>JASUUG010000335.1:0-374967 GCA_030449905.1 Luvunga scandens | reverse complement strand
ATCCGTGCCTTGCTCGTTGAGCACATGCTTGCGACCAAGGCACGTCGCACACTCTCACGTACACACAACACACACTCCGGTTTTCCCTGAATCGTGCGAGTTGGCACACCCGTTTGGGCACCCGTTCGCTGCCGGTAGAATGGCCATAAAACGAGTTTGGGTGCTCAGAATTGGATTCCGTTTTCCCCCGCCACCGACTCCCACCAAACCCGACCATGCCAGCCCAAAATCCCACGCCGCCCCCAATCAGCCGTAAAACGAGGTTTGGAGCTCGGAATCGACTCCTGTCTTTTCCGATGTTCGACTGTTGCACGTATCAATTACATCACCCGAAAATCCCGCCCCGCCCCGCCCCAGAAACGCGAAAGTTGGCCAAGATCCGCGAGCCACAGCACACGGCCTTGTCCTTGGCATGAGGTGGCTGGGTGCCTTGGCCTTGGCCGTGGGCTGGCCCGTTGCTTCGTATTCTTGGACCAAAAACTGAGATCCACACCTACCTTCCACTTCTTTCTCCAGTTTTGCCTGAATCGGACGAGTTGGCCCACCCGTTTGGGCACCCGTTCGCTGCTGGTAAAATGGCCGTAAAATGAGTTTGGAGCTCGGTTTCTTCTTTCTCCGGTTTTTGCGCACCCAGCCAGCCCGTGGCTAAGGCCATGGCACCCAGCCAGCCAGCGGCCAAGGCCTAGGCACGGGCCACGCTCGAGCTCCTATCCTTGCCTCGGGAGTGCGGCCCGAGTGTTCGTTGTGTGTGCGTGAGTATCACGACCTGCCTTGGTCGCGAGCATGTGCTGCATTTCGAGCAAGGCACGGAGCCAGTCCATGGCCAAGGCCAAGGCGAGGCACGCAGCCACCCGTGGCCAAGGCCAAGGCACGTGTCCACCCGCGGCCAAGGCCATGGTACCCAGCCAGCCCGCGGCCAAGGCCTAGGCACGCAGCCAGCCCGTGGCCAAGGCCTTGCACGCAGCCAGCCGAGGCCAACACCAAGGCCATGGCACCTAGCCACCCAGCGGCCAAGGCCTAGGCACGCAGCCACCCGCGGCCAAGGCCTTGGCACCGAGCCACCCGCGGCCAAGGCCTGGCACGCAGCCACCCCGTGGCCACGGCAAAGTGCGTGTTCTTTAGCTCACGGATCTTTGGCAACTTTAACTTTTCCGGGGCTGTGCGGGTTTTTGGGGTGATGCATAGCATGTGGGACAGTCGAGCGTCGGAAAAGAGCGGAGTCGATTTCGAGGACGAACCTCGTTTTACGGCCGATTCCCCAGTGCGGGGGTGCGAAAAGCGGACGAAACGTGCCCGCGAATTGGTCCGATTGTGGTAGAACTGGGGCGGGGGCCTCCTCACAGTGCAAGTACTGTTTTCCAGTCGAACAAATGGCGAAAATAATGCAGGAGTCCCTGCGCCCATTTTTCCGCCGGAAAAGGCCAAAATCCGTGAGCTATAGGACACTAATTGTGGCCAAATTTTGCGTTTCGTGGGCGGCGTGGGATTTTGGGCTGGCGTGGTCGGGTTTGGTGGGAGTCGGTGGTGGGAGAAAACGGAATCCAATTCCGAGCTCCGAAATTCGTTTTACGGCCATTTTACAGGCAGCGAACGGGTGGTCCAACTCGTCCGATTCAGGCAAAACCAGAGAAAGAAGTGGAAGGTAGGTGTGGACCTCAGTTTTTTGTCCAAGAATCCGAAGCAACTGCGAGGACCGTGTGCTCACATTTTGGCCAAATGCTCACCCGCGGCCAAGGCTATGGCACAGGGCCACGCTAGAGCTCCCTATCCTTGCCTCGGGATCTCAGCCCGAATGTGTGTTCTGTGTGCGTGAGAGTGTGCGACGTGCCTCGGTCGCGAGCATGTGCTGTATTTCAAGCAAGGCACGGAGCCAGCCCGCGGCCAAGGCACGCAGCCACCCCGTGGCCAAGGCCAAGGCACGCGTCCACCCCGCGGCCAAGGCCAAGGCACCCAAGAACAACGCCATGGCACCCAGCCAGCCCGCGGCCAAGGCCTAGCCACGCAGCCAGCCCGCGTCCACGGCCAAGGCACCCAGCCACCCCGCGGCCAAGGCCATGGCACCCAGCCACCCCGCAGACAAGGCCTAGGCACGCAGCCAGCCCGCGGCCAAGGCCTAGGCACGCAGCCAGCCCGCGGCCAAGGCCAAGGCCGTGTGCTGTAGCTCTCGGATCTTGGCCAACTTTCACGTTTCCGGGGCGATGTGGAATTTTGCGGTGATGCATTAGATACGTGCGACAGTCGAATGTCAGAAAAGACGGGAGTCGATTCCAATGTCCGAACCTCGTTTTACGGCCGATTTACCAAACATGCAGGGGTGCGAGAACGGGATGAAACGTGCCTGCGAATTGTTCCGATTGTGGTAGAACTGGGCCGGGGGCCTCCTCACGGTGCAAGTACTGTTTTCCACTCGAAGAAATGGCGAAAATAATGCGGGAGGCCCTGCGCCCATTTGTCCGCCGGAAAAGGCCAAAATCCGTTAGCTATAGTACAAGGATTGTGGCCAAATTTCGTGCTTCGGGGGTGGCGTGGTATTTTGGGCTGGCGTGGTCGGGTTTGGTGGTAGTCAGTGGCGGGAGAAACTGGAATCCAATTCCGAGCTCCGAAACTCGTTTTACGGCCATTTTACCGGCAGCGAACGGATGCCCAAACGGGTCGGCCAACTCGTCCGATTCAGGCAAAACTGACGAAAGAAGTGGAAGGTAGGTGTGGATCTCAGTTTTTGGTCCAGGAATACAAAGAAACGACAAGGACCGTGTGCTCACATTTTGGCCAAATGCTCACCCGCGGCCAAGGCCAAGGCACGCAACCAACCCGCGGCCAAGGCCAAGGCACGCAACCACCCCGCGGCCAAGGCCAAGGCACAGGGCCACGCTCGAGCTCCCTATCCTTGGCTCGGGAGCGCAGCCAGAGTGTGCGTTGTGTGTGCGTGAGAGTGTGCGACCTGCCTTGGTCGCGAGCATGTGCTGCATTTCGAACAAGGCATGGAGCCACTCCGTGGCCAAGGCCAAGGCACGCGTCCCCCCCGCGGCCAAGGCCATGGCACCCAGCCAGCCCGCGGCCAAGGCCTAGGCTCGCAGTGAGCCCGCGGCCAAGGCCTTGGCACGCAGCCACCCCGCGGCCAAGGCCAAGGCCAAGGCACCCAGCCACCCGCGGCCAAGGCCTAGGCACGCAGCCAGCCCGCGGCCAAGGTCTAGGCACGCAGCCAGCCCGCGGCCAAGGCCTTGGCACGCAGCCACCCCAAGGCCAAGGCCAAGGCCAAGGCACCCAGCCACCCGCGGCCAAGGCCTAGGCACGCAGCAACCCCGCGGCCAAGGCCTAGGCACGCAGCCACCCCGTGGCCAAGGCCAAGGCACGCGTCCACCCCGCGGCGAAGGCCAAGGCCATGCACGCAGCCAGCCCGCGGCCAAGGTCTAGGCACGCAGCCAGCCCGCGGCCAAGGCCAAGGTACACAGCCACCCCAAGGCCAAGGCCTAGGCACACAGCCACCCCGCGGCCAAGGCCAAGGCACACAGCCACCCCGTGGCCAAGGCCAAGGCACACAGCCACCCCGTGGCCAAGGCCAAGGCCAAGGCACGCAGCCACCCCGTGGCAAAGGCCAAAGCACCCGGCCACCCCGCGGCCAAGGCCAAGCCCAAGCCCCCAGCCAGCCCGCGGCAAAGGCCAAGGCGCGCAGCCACCCCAAGGCGAAGGCCTAGGCACGCAGCCACCCCAAGGCCAAGGCCAAGGCACGCTGCCACGCCAAGGCCAAGGCACTTAGCCAGCCCGAGGCCAAGGCCTAGGCATGCAGCCAGCCAGCGGCAAAGGCCTAGGCACGCATCCAGCCCGCGGCCAAGGCCTTGGCACGCCGCCACCCGAGGCCGAGGCCAAGGCCATGGCACCAGCCACCCGCGGCCAAGGCCTAGGCACACAGCCACCCCGCGGCCAAGGCCTAGGCACCCGGGCCAAGGCCATGCACCCAGCCAGCCAGCGGCAAAGGCCAAGGCACGCAGCCACCCCAAGCCCAAGGCCAAGGCACGCAGCCACCCCAACGCCAAGGCACGTAGCCAGCCCGCGCCCAAGGCCTAGGCACGCAGCCAGCCCCCGGCCAAGGCCTTGGCACGCAGCCAGCCCCCGGCCAAGGCCTTGGCACGCAGCCAGCCCCCGGCCAAGGACTTGGCACACAGCCACCCCGAGGCCGAGGCCAAGGCCATGGCACCCAGCCACCCCGCGGCCAAGGCCTAGGCACGCAGCCACCCCACGGTCAAGGCCAAGGCCGTGTGCTGTAGCTCACGGATCTTGGCCAACTTTCGCGTTTCCGGGACGGTGCGGGATTTTGGGGTGATGCATTAGATAGGTACGACAGTCGAACGTCAGAAAAGAGGGGAGTCGATTTGAGGTCGAACCTCATTTTACAGCCATTTTACCGACAATGACGGGTGCCCAAACAGGTGGGCCAACTCGTCCGATTCAGGCAAAATCGGAGAAGGAAGTGGAAGGTAGGTGTGGATCTCAGTTTTTGGTCCAAGAATACGAAGCAACGGCGAGGACCGTGTGCTCACATTTTGGCCAAATGCTCACCCGCGGCCAAGGCTATGGCACAGGGCCACACTCGAGCTCCCTATCCTTGCCTCGGGATCCCAGCCCAAACGTGTGTTGTGTGTGCGTGAGAGTGTGGGACGAGCCTTGGTCGCGAGCATGTGCTGCATTTCGAGCAAGGCACGGAGCCAGCCCGCGGCCAAGGAACGCAGCCACCCCATGGCCAGGGCCAAGGCACGCGTCCACCCCGCGGCCAAGGCCAAGGCTCCCAAGGTCAAGGCCAAGGCACCCAGCCACCCCGCGGCCAAGGCCAAGGCCGTGTGCTATAGCTCACAGATCTTGGCCAACTTTCGCGTTTCCGGGGCGGTGCTGGATTTTGGGGTGATGCATTAGATACGTCCGACAGTCGAACGTCGGAAAAGAGGGGATTCGATTTCGAGGTCCGAACCTCGTTTTACGGCTGATTTACCGAATGTGCGGGGGTGCAAAAAGGGGACGAAACGCGTGCCCGAATTGGTCGATTGTGGTAGAACTGGGCCGGGGACCTCCTCACGGTGCAAGTACTGTTGTCCGCTCGAAGAAATGGTGAAAATAATGCGGGAGCCCCTGCGCCCATATTTCCACCGGAAAAGGCCAAAATCATTGAGCTATACCACATGGATTGTGGATAAATTTCGCGTTTCAGGGGCGGCGTGGCATTTTGGGCTGGCGTGGTCTGGTTTGATTGGAGTCAGTGGCGGGAGAAAATGGAATCCCATTCCGAGCTCTGAAACTCGTTTTACGGCCATTTTACCGGCAGTGAACGGGTGGGCCAACTCGTCCGATTCAGGCAAAACCGAAGAAATAAGTGGAAGGTAGGTGTGGATCTCAGTTTCTGGTCCAAGAATACGAAGCAACGGCGAGGACCGTTTGCTCACATTTTGGCCAAATGCTCGCCCACAGCCAAGGCCAAGGCACAGGGCCACGCTCGAGCTCCCTATCCTTGCCTCGGGAGCGCAGCCCGAGTGTTCGTTGTGTTTGCGTGAGAGTGTGCGACCTGCCTTGGTCGCAAGCATGTGCTGCATTTCGAGCAAGGCACGGAGCCAGTCCGCGGCCAAGGCCAAGGGCGAGGCACGCAGCCACCCCGTGGCCAACGCCAAGGCACGCGTCCACCGCGCGGCCAAGGCCATGGCACCCAACCAGCCCGCGGCCAAGGCCTAGGCACGCAGTCAGCCCGCGGCCAAGGCCTAGGCACGCAGCCACCCCGCGGCCAAGGCCAAGGCCGTGTGCTGTAGCTCACGGATCTTGGCCAACTTTCGCGTTTCCGGGGTGGCCCAGCCACCCCGCGGCCAAGGCCAAGGGCGAGGCACGCAGCCACCCCGTGGCCAACGCCAAGGCACGCGTCCACCGCGCCGCCAAGGCCATGGCACCCAACCAGCCCGCGGCCAAGGCCTAGGCACGCAGCCAGCCCGCGGCCAAGGCCTAGGCACGCAGCCAGCCCGCGACCAAGGCCTAGGCACGCAGCCAGCCCGCGGCCAAGGCCTAGGCACGCAGCCACCCCGCGGCCAAGGCCAAGGCCATGTGCTGCAGCTCACGGATCTTGGCCAACTTTCGCGTTTCCGGGGTGGAGCGGGATTTAGGGGTCATGCATTAGATACGTGCGACAGTCGAACGTCGGAAAAGACGGGAGTCGATTCGAGGTCGAACCTCGTTTTGGCCGATTTGCGAGCGTGCAGGGGTGCGAAAAGGGGACGAAACGTGCCCGCGAATTGTTCCGATTATGGTAGAACTGGGCCGGAGGCCTCCTCATGGCACAGGTACTTTTTTCTGCTCGAAGAAATGGCGAAAATAATGCGGGAGGCCCTGCGCCCATTTTTCCGCCGGAAAAGGCCAAAATCCGTGAGCATAGCACACGGATTGTGGCCAAATTTCGCATTTCGGGGAGGCGTGGGATTTTGGGCTGGCGTGGTCAGGTTTGGTGGGAGTCGGTGGTGGGAGAAAACGGAATCCAATTCCGAGCTCCGAAACTTGTTTTACAGCCATTTTACCGGCAGCAAACGGGTGCCCAAACGGGTGGGCCAACTCGTCCGATTCAGGCAAAACCGTAGAAAGAAGTGGAAGGTAGGTGTGGATCTGAGTTTTTGGTTGAAGAATACAAAGAAACGGCGAGGACCGTGTGCTCACATTTTCGCCAAATGCTCGCCCGCTGCCAAGGCCAAGCCACACAGCCACCCTATGGCCAAGGCCAAGGCCTAGGCACGCAGCCAGCCCGCGGCCAAGGCCAAGGCACGCAGCCACCCCAAGGCCAAGGCCTAGGCAAGCAACCACCCCGCGGCCAAGGCCAAGGCCGTGTGCTGTAGCTCACGGATCTTGGCCAACTTTCGCGTTTCCGGGGCCGTGCTGGATTTTCGAGTGATGCATTAGGTATGTGCGACAGTCGAACGTCGGAAAAGACGGGAGTCGATTCCAAGGTCCGAACCTCGTTTTACGGCCGATTTACCGAACGTGCAGGGGTGCGAAAAGGGGATGAAACGTGCCCGCGAATTGGTCCGATTGTGGCAGAACTGGGCCGAGGGCCTCCTCACGGTGCAAGTACTGTTTTCCACTCGAAGAAATGGTGAAAATAATGCGGGAGGCCCTGCGCCCATTTTTCCACCGGAAAAGGCCTAGATCAGTGTGCTATATAGCACACGGATTGTGGCCAAATTTCGCATTTTGGAGGCGGCCTGGGATTTTGTGCTGGCGTGGTCGGGTTTGGTGGGAGTCAGTGGCGGGAGAAAACAGAATCCAATTCCAAGCTCCGAAACTCTTTTTACGGCCATTTTACCGGCACCGAACGAGTGCCCAAACGGGTGGGCCAACTCATCCGATTTAGGCAAAACCGGAGAAAGAAGTGGAAGGTAGGTGTGGATCTCAGTTTTTGGTCCGAGAATACGAAGAAACGGCCAAGGCCAAAATGCTTACATTTTGGCCAAATGCTCGCCCGCGGCCAAGGCCAAGCCAGGCAGCCACCCCGCTGCCAAGGGCAAGGCACAGGGCCACGCTCGAGCTCCCTATCCTTGCCTCGGGAGTGCGGCCCGAGTGTGTGTTGTGTGTGCGTGAGACTGTGTGACCTGCCTTGGTTGCAAGCATGTGCTGCAGTTCGAGCAAGGCACGGAGCCAGTCCGCGGCCAAGGCCAAGGCTGAGGCACACAGCCACCCCGTGGCCAAGTCCAAGGCACACATCCACCCCACGGCCAAGGCCATGGCACCCACCCAGCCCGCGGCCAAGGCCATGGCACCCAGACAGACCGCGACCAAGGTCTAGGCGCGCAGCCAGCCCGCGGCCAAGGCCTAGGCGCGCAGCCAGCCCGCGGCCAAGGCGTAGGCACGAAGCCAGCCCGCGGCCAAAGCCTAGGCACAAAGCCAGCCCGCGGGCAAGGCCTTGGCACGCAGCCACCCCGAGGCCAAGGCCAAGGCCGAGGCACCCAGCCACCCCGCGGCCAAGGCCAAGGCCATGTGCTGTAGCTCACGGATCTTGGCCAACTTTCGCGTTTCTGGGGCGGTACGGGGTTTTGGGGTGATGCATTAGATACGTACGACAGTCGAACGTCGGAAAAGAGGGGAGTCGATTTCGAGGTCCGAACCTCATTTTACGGCTGATTTACCGAGGGTATGGTGGTGCGAAAAGGGGACGAAACATGCGCGCGAATTGGTCCGATTGTGGTGGAACTGGGCCGGAGGCCTCCTTACGGCAAACGTACTGTTTTCCTCTCGAAGAAATGGTGAAAATAATGCGGGAGGCACTGCGCCCATTTTTCCGACAGAAAAGGCCAAAATCCGTGAGCTATAGCACACGGATTGTGGCCAAATTTCGCGTTTCGGGGGCAGCGTGGGATTTTGGGCTGGCGTGGTCGGGTTTGGTGGGAGTCGGTGGCGGGAGAAAACGAAATCCAATTCCAAGCTCTGAAACTCGTTTTACGGCCATTTTACCGGCAGTGAAAGGGTGAGCCAACTCATCTGAGTCAGGCAAAACCGGAGAAAGAAGGGGAAGGTAGGTGCGGATCTCAGTTATTGGTCCAAGAATACGAAGCAATGGCGAGGACTGTGTGCTCACATTTTGGCCAAATGCTCGCCCGCGGCCAAGGCTATGGCACAGGGCCACGCTTCAGCTCCTTATCCTTGCCTCAGGATCGCAGCCCGAGAGTGTGTTGTGTGTGCGTGAGAGTGTGCGACGTGCCTTAGTCGTGAGCATGTGCTGCATTTTGAGCAAGGCACGGAGCCCGCCCGCGGCCAAGGGACGCAGCCAATGTGGCCAAGGCCAAGGCACGCGTCCACCCTGCGGCCAAGGCCATGGCACGCAGCCAGCCCGCGGCCAAGGGCTAGGCATGCAACCAGCCCGCGGCCAAGGCCAAGGCACCCAGCCACCCCGCGGCCAAGGCCATGGCACCCAGCCACCCCGTGGCCGAGGCCAAGGCCGTGTCCTGTGGCTCGCGGATCTTGGTCAACTTTCGCATTTCCGAGGCGGTGCGGGATTTTCGGCAGATGCATTAGATACGTGCGACAGTCGAACGTCGGAAAAGAAGGGAGTCGATTCCAAGGTCCGAACCTCGTTTTACGGCAGATTTACCGAACATGCGGGGTGCGAAAAGGGGACGAAATGTGCCCGCGAATTGTTCAGATTGTGCTAGAACTGGGCCGGGGGCCTCCTCACGGTGCAAGTACTGTTTTCCACTCAAAGAAATGGTGAAAATAATGCGGGAGGCCCTGCGCCCATTTTCCGCTGGAAAAGCCCAAAATCCTTGAGCTGTAGCACACTGATTGTGGCCAAATTTCGCGTTTCGGGGGCGGCGTGGGATTTTGGGCTGGTGTGGTCGGGTTTGGCAGGAGTCGGTTACGGGAGAAAACGGAATCCAATTCTGAGCTCCGAAGCTCGTTTTACACCCATTTTACCGGCAGCGAACTGGTGCCCAAACGGGTGGCCAACTCGTCCGATTCAGTCAAAACCGGAGAAAGAAGTGGAAGGTAGGTGTGCATCTCAGTTTTTCGTCCAAGAATACGAAGAAACGGTGAGGACTGTGTGCTCACATTTTGGCCAAATGCTCGCCCGCGGCCAAGGCCAAGCACGCAGGCACCCCATGGCCAAGGCCAAGGCACGCGTCCACCCCGCGGCGAAGGCCAAGGTACCCAAGGCCAAGGCCATGGCACCCAGCCAGCACGCGGCCAAGGCCTACACACGCAGCCAGCCCGCGGCCAAGGCCAAGGCACCCAGCCACCCCGCGGCCAATGCCATGGAACCCAGCCACCCCGCGGCCAAGGCCAAGGCCGTGTGCTGTGGCTCGTCGATGTTGGCCAACTTTCGCGTTTCCGGGGTGTGCAGGATTTTCGGGTGATGCATTAGATACGTGTGACAGTCGAACGTCGGAAATGACGGGAGTCGATTCCGAGGTCCGAACCTCGTTTTACGGCCGATTTACCGAACGTGTGGGGGTGCGAAAAGGGGAGGAAATGTGCCCGGGAATTGGTCCGATTGTGGTAGAACTGGGCCGGGGGCCTCCTCACGGCGCAAGTACTATTTTCCGCTCGAAGAAATGGTGAAAATAATACGGAAGGCCCTGCGCCCATTTTTCTGCCGGAAAAGGCCAAAATCCGTGAGCTATAGCACATGGATTGTGGCCAAATTTTGCATTTCGGGGGCGGCAGGGGATTTTGGGCTGGTGTGGTCTGGTTTGGTGGGAGTCAGTGGCGGGAGAAAACTGAATCCAATTCCGAGCTCCGAAACTTGTTTTACGGCCATTTTACTGGCAGCGAACGGGTGCCCAAATGGGTGGGCCAACTTGTCCGATTCAGGCAGAACCGGAGAAAGAAGTGGAACGTAGGTGTGGATCTCAGTTTTTGGTCCAAGAATACGAAGAAATGGCGAGGACCGTGCACTCACATTTTGGCCAAATGCTCACCCACGGCCAAGGCCAAGCCACGCAGCCACCCCGCGGCCAAGGCCAAGGCACCGGGCCATGCTCGAGCTCCCTTTCCTTGCCTCGGGAGCGCAGCCCGAGTGTGTGTTGTGTGTGCGTGAGAGTGTACGACGTGCCTTGGTCGCGAGCATGTGCTGCATTTCGAGCAAGGCGCGGAGCCAGCCGCGGGCAAGGCAGGCAGCCACCTTGTGGCCAAGGCCATGGCACGCGTCCACCCCGCGGCCAAGGCCAAGGCACCCAAGCCCAAGGCCATGCACCCAGCCAGCCCGCGGCCAAGGCCTAGCCACGCAGCCAGCCCGCGGCCAAGGCCTAGGCACAAAGCCAACCCACGGCCAAGGCCAAGGAACGCAGCCACCCCGCGGCCAAGGCCAAGGCCGTGTGCCGTGGCTCGTGGATCTTGGCCAACTTTCGCGTTTCCGGGGCGGTGCGGGATTTTCGGGTGATGCATTAGATACGTGCGACAGTCGAACGTTGGAAAAGACGGGAGTCGATTCCGTGGTCCGAACCTCGTTTTATGGCCGATTTACCAAAAATTGAATCCAATTCCGAGCTCCGAAACTCGTTTTACGGCCATTTTACCGGCAGCGAACGGGTGGGCCAACTCATCCGATTCAGGAAAAACCGGAGAAAGAAGTGGAAGGTAGGTGTGGATCTCAGTTTTTGGTCCAAGAATACGAAGAAACGGCGAGGACCGTGTGCTTACATTTTGGCCAAACGCTCGCCCGCGGCCAAGGCCAAGCCACTCAGCCACCCCGCGGCCAAGGCCAAGGCATAGGGCCACGCTCGAGCTACCTATCCTTGCCTCAGGAGCGTGGCCCGAGTGTGTGTTATGTGTGCGTGAGAGTGTGCGATCTGCCTTGGTCGCGCGCATGTGCTACATTTCGAGCAAGGCACGGAGCCAGCCTGCGGCCAAGGCCAAGGCCGAGCCACGCAGCCACCCCGTGGGCAAGGCCAAGGCACGCGTCCACCCCACGGCCAAGGACTACGCACGCAGCGAGCCCGCGGCCAAGCTCTTCGCACGCAGCCACCCCGAGGCCAAGGCCAAGGCCATGGCACCCAGCCAGGCAGCGCCCAAGGCCTAGGCACGCAGCCACCCCGCGGCCAACTCGTCCGATTCAAGCAAAACTGGAAAAAGAAGTGGAAGGTAGGTGTGTATGTCAGTTTTTGGTCCAACAATACGAAGAAACGGTGAGGACCGTGTGCTCACATTTTGGCCAAATGCTCGGCCGCGGCCAAGGCCAAGCCACGCGGCCACCACTCGGCCAAGGCCAAGGCACAGGGCCACGCTCGAGCTCCCTATCCTTGCCTGGGCAGTGCAGGCCGAGTGTGTTTTTTGTGTGCGTGAGAGTGTGCGACCTCCCTTGGTCGCGAGCATGTGCTGCATTTCGAGCAAGGCACGGAGCCAGCCCGCGGCCAAGGCACGCAGCCACCCCGTGGCCAAGGCCAAGGCACGCGTCCACCCCGCGGCCAAGGCCAAGGCACCCAAGCCCAAGGCCATGCACCCAGCCAGCCCGCGGCCAAGGCCTAGGCACGCAGCCACCCCGCGGCCAAGGCCAAGGCACGAGCCACCCCGTGGCCAAGGCAGGCAGACACCACAAGGCCAAGACCTAGGCTCGCAGCCACCCCGCGGCCAAGGCCAAGGCACAGGGCCACGCTCGAGCTCCCTATCCTCGCGTCAGGAGCGTGGCCCGAGTGTGTGTTGTGTGTGCGTGAGAGTGTGCGACGTGCCTTTGTTGCGAGCATGTGCTGCATTTCAAGCAAGGCACGGAGCCAGCCCGCGGCCAATGCACGCAGCCACCCCGTGCCCAAGGCCAAGGCACGCGTCCACCCCGCGGCCAAGGCCAAGGCACCCCAGGCCAAGGCCATGCGCCCAGCCAGCTCGCGGCCAAGGCCATGGCACGCAGCCACCCCAAGGCCAAGGCCTAGGCACGCAGCCACTCCGCGGCCAAGGCCAAGGCCGTGTGCTGTAGCTCGCGGATCTTGGCCAACTTTTGCGTTTCCGGGGCGGTGCGGGATTTTGGGGTGATGCATTAGATACGTGCAACAGTCGAATGTCGGAAATGACGGGAGTCGATTCCGAGGTCCGAGCCTTGCTTTACGGCCGATTTACCGAACGTACGGGGGTGCGAAAAGGGGACGAAACTTGCCCGCGAATTGGTCCGATTTTGGTAGAACTGGGCCGGGGGCCTCCTCACGGCGCAAGTACTATTTTCCGCTTGAAGAAATGGCAAAAATAATGCGGGAGGCCCTGCGCTCTTTTTTCCGCCAGAGAAAGGCCAAAATCCATGTGCTATAGCACACGGAATGTGGCAAAATTTCGCGATTCGGAGGCGGTGTGGGATTTTCGGCTGGCGTGGTCGGGTTTGGTGGGAGTCGGCGGCGCAAGAAAATTCAATCCAATTTTGAGCTCCGAAACTCGTTTTGCAGCCATTTTACCGGCAGCGAATGGGTGCCGAAACGGGTGGGCCAACTCGTCCGATTCAGGCAAAACTGGAGAAAGAAGTGGAAGGTAGGTGTGGATCTCAGTTTTTGGTCCGAGAATACAAAGAAACGGCGAGGACCGTGTGCTCGCATTTTGGCCAAATGCTCGCCCGCGGCCAAGGCCAAGCCACGCAGCCACCCCGCGGCCAAGGCCAAGGCACAGGGCCATGCTTGAGCTCCCTATCCTTGCCTCGGGAGCGTTGCCCGAGTTTGTGTTGTGTGTGCGTGAGAGCGTGCGACGTGCCTTGGTCGCGAGCATGTGCTTCATTTCGAGCAGGGCACGGAGCCAGCCCGCAGCCAAGGCACGCAGCCACCCCGTGGCGAAGGCCAAGGCACGCGTCCACCCCGCGGCCAAGGCCATGCGCCCAGCCAGCCCACGGCCAAGGCCATTGCACCCAGCCACCCCACGGCCAAGGCCTAGGCATGCAGCCACCCCGTGGCCAAGGCACGCAGCCACTCCGCGGCCAAGGCCAAGGCCGTGTGCTGTAGCTCACGGATCTTGGCCAACTTTTGCGTTTCTGGGGCGGTGTGGGATTTTGCGGTGATGCATTAGATACGTGCAACAGTCGAACGTCGGAAATGACGGGAGTCGATTCCGAGGTCCGAACCTCGTTTTACGGCCGATTTACCGAACATGCGGGGGTGCGACAAGGGGATGAAACGTGCCCGCGAATTGGTCCGATTGTGGTAGAACTGGGCCGGGGGCCTGCTCACGGCGTAAGTACAGTTTTCCGCTCGAAGAAATGGTGAAAATAATGCGGGAGTCCATGCGCCCATTTTTCCGCCAGAAAAGGCCAAAATCCATGAGCTATAGCACACGGAATGTGGCCAAATTTCGCGATTAGGGGGCGGCGTGGGATTTTCGGCTGGCATGGTCGGGTTTGGTGGGAGTCGGCGGCGCGAGAAAATTCAATCCAATTATGAGCTCCGAAACTCGTTTTGCGGCCATTTTACCGGCAGCGAATGGGTGCCCAAACGGGTGGGCCAACTCGTCCGATTCAGGCAAAACTGGTGAAAGAAGTGTAAGGTAGGTGTGGATCTCAGTTTTTGGTCCGAGAATATGAAGAAACGCCGAGGACCGTGTGCTCACATTTTGGGCAAATGCTCGCCCGCGGCCAAGGCCAAGCCACGCAGCCACCCCGCGGCCAAGGCCAAGGCACAGGGCCACGCTCGGCAAGCGTTGCCTGAGTTTGTGTTGTGTGTGCGTGAGAGTGTACGACGTGCCATGGTCGCGAGCATGTGCTGCATTTCGAGCAGGGCACGGAGCCAGCCCGCGGCCAAGGCACGCAGCCACCCCGTGGCCAAGTCCAAGGCACGCGTCCACCCCGCGGCCAAGGCCAAGACACCCAAGGCCAAGGCCATGGGCCCAGCCAGCCCGCGGCCAAGGCCATGGCACCCAGCCACCACACGGCCAAGGCACGCAGCCACCCCAAGGCCAAGGCCTAGGCACGCAGCCACTTCGCGGCCAAGGCCAAGGCCGTGTGCTGTAGCTCATGGATCTTGGCCAACTTTTACGTTTCCGGGGCGGTGCGGGATTTTGGGGTGATGCATTATACACGTGCGACAGTCGAATGTCATAAAAGAGGGGAGTCGATTTCAAGGTCCGAACCTCGTTTTACGGCCGATTTACAGAGGGTGCGGGGGTGCGAAAAGGGGACGAAACGTGCCCGCGAATTGGTCCGATTTTAGTAGAACTGGGCCAGGGGCCTCCTCACGCCGCAAGTACTGTTTTCCGCTCAAAGAAATGGCAAAAATAATGCGGGAGGCCCTGCTCCCATTTTTCCGCAGGAAAAGGCCAAAATCCATGAGCTATAGCACACGGATTGTGGCCAAATTTCGCGTTTTAGGGGCGGCGTGGGATTTTGGGCTGGCGTGGTCGGGTTTGGTGGGAGTCGGTGGCGGGAGAAAACGGAATCCAATTCCGAGCTCCGAAACTTGTTTTACGGCCATTTTACCGGCAGCGAACGGGTGGGCCAACTCGTCTGATTCAGGCAAAACCGAAGAAAGAAGTGGAAGGTAGGTGTGGATCTCAGTTTTTGGTCCAAGAATACGAAGCTACGGCGAGCACCGTGTGCTCACATTTTGGCCAAATGCTCGCCCGCGGCCAAGGCTATGGCACAGGGCCACGCTCGAGCTCCCTATCCTTGCCTCGGGATCGGAGCCCGAGTGTGTGTTGTGTCTCCGTGAGAGTGTGCGACGTGCTTTGGTCGCGAGCATGTGCTGCATTTCGAGCAAGGCACAGAGCCAGCCCGTGGCCAAGGCACGCAGCCACCCCGCGGCCAAGGCCAAGGCACGCGTCCACCCCGCGGCCAAGGCCATGACACCCAGCCAGCCCACGGCCAAGGCCATGTGCTGTATTTCGAGCAAGGCACGGAGCCAGCCGGCAGCCAAGGCACGCAGCCACCCCGTGGCCCAGGCCAAGGCACGCGTCCACCCCGCGGCCAAGGCCAAGGCACCCACGGCCAAGGCCATGCACCCAGCCAGCCCGCGGCCAAGGCCTAGGAACGCAGCCAGCCCACGGCCAAGGCCAAGGCATGCAGCCACCCCGTGGGCAGGGCCAAGGCCAAGGCCCGCAGCCACCCCAAGGGCAAGGCCTAGGCACGCAGCCACCCCGAGGCCAAGGCCTTGGCAGGCAGCCACCCCGAGGCCACGGCCAAGGCCATGGCACCCAGCCAACGCGCGGCCAAGGCCTAGGCACGCAGCCACCCCTTGGCCAAGTCCAAGGCCGTGTACTGTAGCTCACGGATCTTGGCCAACTTTCGCGTTTCCGGGGTGGTGCGGGATTTTGGGGTGATGCATTAGATACGTACGACAGTCGAACGTTGGAAAAGAGGGGAGTCAATTTCGAGGTCCGAACCTCGTTTTACGGCCGATTTACCGAGGGTACGGGGGTGCGAAAAGGGGACGAAACGTGCCCGCGAATTGGTCCGATTGTGGTAGAACTGGGCCGGGGGTCTCCTCACGCCGTAAGTACTGTTTTCCGCCCGAAGAAATGGCAAAAATAATACGGGAGGCCCTGCGCCCTTTTTTCTGCAGGAAAAGGCCAAAATCCGTGAGCTATAGCACACGGATAGTGGCCAAATTTCGCGTTTCAGGGCCGGCTTGGGATTTTGGGCTGGCGTGGTCGGGTTTGGAAGGAGTCGGTGGGAGAAGAAAACCGAATCCAATTCTGAGCTCCGAAACTCGTTTTACGGTCATTTTACCGGCAGCGAACGGGTGGGCCAACTCGTCCGATTCAGGCAAAACCGGAGAAAGAAGTGGAAGGTAGGTGTGGATCTCAGTTTTTGGTCCAAGAATACGAAGAAACGGCGAGGACCGTGTGCTCGCATTTTGGCCAAATGCTCGCCCACGGCCAAGGCCAAGCCACGCAGCCACCCCGCTGCCAACGCCAAGGCACAGGGCCATGCTCAAGCTCCCTATCCTCGCCTCGGGAGCGCAGCCCGAGTGTGTGTTGTGTGTGCGTGAGAGTGTGCGATCTGCCTTGGTCGCGAGCATGTGCTGCATTTCGAGCAAGGCACGGAGCCAGCCCGTGGCCAAGGCACGCAGCGACCCCATGGCCAAGGCGAAGGCACACGTCCACCCCGCGGCCAAGGCCAAGGCACCCAAGGCCAAGGCCATGCACCCAGCAAGCCCGCGGCCAAGGCGTAGGCACGCAGCCAGCCCACTGCCAAGGCCTAGGCACGCAGCCACCCCGCGGCCAAGGCCAAGGGACGCAGCCACCCCGTGGCCAAGGCACGCAGCCACCCCGCGGCCAAGGCCTAGGCACGCAGCCACCCCGCTGCCAAGGCCAAGGCCGTGTGCTGTAGCTCACGGATCTTGGCCAACTTTCTTGTTTCCGGGGCGGTGGGAGATTTTGAGGTGATGCATTAGATACGTGCGACTGTCGAACATCGGAAAAGACGGGAGTCGATTCCGAGGTCCGAACCTCGATTTACGGCCGATTTACCGAACGTGCAGGGGTGGGAAAAGGGGAAGAAACGTGCCCGCGAATTGGTCCGATTGTGGTAGAACTCAGACGGGGGCCTCCTGACGGCGCAAGTACTGTTTTCTGCTCGAAGAAATGGCAAAAATAATGCGGGAGGCCGTGCACCCATTTTTCCGCCGGAAAAGGCCAAAATCCGTGAGCTATAGGACGCGGATTGTGGCCAAATTTCGCGTTTCTGGAGCGGCGTGGGATTTTGGGCTGGCGTGGTCGGGTTTGGTGGGAGTCGGTGGCGGGAGAAAACGGAATCCAATTCCGAGCTCCGAAACTCGTTTTACGGCCATTTTACCGGCAGCGAATGGGTGGGCCAACTCGTCGGATTCATGCAAAACCGGAGAAAGAAATGGAAGGTAGGTGTGGATCTCAGTTTTTGGTCCAAGAATACGAAGCAACGGCGAGGACCGTGTGCTCACATTTTGGCCAAATGCTCGCCCGCGGCCAAGGCTATGGCACAGGGCCACGCTCGAGCTCCCTATCCTTGCCTTGGGATCGCAGCCCGTGTGTGTGTTGTGTGTGCGTGAGAGTGTGCGACGTGCCTTGGTCGCGAGCATGTGCTGCATTTCAAGCAAGGCAAGGAGCCAGCCAGCGGCCAAGGCATGCAGCCACCCAGTGGTCAAGGTCAAGGCACGCGTCCACCCTGCGGCCAAGGCTAAGGCAACCAAGGCCAAGGCCATGGCACCCAGCCGGCCTGCGGCCAAGGCCTAGGCACGCAGCCACCCCACGGTCAAGGCCAAGGCACCCAGCCACCCCGCGGCCAAGGCCAAGGCAGTGTGCTGTGGCTCGCGGATCTTGGCCCACTTTCACGTTTCCGGGGCGGTGCGGGATTTTCGGGTAATGCATTAGATACGTGCGACAGTCGAACGTCGGAAAAGACGGGAGTCGATTTCGAGGTCCGAACCTCGTTTTACGGCCGATTTACCGAACGTGCGGGGGTGCGAAAAGGGGACGAAACGTGCCCACGAATTGGTCCGATTGTGGTAGAACTGGCCCGGGGGTCTCCTCACGGCGCAAGTACTGTTTTCCGCTCGAAGAAATGGCGAAAAAAAAGCGGGAGGCCCTGCGCCCATTTTTACGCCGGAAAAGGCAAAAATCCGTGAGCTATATACCACACGGATTGTGACCAAATTTCTCGTTTCGGGGGCGGCGTGGGATTTTGTGCTGGCGTGGTCGGGTTTGGTGGGAGTTGGTGGCGGGAGAAAACGGAATCCAATTCCGAGCCCCGAAACTCGTTTTACGGCCATTTTACCGGCAGCGAACGGGTGGGCCAACTCGTCCGATTTAGCCAAAACCGGAGAAAGAAATGGAAGGTAGGTGTGGATCTCAGTTTGTGGTCAAAGAATACGAAGCAACGGCGAGGACCGTGTGCTCACATTTTGAACAAATGCTCGCCCGCGGCCAAGGCTATGGAACAGGGCCACGCTCGAGCTCCTTATCCTTGCGTCGGGATCGCAGCCCGAGTGTGTGTTGTGTGTGCGTGAGAGTGTGCGAGTCGCGAGCATGTGCTGCATTTCGAGCAAGGCACGGAGCTAGCCCGCGGCCAAGGCACGCAGCCACCCCGTGGTCAAGGCCAAGGCACGCGTCCACCCCGCGGCCACGGCAAAGCCACCCAAGGCCAAGGCCATGGAACCCAGCCAGCCCGCGGCCAAGCCCTAGGCACACAGCCTGCCCACGGCCAAGGCCAAGGCACCCAGCCACCCCGCGGCCAAGGCCATGGCAACCAGCCACCCCGCAGCCAAGGCCAAGGCCGTGTGCTGTGGCTCGCGGATCTTGGCCAACTTTCGCGTTTCCAGGGCGGTGCGGGATTTTCGGCTGATGCATTAGATACGTGTGACAGTCGAACGTCGGAAAAGACGGGAGTCGATTCCGAGGTCCGAACCTCATTTTACGGCCGATTTATCGAACGTGCGGGGGTACGAAAAGGGGGCGAAACGTGCCGCGAATTGGTCCGATTGTGGTAGAACTGGGCCGGGGGCCTCCTAACGGCGCAAGTACTGTTTTCCGCTCGAAGAAATGGCGAAAATAATGGCGAAAACTGCACCCATTTTTACGCCGGAGAAGGCGAAAATCCGTGAGCTATAGCACACGGATTGTGGCCAAATTTCGCGTTTCAGGGATGGTGTGGGATTTTGTGCTGGCGTGGTCGGGTTTGGTGGGAGTCGGTGGCGGGAGAAAACGGAATCCAATTCTGAGCTCCGAAACTCGTTTTACGGCCATTTTACCGGCAGCGAGCGGGTGGGCCAACTCGTCCGATTCAGGCAAAACCGGAGAAAGAAGTGGAAGGTAGGCATGGATCTCAGTTTTTGGTCCAAGAATACGAAGAAACGGCGAGGACCGTGTGCTCACATTTTGGCCAAATGCTCGCCCGCGGCCAAGGCCAAGCCACGCAGCCACCCCGCGGGCAAGGCCAAGGCAACGGGCCACGCTAGGGCTCCCTATCCTTGCCTCGGGAGCGCGGCTGGAGTGTGTGTTGTGTGTGCGTGAGAGTGTGCAACGTGCCTTGGTCGCGAGCATGTGCTGCATTTCGAGCAAGGCACGGAGCCAGCCCGCGGCCAAGGCACGCAGCCACCCCGTGGCCGAGGCCAACGCACGCGTCCAGCCCGCGGCCAACGCCAAGGCACCCCACCCAGGCAGCCCGCGGCCAACGCCTAGGCACGCATCCAGCCCGCGGCCAAGGCCAAGGCACGCAGCCACCCCAAGGCCAAGGCCTAGGCACGTGTGCTGTAGCTCACGGATCTTGGCCCACTTTCGCGTTTCCGGGGCGGTGCTGGATTTTGAAGTGATGCATTAGATACGTGCGACAGTCGAACGTCGGAAAAGATGGGAGTCGATTTCGAGGTCCGAACCTCGTTTTACGGTCAATTTACCAAGGGTGCGGTGGTGCGAAAAACAGGACGAAAGGTGCCCGCGAATTGCTCCGATTGTGGTAGAACTAGGCCGGGGGCCTCCTCACGGCGCAAGTACTGTTTTCCACTCGAACAAATGGCGAAAATAATGCGGGAGGCCCTGCGCCCATTCTTCCGCCGGAAAAGGCCAAAATCCGTGAGCTATAGCACACGGATTATGGCCAAATTTCGCGTTTCGGGAGCGGCGTGGGATTTTGGGCTGGCGTGGTCGGGTTTGGTGGGAGTCGGTGGCGGGAGAAAATGGAATCCAATTACGAGCTCCTAAACTCATTTTACGGCCATTTTACCGGCAGCGAACGGGTGCCCAAACGGGTGGGCCAACTCGTCCGATTCAGGAAAAACCGGAGAAAGAAGTGGAATGTAGGTGTGGATCTCAGTTTTTGGTCCAAGAATACGAAGAAACGGCGAGGACCGTGTGCTCACATTTTGGCCAAATGCTCGCCCGCCGCCAAGGCCAAGCGACGCAGCCACCCCGCGGCCAAGGCCAAGTCACAGGGCCACACTCGAGCTCGCTATCCTTCCCTCGGGAGCCCCGCCCGAGTGTGTGTTGTGTGTGCGTGAAAGTGTGCGACGTGCCTTGGTCGCGAGCATGTGCTGCATTTCGAGCAAGGCACGGAGCCAGCCCGCGGCCAAGGCACACAGCAACCCCGTGGCCAAGGCCAAGGCACGCGTCCACCCCGCTGCCAGGGCCAAGGCACCCAAGGCCAAGGCCATGCACCCAGCCAGCCCACGGCCAAGGCCTAGGCACGCAGCCAGCCCGCGGCCAAGGCCAAGGCACGCAGCCACCCCAAGGCCAAGGCCTAGGCACGCAACCACCCCGCAGCCACGGCCTAGGCACGCAGCCACCCCGCGGCCAAGGCCTAGGCACGCAGCCACCCCGCGACCAAGGCCAAGGCCGTGTGCTGTAGCTCACGGATCTTGGCCAACTTTCGCGTTTCCGGGGCGGTGCGGGATTTTGGAGTGATGCATTAGATACGTGCGACAGTCGAATGCTGGAAAAGACGGGAGTCGATTCCGAGGTCCGAACCTCGATTTACGGCCGATTTACCGAACGTGTAGGGGTGCGAAAAGGGGACGAAACGTGCGCGTGAATTGGTCCGATTGTGGTAGAACTGGGCCGGCGGCCTCCTCACGGTGCAAGTACTGTTTTCCGCTCGAAGAAATGGCGAAAATAATGTGGGAGGCCCTGCGTCCATTTTTCCGCGGGAAAAGGCCAAAATCCGTGAGCTATAGCACACGGATTAGCACACGGATTAGATACGTGCGACAGTGGAACGTCGGAAAAGACGGGATTCGATTCCGAGGTCCGAACCTCATTTTACGGCCGATTTACCGAACGTGCAGCGTTGCAAAAGGGGGACGAAAAGGAGAAAGAAGTGGAAGGTCGGTGTGGATCTCAGTTTTTTGTCCAAGAATACGAAGAAACGGCGAGGACCGTGTGCTCACATTTTGGCCGATTGCTCGCCCGCGGCCAAGCCCAAGCCACCCAGCCACCCCGCGGGCAAGGCCAAGCCAAGCAGCCACCCCGCGGCCAAGGGTGAGGCATAGGGCCACGCTCGAGCTCCCTATCCTTGTCTCGGGAGCGCAGCCCGAGTGTGTGTGAGAGTGTGCGACCTGCGTTGGTTGCAAGCATGTGCTGCATTTCGAGCAAGGCACGGAGCCAGCCTGCGGCCAAGGCATGCAGCCGCCCCGTGGCCAAGGCCAAGGCACGCGTCCACCCCGCAGCCAAGGCGAAGGCTCCCAAGGCCTAGGCCACTCTCTCAGCCAGCCCGCGGCCAAGGCCAAGGCACGCAGCTATAGCATACGGAATGTGGCCAAATTTCGGGTTTCGGGGGCGGCGTGGGATTTTCTGCTGGCGTGGTCGGGTTTGGTGGGAGTCAGCATCGCGAGAAAATGGAATCCAATTCTGAGCTCCGAAACTCGTTTTACGGCCATTTTACCGGCAGCGAATGGGTGCCCACACGGGTGGGCCAACTCGTCCGATTCAGGCCAAACTGGAGAAAGAAGTGGAAGGTAGGTGTGGATCTCAGTTTTTGGACCAAGAATACGAAGAAACGGCAAGGACCGTGTGCTCACATTTTGGCCAAATGCTCGCCCGTGGCCAAGGCGAAGCCACGCAGCCACCCCGCGGCCAAGGCCAAGGCACAGGGCCACGCTCTAGCTCCCTATCCTTGCCTCGGGAGTGTGGCCCGAGTGTGTGTTGTGTGTGTGTGAGAGTGTGCGACGTGCCTTGGTCGCGAGCATGTGCTGCATTTCGAGCAAGGCACGGAGCCAGCCCGCGGCCAAGGCACACAGCCACCCCGTGGCCAAGGCCAAGGCACCCAAGGGCAAGGCCAAGGCACGCAGCCACCCCAAGGCCAAGGATTAGGCACGCAGCCACCCCACGGCCAAGGCCAAGGCCGTGTGCTGTAGCTCATGGATCTTGGCTAACCTTCGCATTTCCGGGGCGGTGCGGGTTTTTGGGGTGATGCATTAGATACGTGCGAGAGTCGAACGTCGGAAAAGACGGGAGTCGATTCCCAGGTCCAAACCTCGTTTTACGGCCGATTTACCGAACGTTTGGCGGTGCGAAAAGGGGACGAAACGTGCCCGCGAATTGGTCCGATTGTGGTAGAACTGGGCCGGGGGCCTCCTCACGGCGCAAGTACTGTTTTCCACGTGGAATGTGGCCAAATTTCGCCTTTCGTGGGCGGCGTGAGATTTTGGGCTGGCGTGGCCGGGTTTGGTGGGAGTCGGTGGCGGGAGAAAACGGAATCCAACTCTGAGCTCCGAAACTCGTTTTACGGCCATTTTACCGGCATCGATCGGGTGCCCAAACGGGTGGGCCAACTCATCCGATTCAGGCAAAACCAGAGAAAGAAATGGAAGGTAGGTGTGGATCTCAGTTTTTGGTCCAAGAATACGAAGAAACGGCGAGGACCGTGTGCTCACATTTTGGCCAAATGCTCGCCCGCGGCCAAGGCCAAGCCACGCAGCCACCCCGCGGGCAAGGCCAAGGCAAGGGGCCACGCTAGGGCTCCCTATCCTTGCCTCGGGAGCGCGGCTGGAGTGTGTGTTGTGTGTGCGTGAGAGTGTGCAACGTGCCTTGGTCGCGAGCATGTCCTGCATTTCGAGCAAGGCACGGAGACAGCCCGCGGCCAAGGCACGCAGCCACCCCGTGGCCGAGGCCAACGCACGCGTCCAGCCCGCGGCCAACGCCTAGGCACGCATCCAGCCCGCGGCCAAGGCCAAGGCACGCAGCCACCCCAAGGCCAAGGCCTAGGCACGTGTGCTGTAGCTCACGGATCTTGGCCCACTTTCGCGTTTCCGGGGCGGTGCTGGATTTTGAAGTGATGCATTAGATACGTGCGACAGTCGAACGTCGGAAAAGATGGGAGTCGATTTCGAGGTCCGAACCTCGTTTTACGGTCAATTTACCAAGGGTGCGGTGGTGCGAAAAACAGGACGAAAGGTGCCCGAGAATTGCTCCGATTGTGGTAGAACTAGGCCGGGGGCCTCCTCACGGCGCAAGTACTATTTTCCACTCGAACAAATGGCGAAAATAATGCGGGAGGCCCTGCACCCATTCTTCCGCCGGAAAAGGCCAAAATCCGTGAGCTATAGCACACAGATTATGGCCAAATTTCGCGTTTCGGGAGCGGCGTGGGATTTTGGGCTGGCGTGGTCGGGTTTGGTGGGAGTCGGTGGCGGGAGAAAATGGAATCCAATTCCGAGCTCCTAAACTCATTTTACGGCCATTTTACCGGCAGCGAACGGGTGCCCAAAGGGGTGGGCCAACTCGTCCGATTTAGGAAAAACCGGAGAAAGAATTGGAATGCAGGTGTGGATCTCAGTTTTTGGTCCAAGAATACGAAGAAAAGGCGTGGACCGTGTGCTCACATTTTGGCCAAATGCTCGCCCGCCGCCAAGGCCAAGCGACGCAGCCACCCTGCGGCCAAGGCCAAGTCACAGGGCC
Organism: Luvunga scandens; assembly: GCA_030449905.1. Classification (NCBI taxonomy): domain Eukaryota; kingdom Viridiplantae; phylum Streptophyta; class Magnoliopsida; order Sapindales; family Rutaceae; genus Luvunga; species Luvunga scandens. Next base: position 351,198 of record JASUUG010000335.1, on the reverse strand, counting down.
ACGCTCGAGCTCGCTATCCTTCCCTCGGGAGCCCCGCCCGAGTGTGTGTTGTGTGTGCGTGAAAGTGTGCGACGTGCCTTGGTCGCGAGCATGTGCTGCATTTCGAGCAAGGCACGGAGCCAGCCCACGGCCAAGGCACGCAGCAACCCCGTGGCCAAGGCCAAGGCACGCGTCCACCCCACTGCCAGGGCCAAGGCACCCAAGGCCAAGGCCATGCACCCAGCCAGCCCATGGCCAAGGCCTAGGTACGCAGCCAACCCGCGGCCAAGGCCAAGGCACGCAGCCACCCCAAGGCCAAGGCCTAGGCACTCAACCACCCCGCAGCCACGGCCTAGGCACGCAGCCACCCCGCGGCCAAGGCCTAGGCACGCAGCCACCCCGCGGCCAAGGCCAAGGCCGTGTGCTGTAGCTCACGGATCTTGGCCAACTTTCGCGTTTCCGGGGCGGTGCGGGATTTTGGAGTGATGCATTAGATACGTGCGACAGTCGAACGCTGGAAAAGACGGGAGTCGATTCCGAGGTCCGAACCTCGATTTACGGCCGATTTACCGAACGTGCAGGGGTGCGAAAAGGGGACGAAACGTGCCCGTGAATTGGTCCGATTGCGGTAGAACTGGGCCAGCGGCCTCCTCACGGTGCAAGTACTGTTTTCCGCTCGAAGAAATGGCGAAAATAATGTGGGAGGCCCTGCGTCCATTTTTCCGCCGGAAAAGGCCAAAATCCGTGAACTATAGCACACGGATTAGATACGTGCGACAGTGGAACGTCGGAAAAGATGGGATTCGATTCCGAGGTCCGAACCTCATTTTACGGCCGATTTACCGAACGTGCAGCGTTGCAAAAGGGGGACGAAAAGGAGAAAGAAGTGGAAGGTCGGTGTGGATCTCAGTTTTTTGTCCAAGAATACGAAGAAACGGCGAGGACCGTGTGCTCACATTTTGGCCGATTGCTCGCCCGCGGCCAAGCCCAAGCCACCCAGCCACCCCGCGGGCAAGGCCAAGCCAAGCAGCCACCCCGCGGCCAAGGGTGAGGCATAGGGCCACGCTCGAGCTCCCTATCCTTGCCTCGGGAGCACAGCCCGAGTGTGTGTTGTGTGTGTGTGAGAGTGTGCGACCTGCATTGGTTGCGAGCATGCGCTGCATTTCGAGCAAGGCACGGAGCCAGCCTGCGGCCAAGGCACGCAGCCGACCCGTGGCCAAGGCCAAGGCACGCGTCCACCCCACAGCCAAGGCGAAGGCTACCAAGGCCTAGGCCATTCTCTCAGCCAGCCCGCGGCCAAGGCCTAGCACGCAGCCAGCCCGTGGCCAAGGCCAAGGCACGCAGCTATAGCATACGGAATGTGGCCAAATTTCGGGTTTCGGGGGTGGCGTGGGATTTTCTACTGGCGTGGTCGGGTTTGGTGGGAGTCAGCATCGCGAGAAAATGGAATCCAGTTCTGAGCTCCGAAACTCGTTTTACGGCCATTTTACCGGCAGCGAATGGGTGCCCACACGGGTGGGCCAACTCGTCCGATTCAGGCCAAACCGGAGAAAGAAGTGGAAGGTAGGTGTGGATCTCAGTTTTTGGACCAAGAATACGAAGAAACGGCAAGGACCGTGTGCTCACATTTTGACCAAATGCTCGCCCGCGGCCAAGGCGAAGCCACGCAGCCACCCCGCGGCCAAGGCCAAGGCACAGGGCCACGCTCGAGCTCCCTATCCTTGCCTCGGGAGCGCGGCCAGAGTGTGTGTTGTGTGTGCGTGAGAGTGTGCGACGTGCCTTGGTCACGAGCATGTGCTGCATTTCTATCAAGGCACGGAGCCAGCCCGTCACCAAGGCACGCAACCACCCCGTGGCCAAGGCCAAGGCACGCGTCCACCCCGCGGCCAAGGCCAAGGCCATGCACCGAGCCAGCCCGCGGCCAAAGCCTAGGCACGTAGCCAGCCCACGGCCAAGGCCAAGGCACGTAGCCAGCCCGTGGCCAAGGCACCCAGCCACCCCAAGGCCAAGGCCTAGGCACGCAGCCACCCCGCGACCAAGGCCAAGGCCGTGTGCTGTAGCTCACGGATCTTGGCCAACTTTCGCGTTTCCGGGGCGGTACGGGATTTTTGGATGATGCATAAGATACGTGCGACAGTCGAACGTCGGAAAAGACTGGAGCTGATTCTGAGGTCCGAAGCTCGTTTCACGGCTGATTTACCGAACGTGCAGGGGTGCGAAAAGGGGACGAAACGTGCCCGCGAATTGGTCCGATTGTGGTAGAACTGGCCCAGGGGCCTCCTGACGGCGCAAGTACTGTTTTCCGCTTGAACAAATCGCGAAAATAATGCGGGAGGCCCTGCGCCCATTTTTCCGCCGGAAAAGGCCAAAATCCGTGTGCTATAGCGCACTGATTATGACCAAAATTTGGCGTTTAGGGGGCGGCGTGGGATTTTGGGCTGGCATGGTCAGGTTTTGTGGTAGTCAGTGGCTGGAGAAAACGGAATCAAATTCCCAGCTCTGAAACTCGTTTTACGGCCATTTTACCGGTAGCGAACGGGTCCCCAAACGGGGGGGCCAACTCGTCCGATTCAGGCAAAACCGGAGAAAGAAGTGGAAGGTAGGTGTGGATCTCAGTTTTTTGGTCCAAGAATATGAAGAAACGGTGAGGACCGTGTGCTCACATTTTGGCCAAATGCTCGCCCGCTGCCAAGGCCAAGCCACGCAGCCACCCGGCGGCCAAGGCACAGGGCCACGCTCGAGCTCCCTATCCTTGCCTCGGGAGCGCGGCCTGAGTGTGTGTTGTGTGTGTGTGAGAGTGTGTTACGTGCCTTGGTCGCGAGCATGTGCTGCATTTCGAGCAAGGCACGGTGCCAGCCCGCGGCCAAGGCCAAGGACTAGGCACACAGCCAGCCCGCGGCCAAGACCAAGGCCGAGGCACGCATCCACCCCGTGGCCAAGGCCAAGGCACGCGTCCACCCCGTGGCCAAGGCCATGGCACCCAGCCAGCCCGCGGCCAAGGCCTTGGAACGCAGCCACCCCGAGGCCAAGGCCAAGGCCATGGCACCCAGCCACCCCGTGTCCAAGGCCTAGCCACCCCGTGGCCAATGCAAAGGCCGTGTGCCGTAGCTCACGGATCTTGGCCAACTTCCGCGTTTCCGGGGCGGTGCTGGATTTTGGGGTGTTGCATTGGATACGTGGGGCAGTCGAACGTCGGAAAAGAGGGGAGTCGATTTCGAGGTCTGAACCTCATTTTACGGCTGATTTACCGAGGGTGCGGGCGTGCGAAAAGGGGACGAAACGTGCCCGTGAATTGGTCCGATTGTGGTAGAACTGGGAAGGGGGCCTCCTCACGGCGCAAGTACTGTTTTCCGCTCGAAGAAATGGCGAATATAATGCGGGAGGCCCTGCGCCCAATTTTCCGCCGGAAAAGGCCAAAATCTGTGAGCTATAGCACACGGATTGTGGCCAAATTTTGCGTTTCGGGGGCGGCGTTGGATTTTGGGATGTTGTGGTCGGGTTTGCTGGGAGTCGGTGGCGGGAGAAAACGGAATCCAATTCCGAACTCCGAAACTTGTTTTACGGCCATTTTACCAGCAGCGAACGGGTGCCCAAACGGATGGGCCAACTCGTCCGATTTAGGCAAAACCGGAGAAAGAAATGGAAGGTAGGTGCGGATCTCAGTTTTTGGTACAAGAATACGAAGAAACAGCGAGGACCGTGTGCTCACATTTTGGCCAAATGCTCGCCCGCGGCCAAAGTCAAGCCACGCAGCCACCCCGCGGTGAAGGCCAAGGTACAGCCACGATCGAGCTCCCTATCCTTGCCTCGGGAGCGCGGCCCGAGTGTGTGTTTTGTGTGCGTGAGAGTGTGCGACGTGCCTTGGTCGCGACCATGTGCTGCATTTTGAGCAAGGCACGGAGCCAGCCTGCGGCCAAGGCACGCAGCCCCCTCGTGGCCAAGGCCAAGGCACGCGTCCACCCCGCTGCCAAGGCCAGGGCACCCAAGGCCAAGGTCATGGCACCCAGCCAGCCCGCGGCCAAGGCCTAGGCACCCAGCCACCCCGCGGCCAACGCCATGGCACCCAGCCACCCCGCGGCCAAGGCCAAGGCCATGGCCGTGTGCTGTGGCTCGCGGATCTTGGCCAACTTTCACGTTTCCCGGGCGGTGCGGGATTTTCGGGTGATGCATTAGATACGCACAGCAGTTGAACGTCGGAAAAGACGGGAGTCGATTCCGAGGTCCGAACCTCGTTTTACGGCAGATTTACCGAACGTGCGGGGGTGCGAAAAGGGGACGAAATGTGCCCGTGAGTTGGTCCGATTGTGGTAGCACTGGGCCGGGGGCCTCGTCACGGCGCCAATACTGTTTTTCAGTCGAAGAAATGGCGAAAATAATGCGGGAGGCCCTGCGCCCATTTTTCCGCCGGAAAAGGCCAAAATACGTGAGCTAAAGTACACGGATTGTGGCCAAATTTTGCGTTCCGGGGGCGGCGTGGTCGGGTTTGGTGGGAGTCAGTGGCGGGAGAAAACGGAATCCAATTTCGAGCTCTGAAACTCGTTTTACGGCCATTTTACCGGCAGCGAACGGGTGCCCAAACTGGTGGGCCAAGTCGTCCGATTCAGGCAAAACTGGAGAATGAAGTGGAAGATAGGTGTGGATCTCAGTTTTTGGTCCAAGAATACAAAGAAACGGCGAGGACCGTGTGCTCACATTTTGGCCAAATGCACACCTGCTGCCAAGGCCAAGCCATGCAGCCACCCCGCAGCCAAGGCCAAGGCAGAGGGCGATGCTCGAGCTCCCTATCCTTGCCTCGGGAGGGCGGCCCGAGTGTGTGTTGTGTGTGCGTGAGAGTATGCGACGTGCCTTGGTCGCGAGCATGTGCTGCATTTCGAGCAAGGCACGGAGCCAGCCCGCGGCCAAGGCACGTAGCCACCCTGTCGCCAAGGCCAAGTCATGCGCCCATCCCGCGGCCAAGGCCAAGGCCATGCACCCAGCCAGCCCGCGGCCAAGGCCAAGGCCAAGGCACACAGCCACCCCAAGGCCAAGGCCAAGGCCGTGTGCTGTGGCTCGCAGATCTTGGCCAACTTTCGCGTTTCCGGGGCGGTGCGGGATTTTGGGGTGATGCATTAGATACGTGCGACAGTCGAACGTTGGAAAAGACGGGAGTCGATTCCGAGGTCCGAACCTCGTTTTACGGCCGATTTACCGAATGTCCAGTGGTGCAAAAAGGGGACGAAACGTGCCCGCGACTTGGTCCGATTGTGGTAGAACTGGGCCGGGGGCCTCCTCAGGGCGCAAGTACTGTTTTCTGCTTGAAGAAATGGTGAAAATAATGCGGGAGGCCCTGCGCCCATTTTTCCGCCGGAAAAGGCCAAAATCTGTGATCTATAGCACACGGATTGTGGTCAAATTTTGCGTTTCGGGGGCGGCGTGGGATTTTGGGATGTTGTGGTCGGGTTTTGGTGGGAGTCGGTGGCAGGAGAAAACGGAGTCCAATTCCGAGCTCCGAAACTTGTTTTACAGCCATTTTACCGGCAGCGAACGGGTGCCCAAACGGATGGGCCAACTCGTCCGATTTAGGCAAAACTTGAGAAAGAAGTGGAAGGTAGGTGCGGATCACAGTTTTTGGTACAAGAATACAAAGAAACAGCGAGGTCCGTGTGCTCACATTTTGGCCAAATGCTCGCCCGCGGCCAAGGTCAAGCCACGCAGCCACCCCGCGGCGAAGGCCAAGGTACCGGGCCACGATCGAGCTCCCTATCCTTGCCTCGGGAGTGCGGCCCGAGTGTGTGTTTTGTGTGCGTGAGAGTGTGCAACGTGCCTTGGTCACAAGCATTTGCTGCATTTCGAGCAAGGCACGGAGCCAGCCCGCAGCCAAAGCACGCAGCGACCCCATGGCCAAGGCCAAGGCACGCGTCCACCCCGCGGCCAAGGCCAAGGCCATGGCACCCAGCCAGCCCGCGGCCAAGGCCTAGGCACGCAGCCAGCCCGCGGCCAACGCTTAGGAATGGAACAAGCCCGCGGCCAAGGCCAAGGCACCCAGCCACCCAGCGGCCAACGCCATGGCACCCAGCCACCCTACGGCCAAGGCCTAGGCCGTGTGCTGTGGCTCGCGGATCTTGGCCAACTTTCGCGTTTCCGGGGAGGTGCGGGATTTTCAGGTGATGCATTAGATACGTGCAACAGTCAAACGTCGGAAAAGACGGGAGTCGATTCCGAGGTCCGAACCTCGTTTTACGGCCGATTTACCGAACGTGCGGGGGTGCGAAAATGGGACGAAACGTGCCCGCGAATTGGTCCGATTGTGGTAGAACTGGGCCGGGGGCCCTCCTCACCGCGCAAGTACTGTGTTCCGCTCCAAGAAATGGCAAAAATAATGCGGGAGGCCCTGCGCCCATTTTTCGGCCGGAAAAGGCCAAAATCAGTGAGCTATATAGCACACGGATTGTGCCCAAATTTTGCGTTTCGGGGGCGGCGTGTGATTTTGGGATGTTGTGGTCGGGTTTGGTGGGAGTCGGTGGCGGGAGAAAACGGAATCCAATTCCGAGCTCCGAAACTTGTTTTACGGCCATTTTACCGGCAGCGAACGGGTGCCCAAACGGGTGGGCCAACTCGTCCGATTCAGGCAAAACCGGAGAAAGAAGTGGAAGGTAGGTGTGGATCTCAGTTTTTGGTCCAAGAATACGAAGCAACGGCGAGGACCGTGTGCTCACATTTTGACCAAATGCTGGCCCGCGGCCAAGGCCAAGCCACGCAGCCACCCCGCGGCCAAGGGCAAGGCACGCAGCCACCCCGTGGCCAAGGCCAAGGCCGTGTGCTGTAGCTCATGGATCTTGGCCAACTTTCGCGTTTCCGGGGCGGTGCGGGATTTTGGGGTGATACATTAGATACGTAGGACAGTCGAACGTCGGAAAAGAGGGGAGTCAATTTCGTGGTCCGAACCTCGTTTTACGGCCGATTTACCGAGCGTGTGGGGGTGCGAAAAGGGGACGAAACGTGCCCGCGAATTGGGCCGATTGTGGTAGATATGGGCCGGGGGCCTCCTCACGGTGCAAGTACTGTTTTCTGCTCAAAAAAATGGTGAAAATAATGCGGGAGGCCCTGCACCCTTTTTTCCGTCGGAAAAGGCCAAAATCCGTGAGCTGTACACACGGATTTTGGCCAAATTTTGCGTTTCGGGGGCGGCGTGGGATTTTGGGCTGGCGTGGTCGGGTTTGGTGGGAGTCGTTGGAAGGAGAAAATGGAATCCAATTCCGAGCTCCGAAACTCGTTTTTCGGCCATTTTACCGGCAGCGAACGGGTGGGCTAACTCGTCCGATTCAGGCAAAACTGGAGAAAGAAGTTGAAGGTAGGTGTGGATCTCAGTTTTTGGTCCAAGAATACGAAGCAACGGCGAGGACCGTGTGCTAACATATTGACCAAATGCTTGCACGCGGCCAAGGCTATGGCACAGGGCCACGCTCGAGCTCCCTATCCTTGCCTCGGAATCGCAGCCCGAGTGTGTGTTGTGTGTGTGTGAGAGTGTACGACGTGCCTTGGTCACGAGCATGTGTTGAATTTCGAGCAAGGCACAGAGCCAGCCCGCGGCCAAGGCACGCAGCCACCCCGTGGCCAAGGCCAAGGCACGCGTCCACCCCGCGGCCAAGGCAAAGGCACCCAAGGCCAAGGCCATGCACCCAGCCACCCCGCGGCCAAGGCCTAGGCACGCAGCCAGCCCATGGCCAAGGCCAAGGCACGCAGCCACCCCGTGGCCAAGGCCGAGGCCAAGGCACGCAGCCACCCCAAGGCCAGGGGCTAAGCACGCAGCCACCCCGCGGCCAAGGCCAAGGCCGTGTGCTGTAGCTCACGGATCTTGGCCAACTTTCGCGTTTCCGGGGCGGTGCGGGATTTTGGGGTGATGCATAAGATACGTCCGACAGTCGAACGTCAGAAAAGATGGGAGTCGATTCCGAGGTCCGAACCTCGTTTTACAGCCGATTTACCGAACGTGCAGGGTGCGAAAAGGGGATGAAACGTGCCCGCGAATTGGTTCGATTGTGGTAGAACTGGGCCGGCGGCCTCCTTACGGTGCAAGTACTGTTTTCCGCTCAAAGAAATGGCGAAAATAATTCGGGAGGCCCTGCGCCCATTTTTCCGCCGGAAAAGGCCAAAGTCCGTGAGCTATAGCACACGGATTGTTGCCAAATTTCGCGTTTCGGGGGCGGCGTGGGATTTTGGGCTGGCGTGGTCGGGTTTGGTGGGAGTCGTTGGCGGGAGAAAACGGAATCCAATTCTGAGCTCCAAAACTCGTTTTACGGCCATTTTACCGGCAGCGAACGGGTGCCCAAACGGGTGGGCCAACTCGTCCGATTCAGGCAAAACCGGAGAAAGAAGTGGAAGGTAGGTGTGGATCTCAGTTTTTGGTCCAAGAATACGAAGCAACGGCGAGGACCGTGTGCTCACTATTTGGCCAAATGCTAGCCCACGGCCAAGGCTATGGCACAGGGCCACGCTCGAGCTCCCTATCCTTGCCTCGGGATCACAGCCCGAGTGTGTGTTGTGTGTGCGTGAGCGTGTGCGTCGTGCCTTGGTCGCAAGCATGTGCTGCATTTCGAGCAAGGCACGGAGCCAGCCCGCGGCCAAGGCACGCAGCCACCCTGCGGCCAAGGCCAAGGCACGCCGCCACCCCAAGGCCAAGACCTAGGCACGCAGCCACCCCGCAGACAAGGCCAAGGTCGTGTGCTGTGGCTCGCGGATATTGGCCAACTTTCGCGTTTCCGGGCCGATGCGGGATTTTTGGGTGATGCATTAGATACGTACGACAGTCGAACGTCGGAAAAGATGGGAGTCGATTCCGAGGTCCGAACCTCGTTTTACGGCCGATTTACGGCCGATTTGGTCCGATTGTGGTAGAACTGGACGGGGGTGGGAAAGAAATGGGGGAGGCCCTGCGCCCATTTTTCCACCGGAAAAGGCCAAAGTCCGTGAGCTATAGCACACGGATTGTTGCCAAATTTCGTGTTTCGGGGCCGGCGTGGGATTTTGGGCTGGCGTGGTCGGGTTTGGTGGGAGTCCTTGGCGGGAGAAAACGGAATCTCCTCTCCAAAACTCGAGATTTTACCGGCAGCGAACGGGTGCCCAAACGGGTGGGCCAACTCCTCCGATTCAGGCAAAACCGGAGAAAGAAGTGGAAGGTAGGTGTGGATCTCAGTTTTGGTCCAAGAATACGAAGCAACGGCGAGGACCGTGTGCTCACTATTTGGCCAAATGCTCGCCCACGGCCAAGGCTATGGCACAAGGCCACGCTCGAGCTCCCTATCCTTGCCTTGGGATCACAGCCGGAGTGTGTGTTGTGTGTGCGTGAGAGTGTACGTCGTGCTTTGGTCGTGAGCATGTGCTGCATTTCGAGCAAGGCACGGAGCCAGCCCACGGCCAAGGCACGCAGCCACCCTGCGGCCAAGGCCAAGGCACCCAAGGCCAAGGCCATGGCACCCAGCCAGCCCGCGGCCAATGCCTAGGCATGCAGCCAGCCCGCGGCCAAGGCCAAGGCACCCAGCCACCCAGCGGCCAAGGCCATGGCACCCAGCCACCCCCTGGCCAAGGCCGTGTGCTGTGGCTCGCGGATATTGGCCAACTTTCGCGTTTCCGGGGTGATGCAGGATTTTTGGGTGATGCATTAGATACGTGCGACAGTCGAACATCGGAAAAGACGGGAGTCGATTCCGAGGTCCGAACATCGTTTTATGGCCGATTTACCGAACGTTCGGGGGTGCGAAAAGGGGACGAAACGTGCCAGCGAATTGGTCCGATTGTGGTAGAACTGGTCCGGGGGCCTCTTGAAGGCGCAAGTACTGTTTTCCTCGCGAAGAAATGGCGTAAATAATGCGGGAGGCCCTGCGCCCATTTTTCCACCGGAAAAGGCCAAAATCCGTGAGCTATATATATAGCACACGGATTGTGGCCAAATTTCGCGTTTCGAGGGCGGCGTGGGATTTTCGGCTGGCGTGGTCGGGTTTTGTGGTAGTCGGTGGCGGGAGAAAACGGAATCCAATTCCGAGCTCCGAAACTCTTTTTCCGGACATTTTACTTGCAGGGAACGGGTGCCCAAACGGGTGGGCCAACTCGTCCGATTCAGGCAAAACCGGAGGAAGAAGCGGAAGGTAGGTGTGGATCTCAGTTTTTGGTCCAAGAATACAAAGAAATGGCAAGGACCGTGTGCTCACATTTTGGCCAAACGCTCGCCCGCGGCCAAGGCCAAGCCACGCAGCAACCCCTTGGCCAAGGCCAAGGCACGCGTCCAGCCCGTGGCCAAGGCCATGGCACCCAGCCAGCGCGCAGCCAAGGCCATGGCACCCAGCCAACCCGCGGCCAAGGCCAAGGCACCCAGCCACCCCATGGACAAGGCCATCCCACCCAGCCACCCCGCGGCCAAGGCCAAGGCCAAGTGCTGTGTTCGGTAAATCGGCCGAAAAATGAGGTTTGGACCTCGGAATCGACTCCCGTCTTTTCCGACGTTCGACTGTCGTACATATCTAATGGGGTCACCCCAAAATCCCGTACCGCCCCGGAAACGCAAACGTTGGCCAAGATCCGTGAGCTACAGCACACGGCCTTGGCCTTGGCCACGGGGTGGCTACGTGCCTAGGCCTTGGCCTTCGGGTGGCTGCGTGCCTTGGCCTTGGCCGTGGGCTGGCTGCGTGCCTAGGCCTTGGCCGCGGGCTGGCTTGGCACATGGCCTTGGCCTTGGGTGCCTTGGCCTTGGCCGCGGGGTGGACGCGTCCCTTGGCCTTGGCCACGGGGTGGCTGCGTGCCTCGGCCTCGGCATTGGCCGCGGGCTGGCTCCGTGCCTTGCTCGAAATGCAGCACATGCTAGCGACCAAGGCACGTCGAACAGTCTAACGTACACACAACACACACTCGGGCCACGCTCCCGAGGCAAGGATAGGGAGCTCGAGCGTGGGCCTGTGCCTTGGCCTCGGCCGCGGGGTGGCTGCGTGGCTTGGCCTTGGCCGCGAGCGAGCATTTGGCCAAAATGTGAGCACACGGTCCTCGCCGTTTCTTCATATTCTTGGACCAAAAACTGAGATCCACACCTACCTTCCACTTCTTTCTCCGGTTTTCCCTGAATCGGACGAGTTGGCCCACCCGTTTGGGCACCCGTTCGCTGCCGGTAAAATGGCCGTAAAACGAGTTTCGGAGCTCAGAATTGGATTCCATTTTCTCCCGCCTCCGACTCCCACAAAACCCAACCCTGCCAGCCCAAAATCCCACGCCGCCCCCGAAACGCGAATTTTGGCCACAATCCGTGTGCTATAGCTCACGGATTTTGGCCTTTTCCGGCAGAAAAATGGGCGCAAGGCGTCCCACATTATTTTCGCCATTTCATCGAGCGGAAAACAGTACTTGCACCGTGAGGAGGCCCCCGGCCCAGTTCTACCACAATCGGACCAATTCGCGGGCACGTTTCGTCCCCTTTTCGGACCCCCGCACCCTCGGTAAATCGGCTGTAAAATGAGGTTCAGACCTCGAAATTGATAAATCGGCTGCGTGCCTTGGCCTTGGCCGCGGGGTGGCTGCGTGCCTAGGCCTTGGCCGCGGGGTGGCTGCGTGCCTAGGCCTTGGCCGCGGGGTGGACGCGTGCCTTGGCCTTGGCCACGAGGTGGCTGCGTGCCTCGAACTTGGCCTTGGCCGTGGGCTGGCTCCGTGCCTTGCTCGAAATGCAGCACATGCACACGACCAAGGCAGGTCGCACACTCTCACGCACACACAACACACACTCGGGCCGCGCTCCCGAGGCAAGGATAGGGAGCTCGAGCATGGCCCTGTGCCTTGTCCTTGGCCGCGGGCGAGCATTTGGCCAAAATGTGAGCACACGGTCCTCGCCGTTTCTTCGTATTCTTGGACCAGAAGCTGAGATCCACACCTACCTTCCACTTCTTTCTCCGGTTTTGCCTGAATCGGATGAGTTGGCCCACCCGTTTGGGCACCCGTTCGCTACCGGTAAAATGGCCGTAAAACGAGTTTCGGAGCTCAGAATTGGATTCCATTTTCTCCCGCCTCCGACTCCCACAAAACCCAACCCTGCCAGCCCAAAATCCCACGCCGCCCCCGAAACGCGAAATTTGGCCACAATCCGTGTGCTATAGCTCACGGATTTTGGCCTTTTCCGGCGGAAAAATGGCCGCAGGGCCTCCCGCATTATTTTCGCCATTTCTTTGAGCGGAAAACAGTACTTGCACCGTGAGGAGGCCCCCGGCCCAGTTCTACCACAATCGGACCAATTAGCGGGCACGTTTCGTCCCCTTTTCGCACCCCCGCACCCTCGGTAAATCGGCCGTAAAACAAGGTTCGGACATCGAAATCGACTCCCCTCTTTTCCGACGTTTGACTGTCGCACGTATCTAATGCATCACCCGAAAATCCCGCACCGCTCCGGAAACGCGAAAGTTGGCCAAGATCCGTGGGCTACAGCACAGGGCCTTGGCCTTGGCCGCGGGGTGGCTGCGTGCCTAGGCCTTGGCCGTGGGGTGGCTGGGTCCCATGGCCTTGGGGTGGCTGCGTGCCAAGGCCTTGGCCACAGGCTGGCTATGTGCCTAGGCCTTGGCCGCGGGCTTGCTGCGTGCCTACACCTTGGCCGCGGGCTGGCTGGGTGCCATGGCCTTGGCCGCGGGTTGGACGCGTGTCTTGGCCTTGGCCACGGGGTGGCTGCGTCCCTCGGCCTTGGCCTTGGCGGCGGGCTGGCTCCGTGCCTTGCTCGAAATGCAGCACATGCTCGCAACCAAGGCAGGTCGCACACTCTCACGCACACACAACACACAGTCGGGCCGCCCTCCCGAGGCAAAGATAGGGAGCTCGAGCGTGGCCCTGTGCCTTGGCCTTGGCCGCGGGGTGGCTGTGTGGCTTGGCCTTGGCTGCGGGCGAGCATTTGGCCAAAATGTAAGCACACGGTCCTCGCCGTTTATTCATATTTTTGGACCAAAAACTGAGATCCACACCTACCTTCCACTTCTTTCTCCGGTTTTGCCTGAATCGGACGAGTTGGCCCACCCGTTCGCTGCCGGTAAAATGACCGTAAAACGAGTTTCGGAGCTCGGAATTGGATTCCGTTTTCTCCCGCCACCGACTCCACCAAACCCGACCACGCCAGCGCAAAATCCCACGCCGCCCCCTAAACGCGAAATTTGGCCACAATCTGTGTGCTATAGCTCACGGATTTTGGCCTTTTTTGGAGGAAAAATGGGCGCAGGGCCTCCCGCATTATTTTCGCCTTTTCTTCGAGCGGAAAACAGCACTTGCGCCGTGAGGTGGCCCCCGGCCCAGTTCTACCACAATCGGACCATTTTGCGGGCACGTTTCGTCCCCTTTTCGCACCCCGGCACGTTCAGTAAATCGGCCGTAAAACGAGGTTCGCACCTCGGAATCGACTCCCGTCTTTTCCGATGTTCGACTGTCGCACGTATCTAATGCATCACCCCAAAATCCCGCACCGCCCCGGAAACGCGAAAGTTGGACAAGATTCGTGAGCTACAGCACACGGCCTTGGCCTTGGCCGCGGGGTGGCTGCGTGCCTAGGCCTTGGCCTTGGGGTGGCTGCGTGCCTTGGCCTTGGCCTTGGCCACGGGGTCGCTGCGTGCCTTGGCCTTGGCCACGGGCTGGCTCCGTGCCTAGGCCTTGGCCACGGGCTGGCTGCGTGCCTAGGCCTTGGCCGCGGGCTGGCTGGGTGCATGGCCTTGGCCTTGGGTGCCTTGGCCTTGGCCGCAGGGTGGACGCGTGCCTTGGCCTTCGCCGCCGGGTGGCTGCGTGCATTGGCCGTGGGCTTGCTCCGTGCCTTGCTCGAAATGCAGCACATGCTCGCGACCAAGGAACGTCGCACACTCTCACGCACACACAACACACACTCGAGCCGCGCTCCCGAGGCAAGGATAGGGAGCTCGAGCGTGGCCCTGTGCCTTGGCCTTGGCCGCGGGGTGGTTGGGTGCCATGGCCATGGCCGCGGGATGGCTGGGTGCCTTGCCCTTGGCCGCGGGGTGGCTGCGTGCCTAGGCCTTGGCCGCGGGGTGGCTGGGTACCATGGCCTTGGCCTTGGCCTCGGGGTGGCTGCGGGCCTTGGCCGCGGGCTGGCTCCGTGCCTTACTCGAAATGCAGCACATGCTTGCAACCAAGGCATGTCGCACACTCTCACGCACACACAACACACACTCAGGCTGCGATCCCGAGGCAAGGATAGGGAGCTCGAGCGTGGCCCTGTGCGATAGCCTTGACCGCGGGTGAGCATTTGGCCAAAATGTGAGCACACGGTCCTCGCCGTTGCTTTGTATTCTTGGACCAAAAACTGAGATCCACACCTACCTTCCACTTCTTTCTCCAGTTTTACCTTAATCGGACGAGTTGGCCCACCCGTTCGCGGGCGGTAAAATGGCCGTAAAATGAGTTTCAAAGCTCGGAATTGGGTTCCGTTTTCTCCTGCCACCGACTCCCACCAAACCTGACCACGGCAGGCCAAAATCCCACGCCGCCCCCGAAACGCGAAATTTGGCCACAATCCGTGTGCTATAGCTCACGGATTTTGGCCTTTTCTGGCGGAAAAATGGGCGCATGGCCTCCAGCATTATTTTCGCCATTTCTTCGAGCGGAAAACAGTACTTGCGCCGTGAGGAGGCCTCCGGCCCAGTTCTACCACAATCGGACCAGTTCAAAATCGACTCCCCTCTTTTCCGACGTTCGACTGTCGCACGTATCTAATGCATCACCCCAAAATCCCGCACCGCCGCGGAAACGCGGAAGTTGGCCAAGATCCCTGAGCTACAGCTCACGGCCTTGCCCTTGGCCGCATGGTGGCTGCGTGCCTAGGCCTTTGCCGCGGGGTGGTTTGGTTCCATGGCCTTGGCCTTGGCCTCGGGGTGGCTGCGTGCCAAGGCCTTGGCAGCGGGCTGGCTGGGTGCCTAGGCCTTGGCCGCGGGCTGGCTACGTGCCTAGGCCTTTGCCGCGGGGTGGTTTGGTTCCATGGCCTTGGCCTTGGCCTCGGGGTGGCTGCGTGCCAAGGCCTTGGCCGCGGGCTGGCTGGGTGCCTAGGCCTTGGCCGCGGGCTGGCTACGTGCCTAGGCCTTGGCCGCGGGCTGGCCGGGTGCCAAGGCCTTGGCTGCGGGCTGGCCGGGTGCCAAGGCCTTGGCCGCGGGCTGGCCGGGTGCCAAGGCCTTGGCCGCGGGCTGGCTGGGTGCCATGGCCTTGGCCGCGAGGTAGACGCGTGCCTTGGCCTTGGCCACGGCGTGGCTGCGTGCCTCGGCCTTGGCCTTGGCCGCGGGCTGGCTCCGTGTCTTGCTTTAAATGCAGCACATACTCGCGACCAAGGCAGGTCGCACACTCTCATACACACACAACACACACTCAGGCCGCGCTCCCGAGGCAAGGATAGGGAGCTCGAGCGTGACCCTGTGCCTTGGCCTTGGCCGCGGGGTTGCTGCGTGGCTTGGCCTTGGCCACGGGCAAGCATTTGGCCAAAATGTCAGCACACGGTCCTCGCCGTTGCTTCGTATTCTTGGACCAAAAACTGAGATCCACACCTACCTTCCACTTCTTTCTCCGGTTTTGCCTGAATCGGACGAGTTGGCCCACCCGTTTGGGCACCCGTTCGCTGCCGGTAAAATGGCCGTAAAACGAGTTTCGGAGCTCAGAATTGGATTCCATTTTCTACCGCCACCGACTCCCACCAAACCCGACCACGCCAGCCCAAAATCCCATGCCGCCCTCGAAACGCAAAATTCGGCCACAATCCGTGTGCTATAGCGCACGGATTTTGGCCTTTTCCGGCGGAAAAATGGGCGCAGGGCCTCCCGCATAATTTTCGCCATTTCTTCGAGTGGTAAACAGTACTTACACCGTGAGGAGGCCCCCGGCCCAGTTCTACCACAATTGGACCACTTCGCGGGCACGTTTCGTCCCATTTTTGCACCCCCGCACGTTCGGTAAATCGGCCATAAAATTAGGTTCGGACCTCGGAATCGACTCCCGTCTTTTTCGACGTTCGACTGTCGCACGTATCTAATGCATCACCCGAAAATCCCGCTCCGCGCCGAAAATGCGAAAGTTGGCCAAGATCCGCGAGCCACAGCACACGGCCTTGGCCTTGGCCGCGGGGTGGCCGGGTGCCATGGCCTTGGCCTTAGGTGCCTTGGTCTTGGCCGCGGGGTGGACACGTGCCTAGTCCTTGGCCGCGGGCTGGCTGGGTGCCATGGCCTTGGCCTTGGGTGCCCTGGTCTTGGCCGCGGGCTGGACGCGTGCCTTGGCCTTGGCCTCGGGGTGGCTGCGGGCCTTGGCCGCGGGCTGGCTCCGTGCCTTACTCGAAATGCAGCACATGCTTGCAACCAAGGCATGTCGCACACTCTCACGCACACACAACACACACTCAGGCTGCGATCCCGAGGCAAGGATAGGGAGCTCGAGCGTGGCCCTGTGCGATAGCCTTGACCGCGGGTGAGCATTTGGCCAAAATGTGAGCACACGGTCCTCGCCGTTGCTTTGTATTCTTGGACCAAAAACTGAGATCCACACCTACCTTCCACTTCTTTCTCCAGTTTTGCCTGAATCGGACGAGTTGGCCCACCCGTTCGCTGCCGGTAAAATGGCCGTAAAACGAGTTTCGGAGCTCGGAATTGGATTCAGTTTTCTCCCGCCACCGACTCCCACCAAACCCGACCACGCCAGCCCAAAATCCCACGCCGCCCCCGAAACGGGAAATTTGGCCACAATCCGTGTGCTATAGCTCACGGATTTTGGCCTTTTCCGGCAGAAAAATGGGCGCAAGGCCTCCTACATTATTTTCGCCATTTCATTCGAGCGGAAAACAGTACTTGCGCCATGAGGAGGCCTCCGGCCCAGTTCTACCACAATCGGACCAATTCGCGGGCACGTTTCGTCCAATTTTCGCACCCCCGCACGTTCGGTAAATCGGCCGTAAAACGAGGTTCAGACCTCGGAATCGACTCCCGTCTTTTTCGACGTTCGACTGTCGCACGTATCAATGCATCACCCGAAAATCCTGCACCTCCCCGGAGACGCGAAAGTTGGCCAAGATCCGAGAGCCACAGCACACGGCCTTGCCCTTGGCCGCGGGGTGGACGCGTGCCTTGGCCTTGACCACGGGGTGGCTGCGTGCCTTGGCCGCGGGCTGGCTCCGTGACTTGCTCGAAATGCAGCACATGCTCGCGACCAAGGCATGTCACACACTCTCACGCACACACAACACACACTCGGGCTGCGATCCCGAGGCAAGGATAGGGAGCTCGAGCGTGACCCTGTGCCATAGCCTTGGCCGCGGGCTGGCTCCGTGCCTTTGCTAAAAATGCAGCACATGCTCCTCACCAAGGCATGTCACACACTTCTTGGACCAAAAACAGAGATCCACACCTACCTTCCACTTCTTTCTCCAAGGTTTTGCCTGAATCGGACGAGTTGCCCACCCGTTCGCTGCGGTAAAATGGCCAAAATGTGAGCACACGGCTCGAATTGGAGTGGTATTCTTGGACCAAAACTGAGATCCACACCTACCTTCCAGTTCTTTCTCACAATTTTGACCACTTCATCGGGCACGTTGTCCCATTTTTGCACCCCCGCGTTCGGTAAAATGGCCATAAAAAAGAGTTTCGACCTCGGAATCGACTTCAGTTTTCTCCCACCACGTTCAACTCCGCATCTAATGCATCACCCAAAAATCCCACGCCGCCCCCGAAACGGGAAAGTTGGCCATGATCCGCAAGCCACAGCACACGGCCTTGCCCTTGGCCGCGGGTTGGCTTGGTGCCATGGCCTTGGCCGCGGGGTGGCTGGGTGCCTTGGCCTTGGCCACGGGCTGGCTACGAGCCTAGGCCTTGGCCGCGGCCTGACTGGGTGCCATGGCCTTGGCCTTGGCCGCGGGGTGGACGCGTGCCTTGGCCTTGAACACGGGGTGGCTGCGTGCCTTGGCCGCGGGCTGGCTCCGTGCCTTACTCGAAATGCAGCACATGCTTGCAACCAAGGCATGTCGCACACTCTCACGCACACACAACACACACTCAGGCTGCGATCCCGAGGCAAGGATAGGGAGCTCGAGCGTGGCCTTGTGCCATAGCCTTGGCCGCGGGCGAGCATTTGGCCAAAATGTGAGGACACGGTCCTCGCCGTTTCTTCGTATTCTTGGACCAAAAACTGAGATCCACACCTACCTTCCACTTCTTTCTCTGATTTTGCCTGAATCGGATGAGTTGGCCCACCCGTTTGGGCACCCGTTCGCTGCCGGTAAAATGGCCGTAAAACGAGTTTCGCAGCTCGGAATTGGATTCTGTTTTCTCCAGCCACTGACTCCCACCAAACCCGACCACGCCAGCCCAAAATCCCACGCCGCCCCCGAAACGTGAAATTTGGCCACAATCCGTGTGCTATAGCTGACGGATTTTGGCCTTTTCCGGCGGAAAAATGGGAAAGGCCTACCGCATTATTTTCCCAATTTGTTCGAGCGAAAAACAGTACTTGCACCGTGACGAGGCCCCCGGCCCAGTTCTACCACAATCGGACCAATTAACGGGCACGTTTCGTCCCCGTTTCACACCCCTGCACCCTCGGTAAATCAGATGTAAAACGAGGTTCGGACCTCGAAATCAACTCCCCTCTTTTCCGACGTTCGACTGTCGCACGTATCTAATGCATCACCCCAAAATCCCACACCGCCCCGGAAACGCGAAAGTTGGCCAAGATCCGTGAGCTACAGCACACGGCCTTGGCCTTGGCGGCCAAGGCCATGCACCCAGCCAGCCCGCGGCCAAGGCCTAGGCACGCAGCCAGCCCGCGGCCAAGGACAAGGCACGCAGACACCCCGTGGCCAAGCCCAAGGCCAAGGCACGCAGCCACCCCAAGGCCAAGGCGTAGGCACGCAGCAACCCCACGGCCAAGGCCAAGGCCGTGTGCTGTAGCTCACGGATCTTGGCCAACTTTCGCATTCTGGGGCGGTGCGGGATTTTTGGGTGATGCATTAGATACATGCGACAGTCCAACGCCGGAAAAGAGGGGAGTCGATTTCGAGGTCCGAACCTCGTTTTACGGCCGATTTACTAAGGGTGCGGGGGTGCGAAAAGGGGACAAAACGTGCCCGCGAATTGGTGCGATTGTGGTAGAACTGGGCCGGGGGCCTCCTCACGGCGGAAGTACTGTTTTCCTATCGAAGAAAAGGCGAAGATAATGCGGGAGGCGCTGCGCCCATTTTTCCGCCGGAAAAGGCCAAAATCCGTGAGCTATATAGCACACGGATTGTGGCCAAATTTCGCGTTTCGGGGGCGGCGTTGGATTTTGGGCTGGCGTGGTCGGGTTTGGTGGCAGTCGATGGCGGGAGAAAACGGAATTTAATTCTGAGCTCCGAAACTCGTTTTACGGCCATTTTACCGGCAGCGAACGGGTGCCCAAACGGGTGGGCCAACTCGTCCGATTCAGGCAAAACCGGAGAAAGAATTTGAAGGTAGGTGTGGATCTCAGTTTTTGG
The DNA here is from genome assembly GCA_030449905.1 of Luvunga scandens. NCBI lineage: Eukaryota > Viridiplantae > Streptophyta > Magnoliopsida > Sapindales > Rutaceae > Luvunga > Luvunga scandens. The sequence goes on along the minus strand of JASUUG010000335.1, from coordinate 331,754 downwards.
TCCAAGAATACGAAGAAACGGCGAGACCGTGTGCTCACATTTTGGCCAAATGCTCGCCCGCGGCCAAGGCGAAGCCACGCAGCCACCCCGCGGCCAAGGCAAAGGCAAAGGGCCACGATCGAGCTCCCTATCCTTGCCTTGGGAGCGCGGCCCGAGTGTGTGTTGTGTGTGCATGAGAGTGTGCGATGTGCCTTGGTCGCAAGCATGTGCTGCATTTTGATCAAGGCACGGTGGCAGCCCGCGGCCAAAGCCTAGGCATGCAGCCAGCCCGCGGCCAAGGCCGTGGCACCCAGCCACCCCGCGGCCAAGGCCAAGGCCATGTGCTGTGGCTCGCGGATCTTGGCCAACTTTCGCGTTACCGGAGCGGTACGGGATTTTTTTGGTGATGGATTAGATACGTGCGACAGTTGAACGTCGGAACAAACGGGAGTCGATTCCAAGGACCGAACCTCGTTTTACGGCCGATTTACCGAACGTGCGGGGGTGCGAAAAGGGGACAAAACGTGCCCGAGAATTTGTCCGATTGTGGTAGAACAGGGCCGGGGGCCTCCTCACGGCGCAAGTACTGTTTTCCGCTCGAAGAAATGGCGAAAATAATGCGGGAGGCCCTGCGACCATTTTTCCGCCGGAAAAGGCCAAAATCCGTGAGCTATATAGCACACAGATTGTGGCCAAATTTCGCGTTTTGGGGGCGGCGTTGGATTTTGGGCTGGCGTGGTCGGGTTTGGTGGCAGTCGGTGGCGGGAGAAAACGGAATTTAATTCTGAGCTCCGAAACTCGTTTTACGGCCATTTTACCGGCAGCGAACGGGTGCCCAAACGGGTGGGCCAACTCGTCCGATTCAGGCAAAACCGGAGAAAGAAGTTGAAGGTAGGTGTGGATCTCAGTTTTTGGTCCAAGAATACGAAGAAACGGCGAGGACCGTGTGCTCGCATTTTGGCCAAATGCTAGCCCGCGGCCAAGGCCATGCACCCAGCCAGCCCGCGGCCAAGGCACGCAGCCACCCCGTGGCCAAGGCCAAGGCACGCGTCCACCCCGCGGCCAAGGTCAAGGCACCCAAGGCCAAGGCATGCAGCCACCCCAAGGCCAAGACCTAGGCACGCAGCCACCCCGCGGACAAGGCCAAGGTCGTGTGCTGTAGCTCACGGATCTTGGCCAACTATCGCTTTTCCGGGGCGGTGCGGGATTTTGTGGTGATGCATTAGATACGTGCGACCGTCGAACGTCGGAAAAGACGGGAGTCGATTCCGAGGTCCGAACCTCGTTTTACGGCCGATTTACCGAACGTGCAGGGGTGGGAAAAGGGGACGAAACGTGCCCGCGAATTGGTCCGATTGTGGTAGAACTGGGCCGGGGGCCTCCTCACGGTGCAAGTACTGTTTTCCGCTCAAAGAAATGGCGAAAATAATGCGGGAGGCCCTGCGCCCATTTTTCCGCCGGAAAAGGCCAAAATCCGTGAGCTATAGCACACAGATTGTAGCCAAATTTCGCGTTTCGGGGGCAGCAGGGGATTTTGGACTGGTGTGGTCGGGTTTGGTGGGAGTCAGTGGTGGGGGAAAGTGGAATCAAATTCTGAGCTACGAAACTAGTTTTATGGCCATTTTACCGGCAGCGAACGGGTGCCCAAACGGGTGGGCCAACTCGTCTGATTCAGGCAAAACAGGACAAATAAGTTCAAGGTAGGTGTGGATCTCAGTTTTTTGTCCAAGAATACGAAGAAACAGGGAGGACCGTGTGCTCACATTTTGGCCAAATGCTCGCCCGCGGCCAAGGCCAAGCCACGCAGCCACCCCGCGGCCAAGGCCAAGCCACAAGGCCATGCTCCAGCTCCCTATCCTTGCCTCGGGAGCGCTTCCGAGTGTGTGTTGTGTGTGCGTGAGAGTGTACGACCTGCCTTGGTCCCGAGCATGTGCTGCATTTTGAGCTAGGCATGGAGCCAGCCCGCGGCCAAGGCACGCAGCCACCCCGTGGCCGAGGCCAAGGCACGCGTCCACCCCATGGCCAAGGCCATGGCACCCAGCCAGCCCGCGGCCATGGCCTGGGCACACAGCCAGCCTGCGGCCAAGGCCTTGGCACGCAGCCACCCCGAGGCCAAGGCCAAGGCCATGGCACCCAGCCACCCCGCGGCGAAGGCCTAGGCACGCAGCCACCCCGCGGCCAAGGCCAAGGCCGTGTGCTGTAGCTCATGGATCTTGGCCAACTTTCGCGTTTCCGGGGCGGTGCGGGATTTTGGCGTGATGCATTAGATACGTGCGACAGTCGAACGTCGGAAAAGAGGGGAGTCGATTTCGAGGTCCGAACCTCGTTTTACGGCCGATTTACCGAGGGTGCGGGGGTGCGAAAAGTGGACGAAACGTGCCTGCGAATTGGTCCGATTGTGGTAGAACTGGGCCGGGGGCCACCTCACGGTGCAAGTACTGTTTTCCGCTCGAAGAAATGTTGAAAATAATGCAGGAGGCCCTACGCCCATTTTTCCGGCGGAAAAGGCCAAAATCCGTGAGCTATAGCACACGGATTGTGGCCAAATTTCTCATTTCGGGGGCGGCGTGGGATTTTGGGTTGGCGTGGTCGGTTTGGGGGGAGTCGGTGGTGGGAGAAAAGGGAATCCAATTCTGAGCTCCGAAACTCGTTTTACGGCCATTTTACCGGCAGCGAACGGGTGGGCCAACTCGTCCTATTTAAGCAAAACCGGAGAAAGAAGTAGAACGTAGGTGTGGATCTCAGTTTTTAGTCCAAGAATACAAAGCAACAGCGAGGACCGTGTGCTCACATTTTGGACAAAGGCTCGCCGCAGCCAAGGCTTTGGCACAGGGCCACGCTCGAGCTCCCTATCCTTGCCTCGGGATCGCAGCCCGAGTGTGTGTTGTGTGTGCGTGAGAGTGTGCGACGTGCCTTGGTCGCGAGCATGTGCTGCATTTCAAGCAAGGCACGGAGCCAGCCCGTGGCCAAAGCCAAGGCACGCGTCGACCCCGCGGCCAAGGCCATGGCACCCAGCCAGCCCTCGGCCAAGGCCTAGGCACGCAGCCAGGCCGCAGCCAAGGCCAAGGCACCCAGCCACCCCGCGGCCGAGGCCATGGCACGCAGCCACCCCATGGCCAAGGCCAAGGCCGTGTACTATGGCTCGCGGATCTTGGGCTACTTTCGCGTTTCCGGGGCGGTGCGGGATTTTCGGGTGATGCATTAGATACGTGCGACCGCCGAACGTCAGAAAAGACGGGAGTCGATTCCGAGGTCCGAACCTCGTTTTACAGTCGATTTACCGAACGTGCGGGGGTGCGAAAAGGGGACGAAACGTGCCCGCGAATTGGTCCGATTGTGGTAGAACTTGGCCGTGGGCCTCCTCAGGGCGCAAGTACTGTTTTCCCCTCGAAGAAATGGCGAAAATAATGCGGGAGGCCCTGCGCCCATTTTTCCGCCGGAAAAGGCCAAAATCCGTAAGCTATAGCACACGGATTGTGGCCAAATTTCGCGTTTCGGGGGCGGCGTGGGATTTTGGGCTGGCGTGGTCGGTTTGGGGGGAGTCGGTGGGGGGAGAAAAGGGAATCCCATTCTGAGCTCCGAAACTCATTTTACGGCCATTTTACCGGCAGCGAACGGGTGCCCAAACGGGTGGGCCAACTCGTCCGATTCAGGAAAGATCGGAGAAAGAAGTGGAAGGTAGCTGTGGATCTCAGTTTTTGGTCCAAGAATATGAAGCAACGGTGAGGACCGTGTGCTCACAGTTTGGCCAAATGCTCGCCCGCGGCCAACGCTATGGCACAGGGCCACGCTCGAACTCCCTATCCTTGCCTCGGGATTGCAGCCCGAGTGTGTGTTGGGTGTGCGTGAGAGTGTGCAACGTGCCTTGGTGGCGAGCATGTGCTGCATTTCGAGCAAGGCACGGAGCCAGCCCACGGCCAAGGCACGCAGCCACCCCGTGGCCAAGGCCAAGGCACGCGTCCACCCCGCGGCCAAGGCCAAGGCACCCAAGGCCAAGGCCATGGCACCCAGCCAGCCCGCGGCCAAGGCCTAGGAACGCAGCCAGCCCGCGGCCAAGGACAAGGCACCCAGCCACCCCGCGGCCAAGGCCAAGGCCGTGTGCTGTGGGTCGCGGATCTTGGCCAACTTTCGCGTTTTCGGGGCGGTGCGGGATTTTCGGGTGATGCATTAGATACGTCCGACAGCCGAACGTCGAAAATGACGGCAGTCGATTCCGAGGTCCGAAGCTTGTTTTACGGCCGATTTACCGAACGTGCGGGGGTGTGAAAAAGGGACGAAACGTGCCCGCGAATTGGTCCAATCGTGGTAGAACTGGGCCAGGGCCTCCTCACCGCGCAAGTACTGTTTTCTGCTCAAAGAAATGGCGAAAATAATGCAGGAGGCCCTGCGCCCATTTTTCCGCCGGAAAAGGCCAAAATCCATGAGCTATAGCACACGGATTGTGGCCAAATTTCGCGTTTCGGGGGCGGCGTGTGATTTTGGGCTGGTGCGGTCGGGTTTGGTGGGAGTCGGTGGCGGGAGAAAACGGAATCCAATTCCGAGCTCCGAAACTCGTTTTACGACTATTTTACCAGCAGCGAACGGGTGCCCAAACGGGTGGGCCAACTCGTCCGATTCAGGCTAAACCGGAGAAAGAAGTGGAAGGTAGGTGTGGATCTCAGTATTTGGTTCAAGAATACGAAGAAACAGCGAGGACCGTGTGCTCACATTTTGGCCAAATGCTCTTCCGCGGCCAAGGCCAAGCCACATTTTGTGTGTTCGTGAGAGTGTGCGACGTGGCTTGGTCGCGAGCATGTGCTGCATTTCGAGCAAGGCACGGACCCAACCCGCGGCCAAGGCACGCAGCCACCCCGTGGCCAAGGCCAAGCCATGCGTCCACCCCGCGGCCAAGACCAAGGCACCCAAGGCCAAGGCCATGCACCCAGCCAGCCCACGGCCAAGGCCTAGGCACGCAGCCAGCCCGCGGCGAAGGCCAAGGCACGCAGCCAGCCCACGGCGAAGGCTAAGGTACGCAGCCACCCATTGGCCAAGGCCAAGGCCAAGGCACGCAGCCACACCAAGGCCAAGGCCTAGGCACGCAGCCACCCCGTGGCCAAGGCCAAGGCCGTGTGATATACCTCACGGATCTTGGCCAACTTTCGTGTTTCCGGGGCAGTACGGGATTTTGGGGTGATGCATTAGATACGTGCAACAGTCGAATGTCGGAAAAGACGGGAGTCGATTCCGAGGTCCGAACCTCATTTTACGGCCGATTTACCGAACGTGCAGGGGTGCGAAAAGGGGACGAAACGTGCCCGCGAATTGGTCCGATTGGGGTAGAACTGGGCCGGCGGCCTGCTCACGGTGCAAGTACTGTTTTCCGCTCGAAGAAATGGTGAAAATAATGCGGGAGGCCCTGCGCCCTTTTTTCCGCCGGAAAAGACCAAAATCCATGAGCTATAGCGCACGGATTGTGGCCAAATTTCGCGTTTCGGGAGGCATGGGATTTTGGGCTGGTGCGGTCGGGTGGGCCAACTCGTCCGATTCAGGCAAAACCGGAGAAAGAAGTGGAAGGTAGGTGTGGATCTCAGTTTTTGGTCCAAGAATAAGAAGAAACGGAGAGGACCGTGTGCTCACATTTTGGCCAAATGCTCGCCCGCAGCCAAGGCCAAGCCACGCAGCCACCCCGCGGCCAAGGGCAAGGCACAGGGCCACGCTCGAGCTCCCTATCCTTGCCTCGGGAGCGCGGCCCGAGTATGTGTTGTGTGTGCGTGAGAGTGTGCGACGTGCCTTGGTCGCGAGCATGTGCTGCATTTCAAGGTAGGCACGGAGCAAGCCCGCGGCCAAGGCATGCAGCCACCCCGTGTCCAAGGCCAAGGCACGTGTCCCCACTGCCAAGGCCATGCACCCAGCCAGCCCACGGCGAAGGCCTAGGCACGCAGCCAGCCATTGGCCAAGGCCTAGGCACGCAGGCAGCCCGCGGCCAAGGACAAGGCCGTGTGCTGTAGCTCACAGATCTTGGCCAACTTTCTCGTTTCCGGGGCGGTGCGGGATTTTGGGGTGATGCATTAGATACGTGCGACAGTCGAACGTCGGAAAAGACGGGAGTCAATTCCGAGGTCCGAACCTCATTTTACGGCCGATTTACCGAGGGTGCGGGGGTGCGAAAAGGGGACGAAACGTGCCCGCGAATTGGTCCGATTGTGCTAGAACTGAGCCAAGGGCCTCCTCACGGCGCAAGTACTGTTGTCCGCTTGAAGAAATGGCGAAAATAATGCGGGAGGCCCTGCGCCCATTTTTTCGCCGGAGAAGGCCAAAATCCGTGAGCTATAGCACACGGATTGCGGCCAAATTTCGCGTTTCGGGGGCGTTGTGGGATTTTGGGCTGGCGTGGTCGAGTTCGGTGGGAGTCAGTGGCGGGAGAAAACGGAATCCAATTCCGATCTCCGAAAGTCGTTTTACGGCCATTTTACCGGCAGCGAACGGGTCCCCAAACGGGTGGCCAACTCGTCCGATTCAGGCAAAACCGGAGAAAGAAGTGGAAGGTAGGTGTGGATCTCAGTTTTCGGTCCAAGAATACGAAGCAACGGCGAGGACCGTGTGCTCACATTTTGGCCGAATGCTCGCCCGCGGCCAAGGCCAAGCCACGCAGCCACCCCGCGGCCAAGGCCAAGGCACAGGGCCACGCTCAAGGCCAAGGCACAGGGCCACGCTCGAACGTCGGAAAGCACAGGAGTCGATTCCGAGGTCAGAACCTCGTATTACGGCCAATTTACCGAGCGTGCAGGGGTGCGAAAATGGGACGAAACGTGCCCGCGAAATTGTCCGATTGTGGTAGAACTGGACCGGGGGCCTCTTCACGGTGCAAGCACTGTTTTCCGCTCGAAGAAATTGCGAAAATAATGCGGGAGGCCCTGCGCCCTTTTTTCCGCCGGAAAAGGCCAAAATCCGTGAGCTATAGCACACGGATTGTGGCCAAATTTTGCATTTCGGGGGCGGCGTGGGATTTTGCGCTGGTGTGGTCGGGTTTGGTGGGAGTCGGTGGCGGGAGAAAACAGAATCCAATTCCGAGCTCCGAAACTCGTTTTACGGCCATTTTCCCGGCAGCGAACGGGTGCCCAATCGGGTGGGCCAACTCGTCCGATTCAGGCAAAACTAGAGAAAGAAGTGGAAGGTAGGTGTGGATCTCCGTTTTTGGTCCATCAATACGAAGAAACGGTGAGGACCGTGTGCTCACATTTTGGCCAAATGCTCGCCCGCGGCCAAGGCCTAGCCACGCAGCCACCCTGCGGCCAAGGCCAAGGCCAAGGCACAGGGCCACGCTCGAGCTCCCTATCCTTGCCTGGGGAGCACGGCCCGAGTTTGTGTTGTGTGTGCGTGAGAGTGTACGATGTGCCTTGGACGCGCCCATGTGCTTCAATTTGAGCAAGACACGGAGCCAGCCCGCGGCGAAGGCCTATGCACGCAGCCAGCCCGTGGCCAAGGCCAAGGCATCCAGCCACCCCGCAGCCAAGGCCAAGGCCGTGTGCGGTGGCTCTCAGATCTTGGCCAACTTTCGCATTTCCGGGGCGGTGCGGGATTTTGGGGTGATGCATTAGATACGTGCAACAGTCGAACATCGGAAAACACAGGAGTTGGTTCCGAGGTCCAAACCTCGTTTTACGGCCGATTTACCGAGGGTGTGGGGGTGCGAAAAGGGGATGAAAGGTGCCCGCGAATTTGTCCGATTGTGGTAGAACTAGGCCGGGGGCCTCCTCACGGTGCAAGTACTGTTTTCCGCTCGAATGAAATGGCGAAAATAATGCGGGAGGCCCTGCGCCCATTTTTCCGCCGGAAAAGGCCAAAATCCGTGAGCTATAGCACATGGATTGTGGCCAAATTTCGCATTTCGGAGGCGGCGTGGGATTTTGGGCTGGTGTGGTCGGGCTTGGTGGGCGTCGGTGGCGGGAGAAAACGGAATCCAATTCCGAGCTCCGAAACTCGTTTTACGGCCACTTTACCGGCAGCGAATGGGTGGGCCAAGTCATCCAATTCAGGCAACGGCGAGGACCGTGTGCTCACATTTTGGCCAAATGCTCGCCCGTGGCCAAGGCTATGGCACAAGACCACGCTCGAGCTCCCTATCCTTGCCTCCGGATCGCAGCCCGAGTGTGTGTTGTGTGTGCGTGAAGTGTGCGACGTGCCTTGGTCGCGACCATGTGCTTCAATTTGAGCAAGGCACGGAGCCAGCCCGCGGCCAAGGCCTAGGCACGCAGCCAGCCCGTGGCCAAGGCCAAGGCACCCAGCCACCCCGCGGCCAAGGCCAAGGCCGTGTGCTGTGGCTCACGGATCTTGGCCAACTTTCGCGTTTCTGGGGCGGTACGGGATTTTGGGGTGATGCATTAGATACGTGCGACAGTCGAACGTCGGAAAACACAGGAATTGATTCCGAGGTCCGAACCTCGTTTTACGGCCGATTTACCGAGGGTGTGGGGGTGCGAAAAAGGGACGAAACGTGCCTCCGAATTTGTCCGATTGTGGTAGAACTAGGCCGGGGGCCTCCTCACGGCGCAAGTACTGTTTTCCGCTCGAATGAAATGGTAAAAATAATGCGGGAGGCCCTGCGCCCATTTTTCTGCCGGAAAAGGCCAAAATCCGTCAGCTATAGCACACGGATTGTGCCAAATTTCGCGTTTCGGGGGCGGCATGGGATTTTGGGTTGGTGTGGTTGGGTTTGGTTGGAGTCCGTGGCGGGAGAAAACGGAATCCAATTCCGAGGTCCGAAACTTGTTTTATGGTCATTTTATAGGCAACAAACGGGTGACCAAACGGGTGGGCCAACTCGTACGATTCAGGCAAAACCGAAGAAAGAAGTGGAAGTTAGGTGTGGATCTCAGTTTTTGGTCCAAGAATACGAAGAAACGGCTAAGACCGTGTGCTCACAATTTGGCAAATGCTCGCCCACGGCCAAGGCCAAGCCATGCAGCCACCCCGCGGCCAAGGCCAAGGCACATGGCAACGCTCGAGCTCCCTATCCCTGCCTCGGGAGCGCGGCCCGAGTGTGTGTTGTGTGTGCGTGAGAGTGTGCGATGTACCTTGGTCGCGAGCATGTGCTGCATTTCGAGCAAGGCACGGAGCCAGCCCGCAACCAACGCACGCAGTCACCCCGTGGCCGAGGTCAAGGCACGCGTCCACCCCGCGGCCAAGGCCATGGCACTCAGCCAGCCCGCGGCCAAGCCCTAGGCACGCAGCCAGCCCGCGGCCAAGCCCTAGGCACGCAGCCAGCCCGCGGCCAAGCCCAAGGCACCCAGCCACCCCGCGGCCAAGGCCAAGGCCGTGTGCTGTGGCTCGCAGATCTTGGCCAACTTTCGTGATTCCGGGGCGGTGCGCAATTTTCGGGTGATGCATTAGATACGTGCAACAGTCGAACGTGGGAAAAGACGGGAGTCGATTCCGAGGTCCGAACATCGTTTTACGGCCAATTTACCGAACGTGCTGGGGTGCAAAAGGGTAACGAAACGTGCCCGCGAATTGGTCCGATTGTGGTAAAACTGCGCCGGGGGCCTCCTCACGGCACAAGTACTGTTTTCCACTCGAAGAAATGGCGAAAATAATGCGGGAGGCCCTGCGCCCTTTTTTCCGCCGGAAAAGGCCAAAATCCACGAGCTATAGCACACGGATTGTGGCCAAATTTCGTGTTTCGGGGGCGGCGTGGGATTTTGGGCAGGCGTGGTCGGGTTTGATGGGAGTCGGTGGTGGGAGAAAACGGAATCCAATTCCGAGCTCCGAAACTCGTTTGACGGCCATTTTACCGGCAGCGAACGGGTGGGCCAACTCGTCCGATTCAGGCAAATCCCGAGAAAGAAGTGGAAGGTAAGTGTGGATCTCAGTTTTTGGTCCAAGAATACGAAGCAACGGCGAGGACTGTGTGCTCACATTTTGGCCAAATGCTCGCCCGCGGCCAAGGCTATGGTACAGGTCCTTGCTCAAGCTCCCTATCCTTGCCTCGGGATCGCAGCCCGAACCTCATTTTACATGTGCTGCAATTCGATTTACCAGCCTGCGGCCAACCCCCCGTGGCCAAGGTCAAGGCACCCGTCAACCCCGCGGCCAAGGCCACGGCACCCAGCCAGCCCGCGGCCAAGGCCTAGGTGAGCAGCCAGCCTGCGGCCAAGGACAAGGCACCCAGCCACCCCGCGGCCAAGACCATGGCACCCAGCCACCCCGCGGCCAAGGTCAAGGCCGATTGTGGTAGAACTGGGCCAGCTTTCGCCTCCTCGAGGCGGTGCAAGGCGACGGTGTTTTCCGATTTTCCGATCGAAGACATGGTGATAATAATGCGGGAGGCCCTGCGTCCAATTTTCCGTCGGAAAAGGCCAAAATCCGTGAGCTATAGCACACGGATTGTGGCCAAATTTCGCGTTTTGGGGGCGGCATGGGATTTTGGGCTGGTGTGGTCGGGTTTGGTTGGAGTTGGTGGCGGGAGAAAACGGAATCCAATTCTGAGCTCCGAAACTCGTTTTACGGCCATTTGACCGGCAGGGAACGGGTTCCCAAACGGGTGGGCCAACTAGTCCAATTCAGGCAAAACCGGAGAAACAAGTGGAAGGTAGGTGTGGATCTCAGTTTTTGGTCCAAGAATACAAGAAACGGCGAGGACCGTGTGCTCACATTTTAGCCAAATGCTCGCCCGTGGCCAAGGCCAAGCCACGCAGCCACCCCGCGGCCAAGGCCAAGGCACCGGGCCACGTTCGAGCTCCCTATCCTTGCCTCGGGAGCGCTGCCCGAGTGTGTGTTGTGTGTGCGTGAGAGTGTACCACGTGCCTTGGTCGCGAGCATGTGCTGCATTTCGAGCAAGGCACAGAGCCAGCCTGCGGCCAAGGCACGCAGCCACACCGCGGGCAAGGCCAAGGCACCCAAGGCCATGGCCATGGCATCCAGCCAGCCCACGGGCAAGGGCAAGGCACCCAGCCACACTGCGGCCAAGGCCATGGCACCCAGCCACCCCGCGGCCAAGGCCAAGGCCGTGTCCACTTGGCCAACTTTCGCCCGAGGACCGTGCTCAAGGCCAAATGCTCGCCCGCGGCCAGGCCAAGCCACACAGGGACCCAAGGCCAAGGCACAGGCCATGCACCCAGCCAGCCCCGAGTGTGTGTTGTGTGTGCGTGAGGCCGTGCCTTGGTCGCGAGCATGTGCTGCATTTCGAGCAAGGCCAGCCAGGCCGCGCCAAGGCCAAGGCACGCGGCCACCCCACGGGCAAGGACAAGGCATGGCACCCCAAGGCCAAGGCCTAGCCAGCCCGCATGCAGCCACCCTGCCACCCCGGCCAAAGGCCTATGGCGCCGTGTGCTGCCAAGGCCAAGGCATTGTGCTGTGGCTCCGGATCTTGGCCAACTTTCGCGTTTCCGGGGCGGTGCAGGATTTTTGGGTGATGCATTAGATACGTACGACAGTCGAACGTTGGAAAAGACAAGAGTTGATTCCGAGGTCCGAACCTCATTTTACGGCCGATTTACCGAACGTGCAAGGGTGCGAAAAGGGGATGAAACGTGCCCGCGAATTGGTCCGATTGTGGTAGAACTGGGCCGGGGGCCTCCTCATGGCGCAAGTACTGTCTTCCGCTCGAAGAAATGGCAAAAATAATTCGGGAGGCCCTGCGCCCATTTTTCTGCCGGAAAAAGCCAAAATCCGTGAGCTATAGCACACGGATTGTGGCCAACTTTCGCGTTTTGGGGGCGGCGCGGGATTTTGGACTGGCGTGGTCGGGTTTGGTGGGAGTCGGTGGCGGGATAAAACGGAATCCAATTCCGAGCTCCGAATCTCGTTGTACGTCCATTTTACCGGCAGCAAACGGGTGGGCCAACTCGTCCGATTCAGGCAAAACCGGAGAAGGAAGTGGAAGGTAGGTGTGGATCTCAGTTTTTGGTCCAAGAATACGAAGAAACGGCGAGGACCGTGTGCTCACATTTTGGCCAAATGCTCGCCAAGGCACAGAGCCAGCCTGCGCCCAGAGCCAAGGCACGCCAAGGCCAAGGCCAAGCCTTGGTCAGCCAGCAACCGGCCAAGGCAAGGCACGTGGCCACGCTTGAGCTCCCTATCCTTGCCTCAGGAGCGCCAAGGCAAAGCCCAAGGCCAAGTGTGTTGTGTGTGCGTTAGAGTGTGCGACATGCCTTGGTCGCAGCCAGCATGTGCTGCATTTCGAGCAAGGCACGGGCCAGCACGCAGGGCACCCCAAGGCCAAGGCCAAGCAGCCACCCCGTGGCCAAGGCCTAGGCCGTGTGCTGTAGCTCACGGATCTTGGCCAACTTTCGCAAGGGCGGTGCGGGATTTTGGGGTGATGCATTAGATACCATACAGCCAACCTCGGGCCGATTTACGAGCGTGCAAGGGTGCGAAAAGGGGATGAAACGCAGCCGATTGTGGTAGAACTGGGCCGTGGCCTCCTCATGGCCAAGGCACTGTCTTCCGCTCGAAGAAATGGCAAAAATAATTCGGGAGGCCATGCCCATTTTTCTGCCGGAAAAAGCCAAAATCCTTGAGCTATAGCACACGGATTGTTGCCAACTATTGCGATTCGGGGGCGGCGCGGGATTTTGAACTGGCGTGGTCGGGTTTGGTGGGAGTCGGTGGTGGGATAAAACGGCCTCCAATTCGAGCTCGAATCTCGTTGTACGCACCGCCAAACGCCTCGTCCGATTCAGGCAAAACCGGAGAAGGAAGTGGAAGGTAGGTGTGGATCTCAGTTTTTGGTCCAAGAATACGAAGAAACGGCGAGGACCGTGTGCTCACATTTTGGCCAAATGCTCGCCCGCGGCCAAGGCCAAGCCCGCCCGCGGCCAAGGCCAAGCCCCGCAGCCAACCGCAGCCAAGGCCAAGGCACAGGGCCACGCTTGAGCTCCCTATCCTTGCCTCAGGAGCGCGGCCCGAGTGTGTGTTGTGTGTGCGTTAGAGTGTGCGACGTGCCTTGGTCGCGAGCATGTGCTGCATTTCGAGCAAGGCACGGAGCCAGCCCGTGGCCAAGGCCAAGGCCGAGGCGTGCAGCCACCCCGTGGCCAAGGCCGAGGCGTGCAGCCACCCCGTGGCCAAGGCCAAGGCACGCATCCACCCCGTGGCCAAGGCCAAGGCACCCAAGGCCAAGGCCATGCACCCGGCCAGCCCGTGCCACGCAGCCACCAGCCTGCTGCCTTGGCCAAGGCGATGCGGGTTGGCCACCCCAAGCAGGGGCCACCAAGCGGTGGATGCCTCGGCCGGCCTGGGCGGGTGCATGGCCTTGGCCTTGGGTGCCTTGGCCTTGGCCACGGGTTGGCTGCGTGCCTCGGCCTTGGCCTTGGCCGCGGGCTGGCTCCGTGCCTTGCTCGAAATACAGCACATGCTCGCGACCAAGGCACGTAGCACACTCTCACGCACACACAACACACACTTGGGCCGCGCTCCCGAGGCAAGGATAGGGAGCTCGAGCGTGGCCCTGTGCCTTGGCCTTGGCCGTGCGGTGGCTGCGTGGCTTGGCCTTGGCCGCGGGCGAGCATTTGGCCAAAATGTGAGCACACGGTCCTCGCCGTTTCTTCGTATTCTTGGGCCAAAAACTGAGATCCACACCTACCTTCCACTTCTTTCTCCGGTTTTGCATGAATCGGAAGAGTTGGCCCACCCGTTTGGGCACCGTTCGCTGCCGGTGAAATGGCCGTAAAACGAGTTTCGGAGCTCAGAATTGGATTCCGTTTTCTCCCGCCACCAACTCCCACGAAACCCAACCACGCCAGCCCAAAATCCCACGCCGCCCCCGAAACGCGAAATTTGGCCACAATCCGTGTGCTATAGCTCACGGATTTTGGCCTTTTCCGGCCGAAAAATGGGTGCAGGGCCTCCCGCATTATTTTAGCCATTTCTTCGAGCGGAAAACAGTACTTTCACCGTGAGGAGGCCCCCGGCCCAGTTCTACCACAATCGGTCCAATTCGCGGGCACGTTTCGTGCCCTTTTCGCACCCCTGCACGTTTGGTAAATCGGCCGTAAAACAAGGTTCGGACCTCGAAATCGACTCCCCTCTTTTCCGACGTTTGACTGTCGCACGTATCTAACGCATCACCCCAAAATCCCGCACCGCCCCAGAAACGGGATACTTGGCCAATATCCGTGAGCTACAGCACACGGCCTTTGCCTTGGCCTTGGGGTGGCTGCGTGCCTTGTCCTTGGCCTTGGCTATGGGGTGGCTGCGTGCCTTGGCCTTGGCCTTGGCCACGGGGTGGCTGCGTGCCTTGGCCTTGGCCGCGGGCTGGCTGGGTGAATGGCCTTGGCCTTGGGTGCCTTGGCCTTGGCCGCGGGGTGGACGCGTGCCTAGGCCTTGGCCGCAGGCGAGCATTTGGCCAAAATGTGAGCACACGGTCCTCGCTGTTTCTTCGTATTCTTGGACCAAAAACAGAGATCCACACCTACCTTCCACTTCTTTCTCCGGTTTTGCCTGAATCGGACGAGTTGGCCCACCCGTTTGGGCACCCGTTCGCTGCCGGTAAAATGGCCGTAAAACGAGTTTCGGAGCTTAGAAATGCAGTACATGCCTTGCTCGAAATGCAGCACATGCTCGCGAGCAAGGCACGTCGTACACTCTCACGCGCACACAACACACTCTCGGGCCGTGCTCCCGAGTCAAGGATAGGGAGCTCGAGCGTGACCCTGTGCCTTGGCCTTGGCTACGGGCTGGCTTCGTGCCTAGGCCTTGGGCGCGGGCTGGCTGGGTACCATGGCCTTGGCCGCGGGGAAGACGCGTGCCTTGACCTTGGCCATGGGGTGCCTGCGTGCCTTGGCCGCGGGCTGGCTCCGTGCCTTGCTTGAAATGGAGCACATGCTCGCGACCAAGGCACGTCGAACACTCTCACGCACACACATCACACAGCCATGCTCGAGCTCCCGAGGCAAGGATCGGGAGCTCGAGCATGGCCCTGTGCCTTGGCCGTGGCCGCGGGGTGGCTGGGTGCCTTGACCTTGGCCGCGGGGTGGCTGGGTGCCATGGCCTTGGCCTCGGCCTCGGGGTGGCTGCGTGGCAAGGCCTTGACCGAGGGTGGGCTGCGTGCCTAGGCCTTGGCCGCGGGCTGGCTTCGTGCCTAGGCCTTGGCCACGGGCTAACTTCGTGCCTAGGCCTTGGCCGCGGGCTGGCTGGGTGCCATGGCCTTGGCCGCGGGGTCGACGGGTGTGTTGGCCTTGGCCCCGGGGTGGCTGCGTGCCTCGGCCTTGCCCTTGGCCGCGGGCTTGCTCCGTGCCTTGCTCGAAATGCAGCACATGGTCGCGACCAAGGCACATCGCACCCTCTCACGCACACACAACACACGCTCGGGCTGCGATCCCGAGGTAAGGAAAGGAAGCTCGAGCGTGGCCCTGTACCATAGCCTTGGCTGCGGGCGAGCATTTGGCCAAAATGTGAGCACACGGTCCTCGCCATTGCTTCGTATTCTTGGACCAAAAACTGAGATCCACACCTACCTTCCACTTCTTTCTCCGGTTTTGCCTGAATCGGACGAGTTGGCCCACCCGTTCGCTGCCGGTAAAATGGCCGTAAAATGAGTTTCGGAGCTCGGAATTGGATTCCGTTTTCTCCCGCCACCGACTCCCACCAAACCCGACCACACCAGCCCAAAATCCCACGCTGCCCCCAAAACACGAAATTTGGCCACAATCCGTGTGCTATAGCGCATGCATTTTGGCCTTTTCCGGCGGAAAAATGGGCGCAGGGCCTCCCGCATTATTTTTGCCATTTCTTCGAGCGGAAAACAGTACTTGCGCCGTGAGGAGGCCCCTGGCACAGTTCTACCACAATCGGACCAATTCGCGGGCACGTTTCGTCCTCTTATCGCACCCCCGCACCCTCGGTAAATCGGCCGTAAAACGAGGTTCGGACCTCGAAATCGTCTACCCTCTTTTCCGATGTTCGACTGTCGCACGTATCTAATACATCACCCTAAAATCCCGCACCGCCCCGAAAACAGGAAAGTTGGCCAACATCCGTGAGCCACAGCACACGCCCTTGGACTTGGCCACGGGGTGGCTGCATGCCTTGGCCTTGGCCATGGCCACGGGGTGGCTGCGTGCGCTTGCCTTGGCCATGGCCACGGGGTGGCTGCGTGCCTTGGCCTTGGCCGCGGGCTGGCTGCGTGCCTAGGCCTTGGCCGCGGGCTGGCTGCGTGCCTAGGCCTTGGCCGCGGGCTGGCTGGGTGCATGGCCTTGGCCTTGGGTGCCTTGGCCTTGGCCGCGGGCTGGATCCGTGCCTTGCTCGAAATTGAGCACATGCTTGCGACCAAGGCACGTCGCACACTCTCACGTACACACAACACACACTCCGGTTTTCCCTGAATCGTGCGAGTTGGCACACCCGTTTGGGCACCCGTTCGCTGCCGGTAGAATGGCCATAAAACGAGTTTGGGTGCTCAGAATTGGATTCCGTTTTCCCCCGCCACCGACTCCCACCAAACCCGACCATGCCAGCCCAAAATCCCACGCCGCCCCCAATCAGCCGTAAAACGAGGTTTGGAGCTCGGAATCGACTCCTGTCTTTTCCGATGTTCGACTGTTGCACGTATCAATTACATCACCCGAAAATCCCGCCCCGCCCCGCCCCAGAAACGCGAAAGTTGGCCAAGATCCGCGAGCCACAGCACACGGCCTTGTCCTTGGCCGCGGGGTGGCTGGGTGCCTTGGCCTTGGCCGTGGGCTGGCCGTTGCTTCGTATTCTTGGACCAAAAACTGAGATCCACACCTACCTTCCACTTCTTTCTCCAGTTTTGCCTGAATCGGACGAGTTGGCCCACCCGTTTGGGCACCCGTTCGCTGCTGGTAAAATGGCCGTAAAATGAGTTTCGGAGCTCCGGTTTCTTCTTTCTCCGGTTTTCGCACCCAGCCAGCCCGTGGCTAAGGCCATGGCACCCAGCCAGCCCGCGGCGAAGGCCTAGGCACAGGGCCACGCTCGAGCTCCCTATCCTTGCCTCGGGAGTGCGGCCCGAGTGTTCGTTGTGTGTGCGTGAGAGTGTGCGACCTGCCTTGGTCGCGAGCATGTGCTGCATTTCGAGCAAGGCACGGAGCCAGTCCATGGCCAAGGCCAAGGGCGAGGCACGCAGCCACCCCGTGGCCAAGGCCAAGGCACGTGTCCACCCCGCGGCCAAGGCCATGGTACCCAGCCAGCCCGCGGCCAAGGCCTAGGCACGCAGCCAGCCCGCGGCCAAGGCCTTGGCACGCAGCCAGCCCGAGGCCAACACCAAGGCCATGGCACCTAGCCACCCAGCGGCCAAGGCCTAGGCACGCAGCCACCCCGCGGCCAAGGCCTAGGTACCGTGCCACCCCGCGGCCAAGGCCTAGGCACGCAGCCACCCTGTGGCCAAGGCCAAGGCCGTGTGCTGTAGCTCACGGATCTTTGCCAACTTTAACGTTTGCGGGGTGGTGCGGGATTTTGGGGTGATGCATAGCATGTGGGACAGTCGAACGTCGGAAAAGAGCGGAGTCGATTTCGAGGACCGAACCTCGTTTTACGGCCGATTTACAGAGGGTGCGGGGGTGCGAAAAGGGGACGAAACGTGCCCGCGAATTGGTCCGATTGTGGTAGAACTGGGCCGGGGGCCTCCTCACGGTGCCAGTACTGTTTTCCACTGGAAGAAATGGCGAAAATAATGCGGGAGGCCCTGCGCCCATTTTTCCGCCGGAAAAGGCCAAAATCCGTGAGCTATAGCACACGGATTGTGGCCAAATTTCGCGTTTCGCGGGCGGTGTGGGATTTTGGGCTGGCGTGGTCGGGTTTGGTGGGAGTCGGTGGTGGGAGAAAACGGAATCCAATTCCGAGCTCCGAAACTCGTTTTACGGCCATTTTACCGGCAGCGAACGGGTGGTCCAACTCGTCCGATTCAGGCAAAACCAGAGAAAGAAGTGGAAGGTAGGTGTGGACCTCAGTTTTTTGTCCAAGAATCCGAAGCAACGGCGAGGACCGTGTGCTCACATTTTGGCCAAATGCTCACCCGCGGCTAAGGCTATGGCACAGGGCCACGCTAGAGCTCCCTATCCTTGCCTCAGGATCGCAGCCCGAGTGTGTGTTCTGTGTGCGTGAGAGTGTGCGACGTGCCTTGGTCGCGAGCACGTGCTGTATTTCAAGCAAGGCACGGAGCCAGCCCGCGGCCAAGGCACGCAGCCACCCCGTGGCCAAGGCCAAGGCACGCGTCCACCCCGCGGCCAAGGCCAAGGCACCCAAGGACAACGCCATGGCACCCAGCCAGCCCGCGGCCAAGGCCTAGCCACGCAGCCAGCCCGCATCCACGGCCAAGGCACCCAGCCACCCCGCGGCCAAGGCCATGGCACCCAGCCACCCCACGGACAAGGCCTAGGCACGCAGCCAGCCCGCGGCCAAGGCCAAGGTCGTGTGCTGTAGCTCTCGGATCTTGGCCAACTTTCGCGTTTCCGAGGCGATGCGGAATTTTGCGGTGATGCATTAGATACGTGCGACAGTCGAATGTCAGAAAAGACGGGAGTCGATTCCGATGTCCGAACCTCGTTTTACGGCCGATTTACCAAACATGCAGGGGTGCGAGAACGGGATGAAACGTGCCAGTGAATTGGTCCGATTGTGGTAGAACTGGGCCGGGGGCCTCCTCACGGCGCAAGTACTGTTTTACACTCGAAGAAATGGTGAAAATAATGCGGGAGGCCCTGCGCCCATTTGTCCGCCGGAAAAGGCCAAAATCCGTTAGCTATAGTACAAGGATTGTGGCCAAATTTCGCGCTTCGGGGGCGGCGTGGTATTTTGGGCTGGCGTGGTCGGGTTTGGTGGTAGTCAGTGGCGGGAGAAACTGGAATCCAATTCCGAGCTCCGAAACTCGTTTTACGGCCATTTTACCGGCAGCGAACGGGTGCCCAAACGGGTCGGCCAACTCGTCCGATTCAGGCAAAACTGGCGAAAGAAGTGGAAGGTAGGTGTGGATCTCAGTTTTTGGTCCAGGAATACAAAGAAACGACAAGGACCGTGTGCGCACATTTTGGCCAAATGCTCACCCGCGGCCAAGGCCAAGGCACGCAACCAACCCGCGGCCAAGGCCAAGGCACGCAACCACCCCGCGGCCAAGGCCAAGGCACAGGGCCACGCTCGAGCTCCCTATCCTTGGCTCGGGAGCGCAGCCAGAGTGTGCGTTGTGTGTGCGTGAGAGTGTGCGACCTGCCTTGGTCGCGAGCATGTGCTGCATTTCGAACAAGGCATGGAGCCACTCCGTGGCCAAGGCCAAGGCACGCGCCCCCCCCGCGGCCAAGGCCATGGCACCCAGCCAGCCCGCGGCCAAGGCCTAGGCTCGCAGCGAGCCCGCGGCCAAGGCCTTGGCACGCAGCCACCCCGAGGCCAAGGCCAAGGCCAAGGCACCCAGCCACCCGCGGCCAAGGCCTAGGCACGCAGCCACCCCGCGGCCAAGGTCTAGGAACGCAGCCAGCCCGCGGCCAAGGCCTTGGCACGCAGCCACCCCGTGGCCAAGGCACCCAGCCACCCGCGGCCAAGGCCTAGGCACGCAGCAACCCCGCGGCCAAGGCCTAGGCACGCAGCAACCCCGCGGCCAAGGCCTAGGCACGCAGCCACCCCGTGGCCAAGGCCAAGGCACGCGTCCACCCCGCGGCCAAGGCCAAGGCCATGCACGCAGCCAGCCTGCGGCCAAGGTCTAGGCACGCAGCCAGCCCGCGGCCAAGGCCAAGGTACACAGCCACCCCAAGGTCAAGGCCTGGGCACACAGCCACCCCGCGGCCAAGGCCAAGGCACACAGCCACCCCGCGGCCAAGGCCAAGGCACACAGCCACCCCGTGGCCAAGGCCAAGGCCAAGGCACGCAGCCACCCCGTGGCAAAGGCCAAAGCACGCGTCCACCCCGCGGCCAAGGCCAAGGCCATGCACCCAGCCAGCCCGCGGCAAAGGCCAAGGCGCGCAGCCACCCCAAGGCGAAGGCCTAGGCACGCAGCCACCCCAAGCCCAAGGCCTAGGCACGCAGCCACCCCAAGGCCAAGGCACGTAGCCAGCCCGCGGCCAAGGCCTAGGCATGCAGCCAGCCAGCGCCCAAGGCCTAGGCACGCAGCCAGCCCGCGGCCAAGGCCTTGGCACGCCGCCACCCCGAGGCCGAGGCCAAGGCCATGGCACCCAGCCACCCCGCGGCCAAGGCCTAGGCACACAGCCACCCCGCGGCCAAGGCCAAGGCACCCAGGGCCAAGGCCATGCACCCAGCCAGCCCGCGGCAAAGGCCAAGGCACGCAGCCACCCCAAGCCCAAGGCCTAGGCACGCAGCCACCCCAAAGCCAAGGCACGTAGCCAGCCCGCGCCCAAGGCCTAGGCACGCAGCCAGCCCCCGGCCAAGGCCTTGGCACGCAGCCAGCCCCCGGCCAAGGCCTTGGCACGCAGCCAGCCCCCGGCCAAGGCCTTGGCACACAGCCACCCCGAGGCCGAGGCCAAGGCCATGGCACCCAGCCACCCCGCGGCCAAGGCCTAGGCACGCAGCCACCCCACGGTCAAGGCCAAGGCCGTGTGCTGTAGCTCACGGATCTTGGCCAACTTTCGCGTTTCCGGGACGGTGCGGGATTTTGGGGTGATGCATTAGATAGGTACGACAGTCGAACGTCAGAAAAGAGGGGAGTCGATTTCGAGGTCCGAACCTCATTTTACAGCCATTTTACCGACAGCGAACGGGTGCCCAAACAGGTGGGCCAACTCGTCCGATTCAGGCAAAATCGGAGAAGGAAGTGGAAGGTAGGTGTGGATCTCAGTTTTTGGTCCAAGAATACGAAGCAACGGCGAGGACCGTGTGCTCACATTTTGGCCAA
This sequence comes from Luvunga scandens, assembly GCA_030449905.1. Lineage (NCBI taxonomy): Eukaryota > Viridiplantae > Streptophyta > Magnoliopsida > Sapindales > Rutaceae > Luvunga > Luvunga scandens. The sequence continues at coordinate 311,008 of JASUUG010000335.1, read as the reverse complement.
ATGCTCACCCGCGGCCAAGGCTATGGCACAGGGCCACACTCGAGCTCCCTATCCTTGCCTCGGGATCCCAGCCCAAACGTGTGTTGTGTGTGCGTGAGAGTGTGGGACGAGCCTTGGTCGCGAGCATGTGCTGCATTTCGAGCAAGGCACGGAGCCAGCCCGCGGCCAAGGAACGCAGCCACCCCATGGCCAGGGCCAAGGCACGCGTCCACCCCGCGGCCAAGGCCAAGGCTCCCAAGGTCAAGGCCAAGGCACCCAGCCACCCCGCGGCCAAGGCCAAGGCCGTGTGCTATAGCTCACAGATCTTGGCCAACTTTCGCGTTTCCGGGGCGGTGCTGGATTTTGGGGTGATGCATTAGATACGTCCGACAGTCGAACGTCGGAAAAGAGGGGATTCGATTTCGAGGTCCGAACCTCGTTTTACGGCTGATTTACCGAATGTGCGGGGGTGCAAAAAGGGGACGAAACGTGCCCGCGAATTGGTCCGATTGTGGTAGAACTGGGCCGGGGACCTCCTCACGGTGCAAGTACTGTTGTCCGCTCGAAGAAATGGTGAAAATAATGCGGGAGCCCCTGCGCCCATATTTCCACCGGAAAAGGCCAAAATCATTGAGCTATACCACATGGATTGTGGATAAATTTCGCGTTTCAGGGGCGGCGTGGCATTTTGGGCTGGCGTGGTCTGGTTTGATTGGAGTCAGTGGCGGGAGAAAATGGAATCCCATTCCGAGCTCTGAAACTCGTTTTACGGCCATTTTACCGGCAGTGAACGGGTGGGCCAACTCGTCCGATTCAGGCAAAACCGAAGAAATAAGTGGAAGGTAGGTGTGGATCTCAGTTTCTGGTCCAAGAATACTGGCTAACGGCGAGGACCGTGTGCTCACATTTTGGCCAAATGGTCGCCCACAGCCAAGGCCAAGGCATAGGGCCACGCTCGAGCTCCCTATCCTTGCCTCGGGAGCGCAGCCCGAGTGTTCGTTGTGTTTACGTGAGAGTGTGCGACCTGCCTTGGTCGCAACCATGTGCTGCATTTCGAGCAAGGCACGGAGCCAGTCCGCGGCCAAGGCCAAGGGCGAGGCACGCAGCCACCCCGTGGCCAAGGCCAAGGCACGCGTCCACCGCGCGGCCAAGGCCATGGCACCCAACCAGCCCGCGGCCAAGGCCTACGCACGCAGCCAGCCCGCGGCCAAGGCCTAGGCACGCAGCCAGCACGCGGCCAAGGCCATGTGCTGTAGCTCACGGATCTTGGCCAACTTTCGCGTTTCCGGGGTGGCCCAGCCACCCCGCCCAAGGCCAAGGGCGAGGCACGCAGCCACCCGTGGCCAACGCCAAGGCACGCGTCCACCGCGCCGCCAAGGCCATGGCACCCAACCAGCCAAGGCCAAGGCCGAGGCACGCAGCCACCCGGTGGACAAGGCCTAGGCACGCAGCCAGCCCGCGACCAAGGCCTAGGCACGCAGCCAGCCCGCGGCCAAGGCCTAGGCACGCAGCCACCCCGCGGCCAAGGCCAAGGCCATGTGCTGCAGCTCACGGATCTTGGCCAACTTTCGCGTTTCCGGGGTGGAGCGGGATTTAGGGGTCATGCATTAGATACGTGCGACAGTCGAACGTCGGAAAAGACGGGAGTCGATTCCGAGGTCCGAACCTCGTTTTACGGCCGATTTGCCGAACGTGCAGGGGTGCGAAAAGGGGACGAAACGTGCCCGCGAATTGTTCCGATTATGGTAGAACTGGGCCGGAGGCCTCCTCATGGCACAGGTACTTTTTTCTGCTCGAAGAAATGGCGAAAATAATGCGGGAGGCCCTGCGCCCATTTTTCCGCCGGAAAAGGCCAAAATCCGTGAGCATAGCACACGGATTGTGGCCAAATTTCGCATTTCGGGGAGGCGTGGGATTTTGGGCTGGCGTGGTCGGGTTTGGTGGGAGTCGGTGGTGGGAGAAAACGGAATCCAATTCCGAGCTCCGAAACTTGTTTTACAGCCATTTTACCGGCAGCGAACGGGTGCCCAAACGGGTGGGCCAACTCGTCCGATTCAGGCAAAACCGTAGAAAGAAGTGGAAGGTAGGTGTGGATCTGAGTTTTTGGTCGAAGAATACAAAGAAACGGTGAGGACCGTGTGCTCACATTTTCGCCAAATGCTCGCCCGCTGCCAAGGCCAAGCCACGCAGCCACCACCCTATGGCCAAGGCCAAGGCCTAGGCACGCAGCCAGCCCGCGGCCAAGGGCAAGGCACACAGCCACCCCGTGGCCAAGGCCAAGGCCAAGGCACGCAGCCACCCCAAGGGCCAAGGCCTAGCCACCCCAAGCAAGGCAAGGCCACCACCCCAAGGCCAAGGCCAAGGCCACCCGCGGCCAAGGAAACTGCCGTGTGCTGTAGCTCACGGATCTTGGCCAACTTTCCCATTTCCGGGGAGGTGTGGGATTTTGGGGTGATGCATTAGATACGTGCGACAGTTGAACGTCGGAAAAGACGGGAGCCGATTCCAAGTTCCGAACCTCGTTTTACGGCCGATTTACTGAACGTACAGGGGTGCGAAAAGGGGATGAAACGTGCCCGCGAATTGGTCCGATAGTGGTAGAACTTGGCCGGGGGCCTCCTCATGGCGCAAGTACTGTTTTCCAGTCGAGGAAATGGCGAAAATAATGCGGGAGGCCCTGCGCCCATTTTTCCGCCGAAAAAGGACAAAATCCGTGTGCTATATAGCACACGGATTGTGGCCAAATTTCGCATTTTGGAGGCGGCCTGGGATTTTGTGCTGGCGTGGTCGGGTTTGGTGGGAGTCAGTGGCGGGAGAAAACAGAATCCAATTCCAAGCTCCGAAACTCTTTTTACGGCCATTTTACCGGCACCGAACGAGTGCCCAAACGGGTGGGCCAACTCATCCGATTTAGGCAAAACCGGAGAAAGAAGTGGAAGGTAGGTGTGGATCTCAGTTTTTGGTCCGAGAATACGAAGAAACGGCCAAGGCCAAAATGCTTACATTTTGGCCAAATGCTCGCCCGCGGCCAAGGCCAAGCCAGGCAGCCACCCCGCTGCCAAGGGCAAGGCACAGGGCCACGCTCGAGCTCCCTATCCTTGCCTCGGGAGTGCGGCCCGAGTGTGTGTTGTGTGTGCGTGAGACTGTGCGACCTGCCTTGGTTGCGAGCATGTGCTGCAGTTCGAGCAAGGCACGGAGCCAGCCCGCGGCCAAGGCCAAGGCCGAGGCACACAGCCACCCCGTGGCCAAGTCCAAGGCACGCGTCCACCCCATGGCCAAGGCCATGGCACCCAGCCAGCCCGCGGCCAAGGCCATGGCACCCAGACAGACCGCGGCCAAGGCCTAGGCGCGCAGCCAGCTCGCGGCCAAGGCCTAGGCACGAAGCCAGCCCGCGGCCAAGGCCTAGGCACGAAGCCAGCCCGCGGCCAAAGCCTAGGCACAAAGCCAGCCCGCGGGCAAGGCCTTGGCACGCAGCCACCCCGAGGCCAAGGCCAAGGCCAAGGCACCCAGCCACCCCGCGGCCAAGGCCAAGGCCATGTGCTGTAGCTCACAGATCTTGGCCAACTTTCGCGTTTCTGGGGCGGTACGGGGTTTTGGGGTGATGCATTAGATACGTACGACAGTCGAACGTCGGAAAAGAGGGGAGTCGATTTCGAGGTCCGAACCTCGTTTTACGGCTGATTTACCGAGGGTGTGGGGGTGCGAAAAGGGGACGAAACGTGCGCGCGAATTGGTCCGATTGTGGTGGAACTGGGCCGGGGGCCTCTTTACGGCAACGTACTGTTTTCCTCTCAAGAAATGGTGAAAATAATGCGGGGGCACTGCACCCATTTTTCCGACAGAAAAGGCCAAAATCCGTGAACACGGATTGTGGACAAATTTCGCGTTCGGGGCAGCGTGGGATTTTGGGCTGGCGTGGTCGGGTTTGGTGGGAGTTGGTGGCGGAGAAAATGAAATCCATTTCCAAGCTCTGAAACTCGTTTTACGGCCATTTTACCGCAGGAAAGGGTGAGCCAACTCATCCGAGTCGAGGCAAAACCGGAGAAAGAAGGGGAAGGTAGGTGCGGATCTCGAGTTTTGGTCCAAGAATACGAAGCAATGGCGAGGACTGTGTGCTCACATTTTGGCCAAATGCTCGCCCACGGCCAAGGCTATGGCACAGGGCCACGCTTCAGCTCCCTATCCTTGCCTCAGGATCGCAGCCCGAGAGTGTGTTGTGTGTGCGTGAGACTGTGCGACGTGCCTTAGTCGTGAGCATGTGCTGCATTTTGAGCAAGGCATGGAGCCCGCCCGCGGCCAATGGACGCAGCCAACCAGTGGCCAAGGCCAAGGCACGCGTCCACCCTGCGGCCAAGGCCATGGCACGCAGCCAGCCCGCGGCCAAGGCCTAGGCACGCAACCAGCCCGCGGCCAAGGCCACCCGCGGCACCCAGCCACCCGTGGCCGAGGCCAAGGCCGTGTCCTGTGGCTCGCGGATCTTGGTCAACTTTCGCACTTCCGAGACGGTGCGGGATTTTCGGCTGATGCATTAGATACGTGCGACAGTCGAACGTCGGAAAAGATGTGAGTCGATTCCGAGGTCCGAACCTCATTTTACGGCAGATTTACCGAACATGTAGGGGTGCGAAAAGGGGACAAAATGTGCCCGCGAATTGTTCAGATTGTGGTAGAACTGGGCCGGGGGCCTCCTCACAGTGCAAGTACTGTTTTCCACTCAAAGAAATGGTGAAAATAATGCGGGAGGCCCTGCGCCCATTTTTCCGCTGGAAAAGCCCAAAATCCTTGAGCTGTAGCACACTGATTGTGGCCAAATTTCGCGTTTCGGGGGCGGCGTGGGATTTTGGGCTGGCGCGGTCGGGTTTGGCGGGAGTCGGTTGCGGGAGAAAACGGAATCCAATTCTGAGCTCCGAAGCTCGTTTTACGCCCATTTTACCGCAGGTACGGTGCCCAAACGGGTGGCCAACTCGTCCGATTCAGTCAAAACCGGAGAAAGAAGTGGAAGGTAGGTGTTGTGCAAATTTTATTGAACTCGCAAGTGCACGAATCTATTGTAGAATAGATTAATGGTGACGAGTGTCGATCCCACGAGAAGGTGGATTTTAATTATGTGTAGAATTAATTTTCTGAGTTGGTGGTTAGATTTATAATGACAATTATGTAGGCAATGTATTAATTTGAATTAAAGCTATTGGAATAAACTATTAAAATAAATGCTTGGATCTCCGGATCTGTCTCAACATGTACCATCGGCTTAATATTCATTATTAGTACCAATTAAATCATGAAGGGGGAACTTCCACTCATCATGAACCACACTTTAATAGATATGGTGCTAAGGGCTTCCCGTGCCAAATAGTAATAACCTTGCCTAGGGAGGCGGTTATTCCAAATAGATATCCGCACAAGATTATTACTATCCTGTCTCTGAAAAGTCAAAACAACCACATAAATTAAAGGGGAAGGAAAAGTAAATTTACCAAATTAAGCCCATGGAGCATGTTGAGACTTCACCTTCAACCCAAGCTTGAAAGGAAATTAGCCACTCATATTTGAACTAGGGGTAAAATGGGAATTTTATTAAAATACGTAGAAAATACAAGATGGAGATGGAATTAGAGAAAATGGAGTCCAAAAATGGATTCAGGGTGTCAAATTAGGGGAGCCCCCTTTATAGATAAACCGAGTAAATCATGGCCATCGGATTAAAACAATTTGGGCGCTGAGGATTGCGCCACGTGGCAAATTCCTATTGGATGGAACACATCATCAAGGGCTGTTATTCTGTGTATATGCATGTACCGTACACACGTTTTTTCCATCCACTAACATTCTGCCACGTCACCGGTCAACATTTTTGGTCCAATAAGCTCGTGACACGCCATCGATCAACGCCACGTCATCGATCAATGCCACATAAGCGGTCAATGCCACATCATTCGTCCAATCAAATGCCGCCACGTCATCGTATAGTGCCACGTCATCGCAGTGCCACGTCGGCAAGATACATGTGAACATGAATAACGTGAAACGAATGCAGATCGTGTCGATCCGCATATATCAACCGTCATCGTATGTGTGAACGATCGTATATATCAACCGTACCATATGGAACCCAGCCACCCCGCGCCAAGGCCAAGGCCGTGTCTTTGTGGCTCGTCGATGTTGGCCAACTTTCGCGTTTCGGGCGGTGCGGGGATTTTCGGGTGATGCATTAGATACGTGTGATGATTTAACGTCGGAAATGACAGAGTCGATTCCGAGGTCCGAACCTCGTTTTACGGCCGATTTACGAGCGTGTGGGGTGCGAAAAGGGGAGGAAATGTGCCCGGAATTGGTCCGATTGTGGTAGAATCAAGGGGCCTCCTCACGGCGCGCAAGTCTTGTTTTCCGCTCGAAGAAATGGTGAAAATAATACGGAAGGCCCTGCTCCCATTTTTCTGCCAGAAAAGGCCAAAATCCGTGAGCTATAGCACATGGATTGTGGCCAAATTTTGCGTTTCGGGGGCGGCGGGGGATTTTGGGCTGGTGTGGTCTGGTTTGGTGGGAGTCAGTGGCGGGAGAAAACTGAATCCAATTCCGAGCTCCGAAACTTGTTTTACGGCCATTTTACTGGCAGCGAACGGGTGCCCAAATGGGTGGGCCAACTTGTCCGATTCAGGCAGAACCGGAGAAAGAAGTGGAACATAGGTGTGGATCTCAGTTTTTGGTCCAAGAATACGAAGAAATGGCGAGGACCGTGCACTCACATTTTGGCCAAATGCTCACCCACGGCCAAGGCCAAGCCACGCAGCCACCCCGCGGCCAAGGCCAAGGCACCGGGCCAGGCTCGAGCTCCCTTTCCTTGCCTCGGGAGCGCGGCCCGAGTGTGTGTTGTGTGTGCGTGAGAGTGTACAACGTGCCTTGGTCACGAGCATGTGCTGCATTTCGAGCAAGGCACGGAGCCAGCCGCGGGCAAGGCAGGCAGCCACCCTGTGGCCAAGGCCAAGGCACCCAAGCCCAAGGCCATGCACCCAGCCAGCCCGCGGCCAAGGCCTAGCCACGCAGCCAGCCCGCGGCCAAGGCCTAGGCACAAAGCCAGCCCGCGGCCAAGGCCAAGGAACGCAGCCACCCCGCGGCCAAGGCCAAGGCCGTGTGCCGTGGCTCGTGGATCTTGGCCAACTTTCGCGTTTCCGGGGCGGTGCGGGATTTTCGGGTGATGCATTAGATACGTGTGACAGTCGAACGTCGGAAAAGACGGGAGTCGATTCCGTGGTCCGAACCTCGTTTTGCGGCCGATTTACCAAAAATTGAATCCAATTCCGAGCTCCGAAACTCGTTTTACGGCCATTTTACCGGCAGCGAACGGGTGGGCCAACTCATCCGATTCAGGAAAAACCGGAGAAAGAAGTGGAAGGTAGGTGTGGATCTCAGTTTTTGGTCCAAGAATACGAAGAAACGGCGAGGACCGTGTGCTTGCATTTTGGCCAAACGCTCGCCCGCGGCCAAGGCCAAGCCACTCAGCCACCCCGCGGCCAAGGCCAAGGCATATGCCCACGCTCGAGCTACCTATCCTTGCCTCAGGAGCGTGGCCCGAGTGTGTGTTGTGTGTGCGTGAGAGTGTGCGATCTGCCTTGGTCGCGCGCATGTGCTGCATTTCGAGCAAGGCACGGAGCCAGCCCGCGGCCAAGGCCAAGGCCGAGCCACGCAGCCACCCCGTGGGCAAGGCCAAGGCACGCGTCCACCCCACGGCCAAGGCCTACGCACGCAGCGAGCCCGCGGCCAAGCTCTTCGCACGCAGCCACCCCGAGGCCAAGGCCAAGGCCATGGCACCCAGCCAGCCAGCGTCCAAGGCCTAGGCACGCAGCCACCCCGCGGCCAACTCGTCCGATTCAGGCAAAACCGGAAAAAGAAGTGGAAGGTAGGTGTGTATGTCAGTTTTTGGTCCAACAATACGAAGAAACGGTGAGGACCGTGTGCTCACATTTTCGCCAAATGCTCGGCCGCGGCCAAGGCCAAGCCACGCGGCCACCACTCGGCCAAGGCCAAGGCACAGGGCCACGCTCGAGCTCCCTATCCTTGCCTCGGCAGTGCAGGCCGAGTGTGTTTTGTGTGTGCGTGAGAGTGTGCGACCTCCCTTGGTCGCGAGCATGTCCTGCATTTCGAGCAAGGCACGGAGCCAGCCCGCGGCCAAGGCACGCAGCCACCCCGCGGCCAAGGCCAAGGCATGAGCCACCCATGGCCAAGGCAGGCAGACACCACAAGGCCAAGACCTAGGCTCGCAGCCACCCCGCGCCCAAGGCCAAGGCACAGGGCCACGCTCGAGCTCCCTATCCTTGCGTCAGGAGCGTGGCCCAAGTGTGTGTTGTGTGTGCGTGAGAGTGTGCGACGTGCCTTGGTCGCGAGCATGTGCTGGATTTCAAGCAAGGCACGGAGCCAGCCCGCGGCCAATGCACGCAGCCACCCCGTGCCCAAGGCCAAGGCACGCGTCCACCCCGCGGCCAAGGCCAAGGCACCCCAGTTCAAGGCCATGCGCCCAGCCAGCCCGCGGCCAAGGCCATGGCACGCAGCCACCCCAAGGCCAAGGCCTAGGCACGCAGCCACTCCGCGGCCAAGGCCAAGGCCGTGTGCTGTAGCTCGCGGATCTTGACCAACTTTTGCGTTTCCGGGGCGGTGCGGGATTTTGGGGTGATGCATTAGATACGTGCAACAGTCGAATGTCGGAAATGACGGGAGTCGATTCCGAGGTCCGAGCCTTGGCGAGGACCGTGTGCTCACATTTTGGCCAAATGCTCGCCCGCGGCCAAGGCCAAGCCACGCAGCCACCCCGCGGCCAAGGCCAAGGCACAGGGCCACGCTCGAGCTACCTATCCTTGCCTCGGGAGCGTTGCCCGAGTTTGTGTTGTGTGTGCGTGAGAGTGTGCGACGTGCCTTGGTCGCGAGCATGTGCTTCATTTCGAGCAGGGCACGGAGCCAGCCCGCAGCCAAGGCACGCAGCCACCCCGTGGCGAAGGCCAAGGCACGCGTCCACCCCGCGGCCAAGGCCAAGGCCATGCGCCCAGCCAGCCCACGGCCAAGGCAATTGCACCCAGCCACCCCACGGCCAAGGCCTAGGCATGCAGCCACCCCGTGGCCAAGGCACGCAGCCACTCCGCGGCCAAGGCACGCAGTCACTCCGCGGCCAAGGCCGTGTGGTGTAGCTCACGGATCTTGGCCAACTTTTGCGTTTCTGGGGCGGTGTGGGATTTTGCGGTGATACATTAGATACGTGCAACAGTCGAACGTCGGAAATGACGGGAGTCGATTCGAGGTCGAACCTCGTTTTACGGCCGATTTACCGAACGTGCGGGGGTGCGACAAGGGGACGAAACGTGCCCGCGAATTGGTCCGATTGTGGTAGAACTGGGCCGGGGGCCTGCTCACGGCGTAAGTACAGTTTTCCGCTCGAAGAAATGGCGAAAATAATGCGGGAGGCCATGCGCCCATTTTTCCGCCGGAAAAGGCCAAAATCCATGAGCTATAGCACACGGAATGTGGCCAAATTTCGCGATTAGGGGGCGGCGTGGGATTTTCGGCTGGCATGGTCGGGTTTGGTGGGAGTCGGCGGCGCGAGAAAATTCAATCTAATTATGAGCTCCGAAACTCGTTTTGCGGCCATTTTACCGGCAGCGAACGGGTGCCCAAACGGGTGGGCCAACTCGTCCGATTCAGGCAAAACCGGTGAAAGAAGTGTAAGGTAGGTGTGGATCTCAGTTTTTGGTCCGAGAATATGAAGAAACGCCGAGGACCGTGTGCTCACATTTTGGGCAAATGCTCGCCCGCGGCCAAGGCCAAGCCACGCAGCCACCCCGCGGCCAAGGCCAAGGCACAGGGCCACGCTCGGCAAGCGTTGCCTGAGTTTGTGTTGTGTGTGCGTGAGAGTGTACGACGTGCCTTGGTCGCGAGCATGTGCTGCATTTCGAGCAGGACACGGAGCCAGCCCGCGGCCAAGGCACGCAGCCACCCCGTGGCCAAGTCCAAGGCACGCGTCCACCCCGCGGCCAAGGCCAAGGCACCCAAGGCCAAGGCCATGCGCCCAGCCAGCCTGCGGCCAAGGCCATGGCACCCAGCCACCCCACGGCCAAGGCACGCAGCCACCCCCAAGGCCAAGGGCTAGGCACGCAGCCACTTCGCGGCCAAGGGCAAGGCCGTGTGCTGTAGCTCATGGATCTTGGCCAACTTTTGCGTTTCCGGGGCGGTGCGGGATTTTGGGGTGATGCATTATATACGTGCGACAGTTGAACGTCGGTAAATAGGGGAGTCGATTTCAAGGTCGAACATCGTTTCTGGCCGATTTACCGAGGGTGCGGGGTGCGAAAAGGGGCCGAAACGTGCCCGCGAATTGGTCCGATTTTGGTAGAACTGGGCCGGGGGCCTCCTCACGCCGCAAGTACTGTTTTCCGCTCGAAGAAATGGCAAAAATAATGTGGGAGGCCCTGCTCCCATTTTTCCGCAGGAAAAGGCCAAAATCCGTGAGCTATAGCACACGGATTGTGGCCAAATTTCGCGTTTCAGGGGCGGCGTGGGATTTTGGGCAGTCGTGGTTGAGTTTGGTGGGTGTCCGTGGCGGGAGAAAACGGAATCAATTCCGAGCTCCAAACCTCGTTTTACGGCCATTTTACCGGTAGCGAACGGGTGGGCCAACTCGTCCGAATCACGCAAAACCGGAGAAAGAAGTGGAAGGTAGGTGTGGATCTCAGTTTTGGTCCAAGAATACGAAGCAACGGCGAGGACCGTATGCTCACATTTTGGCCAAATGCTCGCCCGCGGCCTCGGCTATGGCACAGGGGGCCACGCTCGAGCTCCCTATCCTTGCCTCGGGATCGGAGCCCGAGTGTGTGTTGTGTCTCCGTGAGAGTGTGCGACGTGCCTTGGTCGCGAGCATGTGCTGCATTTCAAGCAAGGCACAGAGCCAGCCCGTGGCCAAGGCACGCGTCCACCCCGCGGCCAAGGCCATGACACCCAGCCAGCCCGCGGCCAAGGCCATGTGCTGTATTTCGAGCAAGGCACAGAGCCAGCCGGCAGCCAAGGCACGCAGCCACCCCGTGGCCCTGGCCAAGGCACGCGTCCACCCCGCGGCCAAGGCCAAGGCACCCAAGGCCAAGGCCATGCACCCAGCCAGCCCGCGGCCAAGGCCTAGGAACGCAGCCAGCCCACGGCCAAGGCCAAGGCATGCAGCCACCCCGTGGGCAGGGCCAAGGCCAAGGCCCGCAGCCACCCCAAGGGCAAGGCCTAGGCACGCAGCCAGCCCGCGGCCAAGACCTTGGCACGCAGCCACCCCGAGGCCAAGGCCTTGGCAGGCAGCCACCCCGAGGCCACGGCCAAGGCCATGGCACCCAGCCAACGCGCGGCCAAGGCCTAGGCACGCAGCCACCCCTTGGCCAAGTCCAAGGCCGTGTACTGTAGCTCACGGATCTTGGCCAACTTTCGCGTTTCCGGGTGGTGCGGGATTTTGGGGTGATGCATTAGATACATTTACAGTCGAACGTTGGAAAAGAGGGGAGTCAATTTCGAGGTCCGAACCTCGTTTTACAGCCGATTTACCGAGGGTGCGGGGTGCGAAAAGGGGACAAAACGTGCCCGTGAATTGGTCCGATTGTGGTAGAACTGGGCCGGGGGTCTCCTCACGCCGCAAGTACTGTTTTCCGTCCGAAGAAATGGCAAAAATAATGCGGGAGGCCCTGCGCCCTTTTTCTGCAGGAAAAGGCCAAAATCCGTGAGCTATAGCACGGATAGTGGCCAAATTTCACGTTCAGGGTCGGCTTGGGATTTTGGGCTGGCGTGGTCGGGTTTGGAGGAGTCGGTGGGAGGAGAAAACCGAATCAATTCTGAGCTCGAAACTCGTTTTACGGCCATTTTACCGCAGCGAACGGGTGGGCCAACTCGTCCGATTCAGGCAAAACCGGAAAGAAGTGGAAGGTAGGTGTGGATCTCAGTTTTTGGTCCAAGAATACGAAGAAACGGCGAGGACCGTGTGCTCGCATTTTGGCCAAATGCTCTCCCACGGCCAAAGCCAAGCCACGCAGCCAACCTGCTGCCAACGCCAAGGCACGGGGCCATGCTCGAGCTCCTATCCTCGCCTCGGGAGCGCAGCCCGAGTGTGTGTTGTGTGTGCGTGAGAGTGTGCGATCTGCCTTGGTCGCGAGCATGTGCTGCATTTCGAGCAAGGCACGGAGCCAGCCCGTGGCCAAGGCACGCAGCGACCCCGTGGCCAAGGCCAAGGCACGTGTCCCCGCTGCCAAGGCCATGCACCCAGCCAGCCCACGGCGAAGGCCTAGGCACGCAGCCAGCCATTGGCCAAGGCCTAGGCACGCAGGCAGCCCGCGGCCAAGGCCAAGGCCGTGTCTTTGTAGCTCACAGATCTTGGCCAACTTTCGCGTTTCCGGGGCGGTGCGGGATTTTGTGGTGATGCATTAGATACGTGCGACAGTCGAACGTCGGAAAAGACGGGAGTCAATTCCGAGGTCCGAACCTCATTTTACGGCCGATTTATCGAACGTGCGGGGGTACGAAAAGGGGGCAAAACGTGCCCGCGAATTGGTCCGATTGTGGTAGAACTGGGCCGGGGGCCTCCTCACGGCGCAAGTACTGTTTTCCGCTCGAAGAAATGGCGAAAATAATGCGGGAGGAACTGCACCCATTTTTACGCCAGAGAAGGCGAAAATCCGTGAGCTATAGCACACGGATTGTGGCCAAATTTCGCGTTTCAGGGATGGTGTGGGATTTTGTGCTGGCGTGGTCGGGTTTGGTGGGAGTCGGTGGCGGGAGAAAACGGAATCCAATTCTGAGCTCCGAAACTCGTTTTACGGCCATTTTACCGGCAGCGAACGGGTGGGCCAACTCGTCCGATTCAGGCAAAACCAGAGAAAGAAGTGGAAGGTAGGTGTGGATCTCAGTTTTTGGTCCAAGAATACGAAGAAACGGTGACGACCGTGTGCTCACATTTTGGGCAAATGCTCGCCCGCGGCCAAGGCCAAGCCACAGGGCCATGCTCGAGCTCCCTATCCTGGCCTCGGGAGCGCGGCCCGAGTGTGTGTTGTGTGTGCGCGAGAGTGTGCGACGTGCCTTGGTCGCGAGCATGTGCTGCTTTTCGAGCAAGGCACGGAGCCAGCCCGCGGCCAAGGCATGCCGCCTCCCCGTGGCCAAGGAGAAGGCACGCGTCCACCCCGCGGCCAAGGCCTTGGCACCCAGCCAGCCTGCGGCCAAGGCCATGGCACCCAGCTACCCCGCGGCCAAGGCCTAGGCACATAGCCACCCCGTGGCCAAGGCGAAGGCCGTGTGCTGTGCCTGGCGGATCTTGGCCCACTTTCGCATTTCGGGCGGTGCGGGATTTTCGGGTGATGCATTAGATACGTCGCGACAGTCGAACGTCGGAAAAGACGGGAGTCGATTCCGAGGTCCAAACCTCATTTTACGGTCAATTTACTGAACGTGCGGGGGTGCGAAAAGGGGACGAAACGTGCCCGCGAATTGGTCCGATTGTCGTAGAACAGGGCTGGGGGCCTCCTCACGGTGCAAGTACTGTTTTCCACTCAAGAAATGGCGAAAATAATGCGGGAGGCCCTGCGCCCATTTTCCTCGGAAAAGGCCAAAATCCGTGAGGTATAGCACACGGATTGTGGCCAAATTCGCGTTTCAGGGGCGGCGTGGGATTTTGGGCTGGCGTGGTCGTGTTTGGTGGGAGTCAGTGGTGGGAGAAAACGGAATCAAATTCCGAGCTCCGAAACTCGTTTGACGGCCATTTTACCGGCAGCGAACGGGTGCCCAAACGGGTGGGCCAACTCGTCCGATTCAGGCAAAACCGGAGAAAGAAGTGGAAGGTAGGTGTGGATCTCAGTTTTTGGTCAAGAATACAAAGAAACGGCGAGGACCATGTGTTCACATTTTGGACAAATGCTTGCCCGCGGACAAGGCCAAGGCATTGGGCCACACTCGAGCTCCCTATCCTTGCCTCGGGCCACATTGTGTTGTGTGTGCGTGAGAGTGTGCGACCTGCCTTGGCCTATGCTGCATTTCGAGCAAGGGACGGAGCCAGCCCGCGGCCAAGGCCAAGGCCGAGCCACGCAGCCACCCCGTGTCCAAGGCCAAGGCACGCGTCCACCCCGCAGCCAAGGCCATGGCACCCAACCAGCCCGCGGCCAAGGCCATGGCACCCAGCCAGCCCACGGCCAAGGCCTACGGACGCAGCCAGCCCGCGGCCAAGGCATTGGCACGCAGCCAACCCGAGGCCAAGGCCAAGGCCATGGCACCCAGCCACCCCGCAGCCAAGGCCTAGGCACGCAGCCACCCCGCGGCCAAGGCCAAGGCCGTGTGCTGTAGCTCACGGATCTTGGCCAACTTTCGCGTTTCCGGGGCGGTGCTGGATTTTAGGCTGATGCATTAGATACCTGCGACAGTCGAACGTCGGAAAAGAAGGGAGTCGATTTCGAGGTCCGAACCTCATTTTACGGCCGATTTACCGAGGGTGGAGGGGTGAGAAAAGGGGACGAAACGTGGCCGCGAATTGGTCCGATTGTGGTAGAACTGGGCCGGGGGCCTCCTCACTGCACAAGTACTGTTTTCCGCTCGAAGATATGGGGAAAATAATGCGGAGGGCCCTGCGCCCATTTTTCCGCAGGAAAAGGCCAAAATCCGTGAGCTATAGCACACGGATTGTGGCCAAATTTCGTGTTTCGGGGGCGGCGTGGGATTTTGGGCAGTCGTGGTCGAGTTTGGTGGGTGTCAGTGGCGGGAGAAAACGGAATCCAATTCCGAGCTCCAAACCTCGTTTTACGGCCATTTTACCGGTAGCGAACGGGTGGGCCAACTCGTCCGAATCACGCAAAACCGGAGAAAGAAGTGGAAGGTAGGTGTGGATCTCAGTTTTGGTCGAAGAATACGAAGCAACGGCGAGGACCGTATGCTCACATTTTGGCCAAATGCTCGCCCGAGGCCAAGTCTATGGGACAGGGCCACGCTCGAGCTCCCTATCCTTGCCTCGGGATCGCAGCCCGAGTGTGTGTTGTGTGTGCGTGAGAGTGTCCGACGTGCCTTGGTCGGGAGCATGTTCTGCATTTCGAGCAAGGCACGGAGTCAGGCCGCGGCCAAGGCACGCAGCCACCCCGTGGCCAAGGCCAAGGCACGCGTCCACCCCGCCGCCAAGGCCAACGCACGTGTCCACCCCGCCGCCAAGGCCAAGGCACCCAAGGGCAAGGCACTCAAGGCCAAGGCCATGGCACCCAGGCAGCCCACGGCCAAGGCCTAGGCACGCAGCCAGCCCGCGGCCAAGGCCAAGGCACCCAGCCACCCCGCAGCCAAGGCCTTGGCACCCAGCCACCCCGTGGCCAAGCCCACAGCCGTGTGCTGTGGCTCGCGGATCTTGGCCAACTTTCGCGTTTCTGGGGTGGTGCGGGATTTTGGGGTGATGCATTAGATACGTGCGACAGTCGAACGTCGGAAAAGACGGGAGTCGATTCCGAGGACCGAACCTCATTTTACGGCCAATTTACCGAACATGCGGGGGTGCGAAAAGGGGACGAAATGTGCACGCGAATTGGTCCGATTGTGGTAGAACTGGCCCGGGGGCCTCCTCACGGCGCAAGTACTTTTTTCCGCTCGAAGAAATGGCGAAAATAATGCGGGAGGCCCTGCGCCCATTTTTCCGCCGGAAAAGGCCAAAATCCGTGCGCTATAGCACACGGATTGTGGCCAAATTTCGTGTTTCGGGGGTGGCGTGGGATTTTGGGCTGGTGTGGTTGGGTTTGGTGGGAGTTGGTGGCGGGAGAAAACGGAATCCAATTCTGGGCTCCGAAACTCGTTTTACGGCCATTTTACCGGCAGCGAATGGGTGCCCAAACGGGTGGGCCAACTCGTCCGATTCAGGCAAACCGGAGAAAGAAGTGGAAGGTAGGTGTGTGTTGTGTGTGGGTGAGAGTGTTCGACGTGCCATGGCCTTGTCCGCGGGCTGGTTGCGTGCCTAGGCCTTGGCCGCGGGGTGGCTGGGTACCATGGCCTTGGCCTTGTCCGCGGGGTGGCTGCGTACCTTGGCCTTGGCCGCGGGGTGGACGTGTGCCTTGGCGTTGGCCAGGGGTGGCTGCGTGCCTTGGCCGCGGGCTGGCTCCGTGCTTGCTCGAAATGCAGCACATGCTCGCGAACAAGGCGCGTCGCACACTCTCACGCACACACAACACACACTTAGGCCGAGCTCCCGAGGCAAGGATAGGGAGCTCGAGCGTGGCCCTATGCCTTGGCCTTGGCCGCGGGGTGGCTGCGTGGCTTGGCCTTGGCCACGGTGTGGCTGCGTGGCTTGGCCTTGGCCGCGGGCGAGCAATCGGCCAAAATGCGAGCACACGGTTCTCGCCGTTTCTTCATATTCTTGGACCAAAAACTAAGATCCACACCTACCTTCCACTTCTTTCTCCGGTTTTGCCTGAATCGGACGAGTTGGCCCACCCG
Source organism: Luvunga scandens (assembly GCA_030449905.1). NCBI lineage: Eukaryota > Viridiplantae > Streptophyta > Magnoliopsida > Sapindales > Rutaceae > Luvunga > Luvunga scandens. Next base: position 294,580 of record JASUUG010000335.1, on the reverse strand, counting down.
TTTGGGCACCCGTTCGCTGCTGGTAAAATGGCCGTAAAACGAGTTTCGAACCTCGGAATTGGATTTCGTTTTCTCCTGCCACTGACTCCCACCAAACCCGACCACGCCAGACCAAAATCCCACAATCCGCCCCCGAAACGCGAAATTTGGCCGCAATCCGTGTGCTATAGCTCACAGATTTTGGCCTTTTCCGGCGGAAAAATGGGCGCAGGGCCCTCTGCATTATTTTCGCCATTTCTTCGAGCGGAAAACAGTACTTGCGCCGTGAGGAGGCCCCCGGCCCAGTTCTAACACAATCGGACCAATTCGCGGGCACGTTTCGTCCTCTTTTCGCACCCCTGCACGTTCGGTAAATCGGCCGTAAAATTAGGTGAGGACCTCGGAATCGACTCCAGTCTTTTCCGACGTTCGACTGTCACACGTATCTAATGCATCACCCCAAAATCCTGCACCGCCCCGGAAACGCGAAAGTTGGCCAAGATCCGTGAGCTACAGCACACGGCCTTGGCCTTGGCCGCGGGGTGGCTGCGTGCCTAGGCCTTGGCCTTGGGGTGGCTGCGTGCCTTGGCCACGGGGTGGCTGCATGCCTTGGCCTTAGGCCTTGGCTGCGGGCTGGCTGGGTGCATGGCCTTGGCCGCGGGGTGGAGGTGTGCCTTGGCCTTGGCCAGGGGGTGGGTGCGTGCCTTGGCCTTGGCCAGGGGGTGGCTGCGTGCCTTGGCCGCGGGCTGGCTCTGTGCCTTGCTCAAAATGCAACACATGCTCGCGACCAAGGCATGTCGCACACTCTCACACACACACAACACACACTCAGGCCGAGCTCCCGAGGCAAGGAGAGGGAGCTCAAGCGTGGCCCTATGCCTTGGCCTTGGCCGCGGGGTGGCTGCGTGGCTTGGCCTTGACCACAATGTGGCTGCGTGGCCTGGCCTTGGCCGCGGGTGAGCAATCGGCCAAAATGCGAGCACACGGTTCTCGCCGTTTCTTCGTATTCTTGGACCAAAAACAGAGATCCACAACTACCTTCCACTTCTTTCTCCGGTTTTGCCTGAATCGGACCAGTTGGCCCACCCGTTTGGGAACCCGTTCGCTGCCGGTAAAATGGCCGTAAAACGAGTTTCGGAGCTCAGAATTGGATTCCGTTTTCTCCCGCCACCGACTCCCACCAAACCCGACCACACCAGCCCAAAATCCCACGCCGCCCCCTAAACGCGAAATTTGGCCACAATCCGTGTGCTATAGCTCACGGATTTTGGCCTTTTCCGGCGGAAAAATGGGCGCAGGGCCTCCCGCATTATTTTCGCCATTTCTTCGAGCGGAAAACAGTACTTGCATTGTGAGGAGCCCCCCACCCCAGTTCTACCACAATCGGACCAATTCGCTGGCACCTTTCGTCCCCTTTCGCACCCCCGCACGTTCGGTAAATCGGCCGTAAAATGAGGTTCGGTCCTCAGAATCGACTCCCGTCTTTTCCGACGTTCGACTGTCGCACGTATCTAATGCATCACCCAAAAATGCCACACCGCCCCGGAAACGCAAAAGTTGGCCAAGATCCGCGAGCCACAGCACACGGCCTTGGCCTTGGCCGCGGGGTGGCTGGGTGCCATGGCCTTGGCCACGGGCTGGCTGGGTGCCATGGCCTTGGCCTTGGGTGCCTTGGCCTTCGCCGCGGGGTGGACGCGTGCCTTGGCCTTGGCCACGGGGTGGCTGCGTGGCTTGGCCGCGGCCTGGCTCCGTGCCTTGCTCGAAATGCAGAACATGCTCCCGACCAAGGCACGTCGCACACTCTCACGCACACACAACACACACTCGAGCTGCGATCCCGAGGCAAGGATAGGGAGCTCGATCGTGGCCCTGTGCCATAGCCTTGGCCGCGGGCGAGCATTTTGCTAAAATGTGAGCACACGGTCGTCGCCGTTGCTTCGTATTCTTGGACCAAAAACTGAGATCCACAACTACCTTCCACTTCTTTCTCCGGTTTTCCGTGATTCGGACGAGTTGGCCCACCCGTTCGCTGCCGGTAAAATGGCCGTAAAACGAGGTTTGGAGCTCGGAATTGGATTCCGTTTTCTCCCGCCACTGACACCCACCAAACTCGACCACGACTGCCCAAAATCCCACTCCGCCCCCGAAACACGAAATTTGGCCACAATCCGTGTGCTATAGCTCACGGATTTTGGCCTTTTCCGGCGGAAAAATGGGTGCAGGGCCCTCCGCATTATTTTCGCCATATGAAACGCGAAATTTGGCCACAATCCGTGTGCTATAGCTTACGGATTTTGGCCTTTTCCGGCAGAAAAATGGGCGCAGGCCCTCCCGCCACCGAATCCCATCAAACCCGACCTCGCCAGCCCAAAATTCCACGCCGCCCATGAAACGCAAAATTTGGCCACAATCCGTGTGCTATAGCTCACGGATTTTGGCCTTTTCCGGCAGAAAAATGGGCGCAGGGCCTCCCGCATTATTTTTGCCATTTCTTCGAGCGGAAAACAGTACTTGCGCCGTGAGGAGGCCCCCGGCCCAGTTCTACCGCAATCGGACCAATTCGCGGGCACGTTTCGCCCCTTTTTCCATCCCCGCACGCTCGGTAAATCGGCCGTAAAACAAGTTTCGGACCTCGGAATCGACTGCCGTCTTTTCCGACGTTCGACTGTTGCACGTATCTAATGCATCACCCCAAAATCCCGCATTGCCCCGGAAACGCGAAAGTTTGCCAAGATCCGTGACCTACAGCACACGGCCTTGGCCTTGCCCGCGATATGGCTGCGTGCCTACGCCTTGGCCTTGGGGTGGCTGCGTGCCTTGGCCTTGGCCACGGGGTGGCTGCATGTAAACAGTACTTGTCCGCGGGCTGGCTGCGTGCCTAGGCCTTGGCCGCGGGCTGGCTGCGTACCTAGGCCTTGGCCGCGGGCTGGCTGGGTGCCATGGCCTTGGCTGTGGGATGGCTCGGTGCCATGGCCTTGGCCGCGGGGTGGACGCGTGCCTTGGCCTTGGCCACGGGGTGGCTACGTGCCTCGGCCACAGGGTGGCTACGTGCCTCGGCCTTGGCCATGGCCGCGGGCTGGCTCCATGCCTTGCTCGAAATGCAGCACATGCTCGCGACCAAGGCAGGTCACACACTCGCACGCACACACAACAAACACTCAGGCCGCGCTCCCGAGGCAAGGATAGGGAGCTCGAGCGTGGGCCTGTGCCTTGGCCTTGGCCGCGGGGTGGCTGCGTGGCTTGGCCTTGGCCGCGGGCGATCATTTGGCCAAAATGTGAGCACACGGTCCCCGCCGTTTGTTCGTATTCTTGGACCAAAAACTGAGATCCACACCTACCTTCCACTTCTTTCTCCGGTTTTGCCTGAATCGGACGAGTTCCCCCACCCGTTTGGGCACCCGTTCACTGCCGGTAAAATGGCCGTAAAACGAATTTCGGAGTTCCAAATTGGATTCCGTTTTCTCCTGCCACCGACTCCCACCAAACCCGACCACGCAAGCCCAAAATCCCATGCCTCCCCCGAAACACGAAATTTCACCACAATCCGTGTGCTATAGCTCACGGATTTTGGCCTTTTCCGGCGGAAAAATGGGTGCATGGCCACCCGCATTATTTTCACCATTTCTTCTAGTGGAAAACAGTACTTGCACCGTGAGTAGGCCCCCGGCCCAGTTCTACCACAATCGGACCAATTCGCGGGCACGTTTCGTCCCCTTTTCGCACCCCCGCACCCTCGGTAAATTGGCCGTAAAACGAGGTTCGGACCTCGGAATCGACTCTCGTCTTTTCGAACGTTCGACTGTCGCACCTATCTAATGCATCACCCCAAAATCCCACACCGCCCCGGAAACGCAAAAGTTGGCCAAGATCCGTGAGCTACAGCACACGGCCTTGGCCTTGGCCGCGGAGTGGCTGCGTGCCTAGGCCTTGGCCTTGGGGTGGTTGCGTGCCTTGGCCTTGGCCTTGGCCACGGGGTGGCTGCGTGGCTTGGCCTTGGCCGCGGGGTGGCTGGGTGCCTTGGCCTTGGCCGCGGGGTGGCTGGGTGCCTTGCCCTTGGCCGCGGGGTGGCTGCGTGCCTAGGCCTTGGCCGCGCGCTGGCTGGGTGCCATGGGGTGGCTGCATGCCTAGGCCGCAGGCTGGCTCCGTGCCTTGCTCGAAGTGCAGTACATGCTCGCAACCAAGGCAGGTCGCACACTCTCATGCACACACAACACACACTCGGGCTGCCCTCCCGAGGCAAGGATAGGGATCTCGAGCGTGGCCCTGTGCCTTGGCCATGGCCGCGGGCTGGCTGCGTGGCTTGGCCTTGGCCGCGGGCGAGCATTTGGCCAAAATGTGAGCACACCGTCCTCGCCGTTTTTTGTATTCTTGGACCAAAAACGGAGATCCACACCTACCTTCAATTTCTTTCTCCAGTTTTGCCTGAATCGGACGAGTTGCCCCACCCGTTTGGGCACCCGTTCACTGCCGGTAAAATGGCCGTAAAACGAATTTCGGAGCTCCGAATTGGATTCCGTTTTCTCCTGCCACCGACTCCCACCAAACCCGACCACGCCAGCCCAAAATCCCATGCCTCCCCCGAAACACGAAATTTCGCCACAATCCGTGTGCTATAGCTCACGGATTTTGGCCTTTTCCGGCGGAAAAATGGGTGCATGGCCACCCGCATTATTTTCACCATTTCTTCTAGTGGAAAACAGTACTTGCGCCGTGAGTAGGCCCCCGGCCCAGTTCTACCACAATCGGACCAATTCGCGGGCACGTTTCGTCCCCTTTTCGCACCCCCGCACCCTCGGTAAATCGGCCGTAAAACGAGGCTCGGACCTCGGAATCGACTCTCGTCTTTTCGAACGTTCGACTGTCGCACCTATCTAATGCATCACCCCAAAATCCCGCACCGCCCCAGAAACGCAAAAGTTGGCCAAGATCCGTGAGCTACAGCACATGGCCTTGGCCTTGGCCGCGGGGTGGCTGCGTGCCTAGGCCTTGGCCTTGGCCTTGGGGTGGTTGCGTGCCTTGGCCTTGGCCTTGGCCACGGGGTGGCTGCATGCCTTGGCCTTGGCCTTGGCCACGGGGTGGCTGCATGGCTTGGCCTTGGCCGCGGGGTGGCTGGGTGCCTTGCCCTTGGCCGCGGGGTGGCTGCGTGCCTAGGCCTTGGCCGCGGGCTGGCTGGGTGCCATGGCCTTGGCCTTCGCCACGGGGTGGCTGCATGCCTAGGCCACAGGCTTGCTCCGTGCCTTGCTCGAAATGCAGTACATGCTCGCAACCAAGGCAGGTCGCACACTCTCATGCACACACAACACACACTCGGGCCGTGCTCCCGAGGCAAGGATAGGGATCTCGAGCGTGGCCCTGTGCCTTGGCCATGGCCGCGGGCTGGCTGCGTGGCTTGGCCTTGGCCGCGGGCGAGCATTTGGCCAAAATGTGAGCACACCGTCCTCGCCGTTTTTTGTATTCTTGGACCAAAAACGGAGATCCACACCTACCTTCAATTTCTTTCTCAAGTTTTGCCTGAATCGGACTAGTTGCCCCCCCGTTTGAGCACCCGTTCGCTGCCGGTAAAATGGCCGTAAAACACGTTTCGGAGCTCAGAATTGGATTCTGATTTCTCCCGCCACCGAATCCCACCAAATCTGACCACGCCAGCCCAAAATCCCATGCCGCCCCTGAAACGCGAAATTTGGCCACAATCCGTGTGCTATAGCTCATGGATTTTGGCCTTTTCCGGCGGGAAAATAAGCGCAGGGCCTCCCGCATTATTTTTGCCATTTCTTCGAGCGGAAAACAGTACTTGCGCCGTGAGGAGGACCATGGCCCAGTTCTACCGCAATCGGACCAATTCGCGGGCACCTTTCGTCCCCTTTTCGCACCCCCGCATGTTCGGTAAATCGGCCGTAAAACAACGTTCGGACCTCGGAATCGACTCCCGTCTTTTCCGACGTTCGACTGTTGCACGTATCTAATGCATCACCCCAAAATCCCGCACTGCCCCGGAAACGCGAAAGTTGGCCTTGGGGTGGCTGCGTGCCTTGGCCACGGGGAGGCTGCGGGCCTTTGCCTTGGCCGCGGGCTGGCTGCATGCCTAGGCCTTGGCCGCAGGCTGGCTGCATGCCTAGGCCTTGGCCGCGGGCTGGCTGGGTGGCCTTGCGTGCCTTGGCATTGGCCACGGGGTGGCTGCGTGCCTTGGCCGCGGGCTGGCTCCGTGCCTTGCTCGAAATGCAGCACATGCTCGCGACCAAGGCACGTCGCACGCACGACACACACTCGGGCGGGCTCCCGAGGCAAGGATAGGGAGCTCGAGCGTGGGCCTGTGCCTTGGCCTTGGCCGCGGGGTGGCTGCGTGGCTTGGCCTTGGCCTTGGCCGCGGGGTGGCTGCGTGGCTTGGCCTTGGCCGCGGGCGATCATTTGGCCAAAATGTGAGCACACGGTCCCCGCCGTTTGTTCGTATTCTTGGACCAAAAACTGAGATCCACACCTACCTTCCACTTCTTTCTCCGGTTTTGCCTGAATCGGACAAGTTGCCCCACCCGTTTGGGCACCCGTTCACTGCCGGTAAAATGGCCGTAAAACGAATTTCGGAGCTCCGAATTGGATTGCGTTTTCTCCCGCCACCGACTCCCACCAAACCCGACCACGCAAGCCCAAAATCCCATGCCTCCCCCGAAACGCGAAATTTGGCCACAATCCGTGTGCTATAGCTCACGGATTTTGGCCTTTTCTGCTGGAAATATGGGCGCAGGGCCTCCCGTATTATTTTCGCCATTTCTTCGAGTGGAAAAATGGGCGCAGGGCCTCCCGTATTATTTTCGTCCACCCCACGGCCAACGCCAAGGCACCCAAGGCCAAGGCCATGGCACCCAGCCACCCCGCGGCAAAGGCCAAGGCCGTGTGCTGTCGCCCGCGGATCTTGGCCAACTTTTGCGTTTCCGGGGCGGTGCGGGATTTTGGGGTGATGCATTAGATACGTACGACAGTCGAACGTCGGAAAAGACGGGAGTCGATTCCGAGGTTCGAACGTTGTTTTATGGCCGATTTACCGAACGTACGGGGGTGCGAAAAGGGGACGAAACGTGCCCGCGAATTGGTCCGATTGTGGTAGAACTGGGCCGGGGGCCTCCTCACGGTGCAAGTACTGTTTTCCGCGCGAAGAAATGCCGAAAATAATGCGGGAGGCCATGCGCCCATTTTTCCGCCAGAAAACGCCAAAATCCGTGAGCTATAGCACACGGATTGTAACCAAAATTCGCGTTTCGGGGGCGGCGTGGGATTTTGGGCTCGCATGGTCGGGTTTGGTTGGAGTCGGTGGCGGGAGAAAACGGAATCCAATTCTGAGCTCCGAAACTCGTTTTACGGCCATTTTACCGGCAGCGAACGGGTGCCCAAACGGGTGGGCCAACTTGTCCGATTCAGGCAAAACCGGAGAAAGAAGTGGAAGATAGGTGTGGATCTCAGTTTTTGGCCCAAGAATACGAAGAAACGGCGAGGACCGTGTGCTCACAATTTGGCCAAATGCTAGCCCGCGGCCAAGGCCAAGCCACGCAGCCACCCCGCGGCCAAGGCCAAGGCACAGTGCCACGCTTGAGCTCCCTATCCTTGCGTCGGGAGCGCAGCCCGAGTGTGTGTTGTGTGTGCGTGAGATTGTGTGACGTGCCTTGGTCGCGAGCATGTGCTGCATTTCGAGCAAGGCACGGAGCCAGCCCGTGGCCAAGGCACCCAGCCGCCCCGCGGCCAAGGCCAAGGCACGCGTCCACCCTGCGGCCAAGCCCAAGGCACCCAAGGCCAAGGCCATGCACCCAGCCAGCCCGCGGCCAAGGCCTAGGCACGCAGCTAGCCTGCGGCCAAGGCCAAGGCACGCAGCCACCCCGTGGCCAAGGCACGCAGCCACCCCGCAGCCAAGGCCATGGCACCAAGCGACCCCGCGGCCAGGGCCAAGGCCGTGTGCTGTGGCTCGCGGATCTTGGCCAACTTTCGCGTTTCTGGGGCGGTGCGGGATTTTCGGGTGATGCATTAGATACGTGCGGCAGTCGAACGTCGGAAAAGACGGCAGTCGATTCCGAGGTCCGAACCTCCTTTTACGGCCGATTTACCAAACGTGCGTTGGCGCGAAAAGGGGACGAAACGTGCCTGTGACTTGGTCCGATTGTGGTAGAACTGGGCCGGGAACCTCCTCACGGCACAAGTACTGTTTTCCACTCGAAGAAATGCCGAAAATAATGCGGGAGGCCCTGCGCCCATTTTTCCGCCGGAGAAGGCCAAAATCCATGAGCTATAGCACACGGATTGTGGCCAAATTTTGCATTTCGAGCAAGGCACGCAGCCAGCCCGCAGCCAAGGCACGCAGCCACCCCGTGGCCAAGGACAAGGCACGCGTCCACCTCGCGGCGAAGGCCAAGGCACCCAAGGCCAAGGCCATGCACCCAGCCAGCCTGCGGCCAAGGCCTAGCCACGCAGCCAGCCCGCGGCCAAGATCAAGGCACGCAGCCACCCCGTGGCCAAGGCCAAGGCCAAGGCACTCAGCCACCCCAAGGCCAAGGCCTAGGCACGCCGCCACCTCGCGGCCAAGGCCAAGGCCGTGTGCTGTAGCTCATGGATCTTGGCCAACTTTCGCGTTTCCGGGGCGGTGTGGGATTTTGGGGTGACGCATTAGATATGTGCGACAGTCGAACGTCGGAAAAGACGGGAGTCGATTCCGAGGTCCGAACCTCGTTTTACGGCCGATTTACCGAGGGTGCGGGGTTACGAAAAGGGGACGAAACGTGGCCGCGAATTGGTCCGATTGGGGTAGAACTGGGCCAGGGGCCTCCTCACGGCGCAAGTACTGTTTTCCACTCGAAGAAATGGCAAAAATAATGCGGGAGGCCCTGCGCCCATTTGTCCGCCGGAAAAGGCCAAAATCCGTGAGCTATAGCACACGGATTGTGGCCAAATTTCGCGTTTCGGGGGAGGCGTGGGATTTTGGGCTGGCATGGTCGGGTTTGGTGGGAGTCAGTGGGGGAAGAAAACAGAATCCAATTCCGAGCTCCGAAACTCGTTTTACGACCATTTTACCGGCAGCGAACGGGTGCCCAAACGAGTGGGCCAACTCGTCCAATTCAGGAAAAACCGGAGAAAGAAGTGGAAGGTAGGTGTGGATCTCAGTTTTTGGTCCAAGAATACGAAGAAACGGCGAGGACCGTGTGCTCACATTTTGGCCAAATGCTTGCCCGCGGCCAAGGCCAAGCCATGGAGCCACCCCGTGGCCAAGGCCAAGGCAAGTGTCCACCCCGCGGCCAAGGCCATGGCACCTAGCCATCCCGCGGCCAAGGCCATGGCAACCAGCCAGGCCGCGGCCAAGGCCTAGTCACGCAGCCAGCCCAAGGCCAAGGCCTAGGCACGCAGCCAGCCCGCGGGCAAGGCCTTGGCACGCAGCCGCCCGAGGCCAAGGCCAAGGCCATGGCACCCAGGCACCCCGAGGCCAAGGCCCACGCACGCAGCCACCCCGCGGCCAAGTTCCAAGGCCGTGTGCTGTAGCTCACGGATTTTGGCAAACTTTCGCGTTTTCGGGGCGGTGCAGGATTTTGGGGTGATGCATTAGATACGTGCGACAGTCGAACGTCGGAAAAGAGGGGAGTCGATTTCGAGGTGCGAACCTCGTTTTACGGCTGATTTACCGATGGTGCGGGGGTGCGAAAAGGGGACGAAACGTGCCCGCGAATTGGTCCGATTGTAGTAGAACTGGGCCAGGGGCTCCTCACGGCACAAGTACTATTTTCCGCTCGAAGAAATGGCGAAAATAATGCGGGAGGCCCTGCGCCCATTTTTCCACCGGAAAACGCCAAAATCCGTGAGCTATAGCACACGGATTGTGGCTAAATTTCGCGTTTCGGGGGCGACATGGGATTTTGGGCTGGCATGGTCGGGTTTGGTGGGACTCAGTGGCGGGAGAAAACAGAATCCAATTCCGAGCTCCGAAACTATTTTTACGGCCATTTTACCGACAGCGAACGGGTGCCCAAACAGGTGGGCCAACTCGTCCGATTCAGGAAAAACTGGAGAAAGAGGTGGAAGGTAGGTGTGGATCTTAATTTTTACATCCAAGAATACGAAGAAACAGCGAGGACCGTGTGCTCACATTTTGGCCAAATGCTAGCCCGCGGCCAAGGCCAAGCCACGCAGCCACCCCGCGGCCAAGGCCAAGGCAAGCGTCCACCCCGCGGCCAAGGCCATGGCACCCAGCCAGGCCGCGGCCAAGGCCTGGTCACGCAGCCAGCCCACGGCCAAGGCCTAGGCACGCAGCCGCCCGAGGCCAAGGCCAAGGCCATGGCACCCAGCCACCCCGAGGCCAACGTCTAGGTACGCAGCCACCCGCGGCCAAGTTCCAAGGCCGTGTGCTGTAGCTCACGGATCTTGGACAACTTTCGCGTTTACGGGGCGGTGCGGGATTTTGGGGTGATGCATTAGATACGTGCGACAGTCGAACGTCGGAAAAGAGGGGAGTCGATTTCGAGGTTCGAACCTCGTTTTACGGCCGATTTACCGAGGGTGCGGGGGTGCGAAAAGGGGACGAAACGTGCCCGCGAGTTGATCCAATTGCGGTAGAATTGGGCCGGGGGCCTCCTCACGGCGAAAGTACTGTTTTCCGCTTGAAGAAATGGCGAAAATAATGCGGGAGGCCCTGCGCCCATTTTTCCGTCGGAAAATGCCAAAATCCGTGAGCTATAGCACACGGATTGTGGCCAAATTTCGCGTTTCGCCGTGAGGAGGCCCCCTGCCCAGTTCTAGCACAATCACACCAATTCGCGGGCACGTTTTTCCCCTTTTCGCACCCCCGCACCCTCGGTAAGTCAGCCGTAAAACGAGGTTCGGACCTCAAGATCTACTCCCCTCTTTTCCGACGTTTGACTGTCGCACGTATCTAATGCATCACCCCAAAATCTCGCACCGCCCCGGAAACGCGAAAGTTGGCCAAAAGCAGTGAGCTACAGCCCATGGCCTTGGCTGCGGGGTGGCTGCGTGCCTAGGCCTTGGCCGCGGGCTGGCTGCGTGCCAAGGCCTTGGCCGCAGGCTGGCTGGGTGCCATGGCCTTGGCCGCGGGCTGGCTGGGTGCCATGGCCTTGGCCGCGGGGTGGACGCGTGCCTTGGCCTTGGCCACGGGGTGGCTGTGTGCCTCGGCCTCGGCCTTGGCCACGGGCTGGCTCCGTGCCTTGCTCGAAATGCAGCACATGCTCGCGACCAAGGCAGGTCGGACACTCTCACGCACACACAACACACACTCGGGCCGCGCTCCCGAGGCAGGGATAGGGAGCTCGAGCGTGGCCTTGTGCCTTGGCCTTGGCCGCGGGTTGGCTGCGTGGCATGGCCTTGGCCGCGGGGTGGCTGGGAGCCTTGGCCTCGGGGTGGCTGCATGCCAAGGCCTTGGCCGTGGGCTGGCTGCATGCCTAGGCCTTGGCCGCGGGCTGGCTCGTGCCTAGGCCTTGGCTGCTGGCTGGATGGGTGCCATGCCCTTGGCCGCGGGGTGGAAGCGTGCCTTGGCCTTGGCCACGTGGTGGCTGCATGCCTCGGCCTTGGCCTTGGCCGCGGGCTGGCTCCGTGCCTTGCTCGAAATACAGCACATGCTCGCGACCAAGGCAGGTTGCACACTCTCACGCACACACAACACACACTTGGGCCGCGCTCCTGAGGAAGGATGGGGAGCTCGAGCGTGGCCCTGTGCCTTGGCCTTGGCCGCGGGGTGGCTGCGTGGCTTGGCCTTGGCTGCGGGCGAGCATTTGGCCAAATGTGAGCACACGGTCCTCGCCATTTCTTCGTATTCTTGGACCAAAAACTGAGATGCACACCTACCTTCCACTTCTTTCCCCGGTTTTGCCTGAATCGGACGAGTTGGCCAACCCGTTTGGGCACCCGTTCGCTGCCGGTAAAATGGCCGTAAAATGAGTTTCAGAGCTCACAATTCGCGGACACGTTTCATCCCCTTTTCGCACCCCCGCACCCTCAGTAAATCGGCCGTAAAACGAGGTTCAGACCTTGAAATCGACTCGGCTCTTTTCTGACGTTCGACTGTCGCACGTATCTAATGCATCACCCAAAAATCCATCACCGCCCCGGAAACGCGAAAGTTGGCCAAGATTCGTGAGCTACAGAACACGGCCTTGGCCTGGGCCACGCGGTGGCTGCGTTTACCGATTGTGGTAGAACTGGGCCGGGGGCCTCCTCACGGCGCAAGTACTGTTTTCCACTCGAAGAAATGGTGAAAATAATGCGGGAGGCCCTGCGCCCATTTTTCCGCTGGAAAAGGCCAAAATCCGTGAGCTATAGCACATAGATTGTGGCCAAATTTCGCGTTTCGGGGGCGGCATGGGATTTTGGGCTGGAGTGGTCGGGTTTGGTGGGAGTCAGTGGTGGGAGAAAACTGAATCCAATTCCTAGCTCCGAAACTCGTTTTACGGCCATTTTACCGGCAGCGAACGGGTGGGCAACTCGTCTGATTTAGGCAAAACCGGAGAAAGAAGTGGAAGGTAGGTGAGGATCTCAGTTTTTGGTCCAAGAATACGAAGCAACGGTGAGGACCGTGTGCTCACATTTTGGCCAAATGCTCGCCCGCGGCCAAGGCTATGGCACAGGGCCACGCTCGAGCTCCCTATCCTTGCCTCAGGAGCATGGCCCAAGTGTTTGTTGTGTGTGTGTGAGAGTGTGCGACGTGCCTTGGTCGCGATCATGTGCTGCATTTCGAGCAAGGCACGGAGCCAGCCCATGGGCAAGGCACGCAGCGACCCCGTGGCTAAGGCCAAGGCCATGGCACCCAGCCATCCTGCGGCCGTGGCCTAGGCATGCAGCCAGCCCGCGGCCAAGGCCAAGGCACCCAGGCACCCCGCGGCCAAGCCCAAGGCCATGTGCTGTGGCTCGCGGATCTTGGCCAACTTTCGCGTTTCCTTGGCGGTTCGGAATTTTTGGGTGATGCATTAGATACGTGCGACAGTCGAACGTCGGAAAAGACGGGAGTCAATTCTGAGGTCCAAACCTCATTTTACGGTCGATTTACCGAATGTGCGGGGGTGCGAAAAGGGGACGAAACGTGCCCGCGAATTAGTCCGATTGTGGTAGAACTGGGCCGGGGGCCTCCTCACGGCGCAAGTACTGTTTTCCGCTCGAAGAAATGCCGAAAATAAAGCGGGAGGCCCTGCACCAATTTTTCCGTTGGAAAAGGCCAAATTCCGTGAGCTATACCACATGGATTCTGGCCAAATTTCGCGTTTCGGGGGCGGCGAGGGATTTTGGGCTGGCGTGGTCGGGTTTGGTGGGAGTCGGTGGCGGCAGAAAACGGAATCCAATTTTGAGCTCCGAAACTCATTTTACGGCACTTTTAGCGGCAGCGAACGAGTGGGCCAACTCGTCCGATTCAGGAAAAACCGGAGAAAGAAGTGGAAGGTAGGTGTGGATCTCAGTTTTTGGTCCAACAATACGAAGAAACGGCGAGGACCGTGAGCTCACACTTTTGGCCAAATGCTCGCCCGCTGCCAAGGCCAAGCCACGCAGCCACCCCGCGGCCAAGGCCAAGGTACAGGGCCACGCTCGAGCTCCCAATCCTTGCCTCGGGAACGCGACCCAGGTGTGTGTTGTGTGTGCGTGAGAGTGTGCGACGTGCCTTGGTCTCGAGCATGTGTTGCATTTCGAGCAAGGCACGCAGCCACCCCGCGGCCAAGGCCAAGGCACGCGTCCACCCCGCGGCCAAGGCCAAGGCCATGCGCCCAGCCAGCACGCGGCCAAGGCCAAGGCACCCAGCCACCCTGCGGCGAACGCCATGGCCGTGTGCTGTAGCTCACGGATCTTGGCCAACTTTCGCTTTTCCGGGGCGGTGCGGGATTTTTGGGTGATGAATTAGATACGTGCGACAGTCGAACGTCGGAAAAGACGGAGTCGATTCCGAGGTCCGAACCTCGGTTTACGGCCCATTTACCGAACGTGCAGGGGTGCGAAAAGGGGACGAAACGTGCCAGCGAATTGGTCCGATTGAGGTAGAACTGGGCCGGGGGCCTCCTCACGACACAAGTACTGTTTTCTGCTCGATGAAATGGCAAAAATAATGCGGGAAGCCCTGCCCCCATTTTTCCGCCGGAAAAGGCCAAAATCCGTGAGCTATAGCACACGGATTGTGGCCAAATTTCGCGTTTCTGGGGCAGCGTGGGATTTTGGGCTGGCGTGGTCGGGTTTGGTGGGAGTCGGTGATGGGGGAAATGGAATCGAATTATGAGCTCCGAAACTCGTTTTACGGCCATTTTACCGGCAGCGAATGGGTGGGCCAACTCGTCCGATTCAGGCAAAACCGGAGAAAGAAGTGGAAGGTAGGTATGGATCTCAGTTTTTGGTCCAAGAATACGAAGAAACAGCGAGGACCGTGTGCTCACATTTTTGCTAAATGCTCGCCCGCGGCCAAGGCCAAGCCACGCAGCCACCCCGCGGCCAAGGCCAAGGCACAGGGCCACGCTCCCACCTCGGGAGCGCGGCCCGAGTGTGTGTTTTGTGTGCGTGAGATTGTGCGACGTGCCTTGGTCGCGATCATGTGCTGAATTTCGAGCAAGGCACGGAGCCAGCCCGCGGCCAGGGCACGCAGCCACCCCGTGGCCAAGGCCAGGGCACGCGTCCACCCGCCGGCCAAGGCCAAGGCATCCAAGGCCAAGGCCATGCACCCAGCCAGCCTGCGGCCAAGGCCTAGGCACGCAGCCACCCCGCGGCCAAGGGCAAGTCATGCAGCCACTCCGTGGCCAAGGCCAAGGCCAAGGCACGCAGCCACCCCAAGGCCAAGGCCTAGGCACACAGCCACCCCGCTGGCAAGGCCAAGGCCGTGTGCTGTAGCTCACGGATCTTCGCCAACTTTAGCGTTTCCGAGGCAGTACGGGATTTTGGAATGATGCATTAGATACGTGCGACAGTCGAACGTCGGAAAAGACGGGAGTCGATTGCGAGGTCTGAACCTGGTTTTACGGCCGATTTACGGAACGTGCAGGGGTGCGAAAAGGGGACGAAACGTGCCCGTGAATTGGTCCGATTGTGGTAGAACTGGGCCGGGGGCCTCCTCACGGTGCAAGTACTGTTTTCCAGTCGAAGAAATGGCAAAAATATGGCGGGAGGCCCTGCGCCCTTTTTTCCGCCGGAAAAGGCCAAAATCCGTGAGCTATAGTATACGGATTGTGGCCAAATTTCGTGTTTCGGGGGCAGTGTTGGATTTTGGGCTGGCGTGGTCGGGCTTGGTGGGAGTCGGTGGCGGGAGAAAACGGAATCCAATTCTGAGCTCCGAAACTCGTTTTACGGCCATTTTACCGGCAGCGAGCGGGTGCCCAAACGGGTGGGCCAACTCGTCCAATTCAGGCAAAATCGGAGAAAGAAGTGGAAGGTAGGTGTGGATCTCAGTTTTTGGTCCAAGAATACGAAGAAACGGCGAGGACCGTGTGCTCACATTTTGGCCAAATGCTCGCCCGCGGCCGAGGCCAAGCCACGCAGCCACCCAGCGGCCAAGGCCAAGGCACAGGGCCACGCTCGAGCTCCCTATCCTTGCCTCGGGAGCGCGGCCCGAGTGTTTGTTGTTGTGTGTGCGTGAGAGTGTGCGACGTGCCTGGTCGCGAGCATGTGCTGTAGCTCATGGATCTTGGCCAAGTTTCGCGTTTCCGGGGCGGTGTGGGATTTTGGGGTGATGCATTAGATACGTGCGACAGTCGAACATCGGAAAAGAGGGGAGTCGATTCCCAGGTCCGAACCTCGTTTTACGGCCGATTTACCGAACGTGCGGGGGTGCGAATAGGGGATGAAACATGACCGCGAATTGGTCCGATTGTGGTAGAACTGGGACAGGGGCCTCCTCACGGTGCAAGTACTGTTTTCCACTCGAACAATGGTGAAAATAATGCGGGAGGGCCTGCGCCCATTTTTCCACCAGAAAAGGCCAACATCTGTGAGCTATAGCACACGGATTGTGGCCAAATTTCGCGTTTCGGGAGTGGCATGGGATTTTGGGCTGGCGTGGTCGTGTTTGGTTGGAGTCGGTGGCGGGAGAAAATGGAATCCAATTCCGAGCTCCGAAACTCGTTTTACGGCCATTTTACCGGCAGCAAACGGGTGGGCCAACTCATCCGATTCAGGCAAAACCGGAGAAAGAAGTGGAAGGTAGGTGTGGATCTCAGTTTTTGGTCCAACAATACGAAGAAAGGGCAAGGACCGTCTGCTCACATTTTTGCCAAATGCTCGCCCACGGCCAAGGACGAGCCACGCAGCCACCCCGCGGTGAAGGAGCTCCCTATCCTTGCCTCAGGAGCACGGCCCGAGTGTGTGTTTTGTGTGCGTGAGAGTGTGCGACGTGCCTTGGTCGCTAGCATGTGCTGCATTTCGAGCAAGGCACGGAGCCAGCCCGCGGCCAAGGCACGCAGCCTCCCCGTGGCCAAGGCACGCAGCCACCCCAAGGCCAAGGCCTAGGCACACAGCCACCCCGCTGCCAAGGCCAAGGCCAAGGCACGCGTCCACCCCGCGGCCATGGCCCAGACACGCAGCCACCCCGCGGCCATGGCCCAGGCACGCAGCCACCCCGCGGCCAGGGCCAAGGCCGTGTGCTGTAGCTCACGGATCTTGGCCAACTTTCGCGTTTCCGGGGCGGTGCAGGATTTTGGGGTGATGCATTAGATACGTGCGACAGTCGAACGTCGGAAAAGACGGGAGTCGATTCCGAGGTCCGAACCTTGTGTTACGGCCGATTTACCGAACGTGCAGGGTTGCGAGAAGGGGACGAAACGTGCCTGCGAATTGGTCCGATTGTTGTAGAACTGGGCCGGGGGCCTCCTAACGGTGCAAGTACTGTTTTCCGATCGAAGAAATGGCGAAAATAATGCGGGAGGCCCTGCGCCCATTTTTCCGCCGGAAAAGGCCAAAATCTGTGAGCTATAGCACACGGATTGTGGCCAAATTTCGCGTTTCGGGGGCGGCGTGGGATTTTGGGCTGGCGTGGTCGGGTTTGGTGGGAGTCAGTGGCGGTAGAAAACGGAATCCAATTCTGAGCTCCGAAACTCGTTTTGCGGCCATTTTACAGGCAGCGAACGGGTGCCCAAACGGGTGGGCCAACTCGTCCGATTCAGGCAAAACCGGCGAAAGAAGTGGAAGGTAGGTGTGGATCTCAGTTTTTGGTCCAAGAATACGAAGAAATGCCGAGGACCGTATGCTCACATTTTGGCCAAATGCTCGGCCGCGGCCAAGGCCAAGCGACGCAGCCACCCCGCGGCCAAGGCCAAGGCACAGGGCCACGCTCGAGCTCCCTATCGTTGCCTCGGGAGCACGGCCCGTGTGTGTGTTGTGTGTGCATGAGAGTGTGCGACCTGCCTTGGTCGCGAGCATGTGTTGCATTTCGAGCAAGGCACAGAGCCAGCCCGCGGCCAAGGCCATGGCACCCAGGCAGCCCGCGGCCAAGGCCTAGGCACGCAGCCAGCCCGCGGCCAAGGCCTTGGCACGCAGCCACCCCAAGGCCGAGGCCATGGACATGGCACCCAGCCACCCCGAGGCCAAGGCCCACGCACGCCGTCACCCTGCAGCCAAGGCCAAGGCCGTGTGCTGTAGCTCACGTATCTTGGCCAACTTTCGCGCTTCCGTGGCGGTGCGGGATTCTAGGGTGATGCATTAGATACGTCTGACAGTTGATCGTCATAAAAGATGGGAGTCGATTTCGAGGTCCGAACCTCGTTTTACGGCCGATTTGCCGAGGGTGCGGGGGTGCGAAAATGGGACAAAACGTGCTAGCGAATTGGTCCGATTGTGGTAGAACTGGGCCGTGGGCATCCTCACGGCGCAAGTACTGTTTTCCGCTCGAACAAATGGTGAAAATAATGCGGGGGGCCCTGCGCCCATTTTTGCGCCGGAAAAGGCCAAAATCCGTGAAGTATAGCACACGGATTGTGGCCAAATTTTGCGTTTCGGGGGTGGTGTGGTCGGGTTCGGTGTGAGTCGGTGGCGGGAGAAAACGGAATCCAATTCCGAGCTCCGAAACTCGTTTAACTGCCATTTTACCGGCAGCAAACGGGTGCCCAAATGGGTGGGCCAACTTGTCCGATTCAGGCAAAACCGGAGAAAGAAGTGGAAGGTAGGTGTGGATCTCAGTTTTTGGTCCAAGAATACAAAGCAACGGCGAGGACCGTGTGCTCACATTTTGGCCAAATGCTCGCCCGCGGCCAAGGCTATGGCACAGGGCCACGCTCGAGCTCCCTATCCTTGCCTCGGGAAAGCAGCCCGAGTGTGTGTTGTGTCTGTGTGAGAGTGTGCGACGTACCTTGGTCGCGAGCATGTGGTGCTTTTCGAGCAAGGCACGGAGCCAGCCCGCGGCCAAGGCATGCAGCCACCCAGTGGCCAAGGCTAAGGCACGCGTCCACCCCGCGGCCAAGGCAAGGCACCCAAGGCCAAGGCCATGCACCCAGCCAGCCCGCGGCCAAGGCCAAGGCACGCAGCCATCCCAAGGCCATGGCCTAGGCACGCAGCCACCCCGCGCCAAGGCCGTGCGCTGTAGCTCACGGATCTTGGCCATCCTTCGCGTTTCCAGGGTGGTGCGGGATTTTGGGGTGATGCATTAGATACGTGCGGCAGTCGAACGTCGGAAAAGACAGGAGTCGATTCCGAGGTCCGAACCTCATTTTACGGCCGACTTACCGAGGGTGCGGGGGTGCGTAAAGGGAACGAAACGTGCCCGCGAATTGGTACGATTGTGGTAGAAATGGGCCGGGGGCCTCCTCACAGCGCAAGTACTGTTTCCGCACGAAGAAATGGTGAAAATAATTCGGGAGGCCCTGCGCCCATTTTTCCGCTGGAAAAGGCCAAAATCCGTGAGCTATAGCACACGGATTGTGGCCAAATTTCGCGTTTCGGGGGCGGCGTGGGAATTTGGGCTGGCGTGGTCAGGTTTGGTGGGAGTCGGTGGCGGCAGAAAACGGAATCCAATTCCGAGCTCCGAAATTCGTTTTACGGCCATTTTACAGCCAGCGAACGGGTGGGCCAACTCGTCCGATTCAGGCAAAACCGGAGAAAGAAGTGGAAGGTACGTGTGGATCTCAGTTCTTGGTCCAAGAATACGAAGCAACGGCGAGGACTGTGTGCTCACATTTTAGCGAAATGCTCGCCCGCGGCCAAGGCTATGGCTGAGGGCTACACTCGAGCTGCCTATCATTGCCTCGGGATCGCAGCCCGAGTGTGTGTTGTGTGTGCGTGAGAGTGTGCGACGTGCCTTGGTAGTGAGCATGTGCTGCATTTCGAGCATGGTACGGAGCCAGCCCGCGGCCAAGGCACGCAGCCACCCTTGTGGGCAAGGCCAAGGCACGCGTCCACCCCGCGGCCAAGGCCAAGGCACCCAAGGCCAAGGCCATGCACACAGCCAGCACGCGGCCAAGGCGTAGGCATGCAGCCAGCCCTCGGCCAAGGCCAAGGCACGCAGCCACCCCGTGGCCAAGGCCAAGGCCAAGGCACGCAGCCACCCCGCGCCCAAGGCCAACGCCTAGGCACGCAGCCACCCCGCGCCCAAGGCCAAGGCCGTGTGCTGTAGCTCACGGATCTTGGCCAACTTTCGCGTTTCCGGGCGGTGCTGGATTTTGGGGTGATGCATTCGATACGTGCAACAGTCGAACGTCGGAAAAGACGGGAGTCGATTCCGAGGTCCGAACCTTATTTTACGGCCGATTTACCGAAGGTGTGAGGGTGCGAAAAGGGGACGAAACGTGCCCGCGAATTGGTCCGATTGTGGTAGAACTGGGCCGGGGGCCTCCTCACGGTGCAAGTACTGTTTTCCGCTCAAAGAAATGGCGAAAATAATGCAGGATACCCTGCGCCCATTTTTCCACCGGAAAAGGTCAAAATCCGTGAGCTATAGCACACGGATTGTGGCCAAATTTCGTGTTTCGGGGGCGGCGTGGGATATATGGCTGGCGTGGTCGGGTTTGGTGGGAGTCAGTGGCGGGGGAAAACAGAATCCAATTACGAGCTCCGAAACTCGTTTTACGGCCATTTTACCGGCCGAAAATGGATGCCCGAACGGGTGGGCCAACTCGTCCGATTCAGGCAAAACCGGAGAAAGATGTGGAAGGTAGGTGTGGATCTCAGTTTTTGCTCCAAGAATACGAAGAAACGGCGAGGACCATGTGCTCACATTTTGGCCAATTGCTCGCCCGCGCCCAACCAAGGCCAATGCACAGGGCCACGCTCGAGCTCCCCATCCTTGCCTCGGGAGCGCGGCCCGAGTGTGTGTTGTGTGTGTGTGACAGTGTGCGACGTGCCTTGGTCGCGAGCATGTGCTGCATTTCGTGCAAGACACGGAGCCAGCCCGCGGGCAAGGCCTAGGCACGTAGCCAGCCAGCGGCCAAGGCCGAGGCATCCAGCCACCCCGCGGCCAAGGCCATGGCACCCAGACACCCCATGGCCAAGGCCAAAGCCGTGTGCTGTAGCTCACGGATCTTGGCCAACATTCGCGTTTCCGGGGCGGTGCGGGATTTTCTGGTGATGCATTAGATACGTGCGGGATTTTCGTGTGATGCATTAGATATGTGTGGATCAAAGTTTTTGGTCCAAGAATACGAAGCAACGGTGAGGACCGTGTGCTCCCATTTTGGCCAAATGCTCGCCCACGGCCATGGCTATGGAACAGGGCCACGCTCAAGCTCCCTATCCTTGCCTCGGGATCGCAGCCCGAGTGTGTGTTGTGTGTGCGTGAGAGTGTGCGACGTGCCTTGGTCGCGAGCATGTGCTGCATTTCGAGCAAGGCACGGAGCCAGCCCGCGGCCAAGGCACGCAGCCAGCCCGCGGCCAAGGCACGCAGCAACCCAGTTGCCAAGGCCATGACACGCAGCCAGCCCGCGGCCAAGGCCAAGGCACCCAGCCAGCCCGCGGCCAAGGCCTAGGCACGCAGGCAGCCCGTGGCCAAGGCCAAGGCACCCAGCCGCGCCGCGGCCAAGGCCACGGCACCCAGCCACCCCGCGGCCAAGGCTAAGGCCATGTGCTGTGGCTCGTGGATCTTGGCCAACTTTCACGTTTCCGGCTCCGTGCGGGATTTTGGGGTGCTGCATTAGATACGTGCGACAGTCGAACGTCGGAAAAGACGGGAGTCGATTCCGAGGTTCGAACCTCGTTTTACGGCCGATTTACCCTACGTGCAGAGGTGCGAAAAGGGGACGAAACGTGCCCGCGAATTGGTCCGATTATGGTAGAACTGGCCCGGGGGCCTCCTCATGGCGCAAGTACGGTTTTCCGCTCAAAGAAATGGCGAAAAAAATGCGGGAGGCCCTGCGCCCATTTTTCCACCGGAAAAGGCCAAAATCCGTGAGCTATAGCACATGAATTGTGGCCAAATTTCACGTTTCGGAGGCGGCGTGGGATTTTGGGCTGGCGTGGTCGGGTTTGGTGGGAGTCGGTGGCGGGAGAAAATAGAATCCAATTCCGAGCTCCGAAACTCGTTTTACGGCCATTTTACCGGCAGCGAACGGGTGGGCCTTCTCGTCCGATTCAGGCCAAACTGGAGAAAGAAGTGGAAGGTAGGTGTGGATCTGAGTTTTTGGTCCAAGAATACGAAGCAACGGTGAGGACCGTGTGCTCACATTTTGGCCAAATGCTCGCCCGCGGCCAACCAATGCCAAGGCACAGGGCCACGCTCGAGCTCCCCATCCTTGCATCGGGAGCGTGGCCCGAGTGTGTGTTGTGTGTGTGTGAGAGTGTGCGACGTGCCTTGGTCGCGAGCATGTGCTGCATTTCGAGCAAGGCACGGCGCCAGCTCGTGGCCAAGGCACGCAGCCACCCCGCGGCCAAGGCCAAGGCACGCGTCCACCCCGCGGCCAAGGCCAAGGCACCCAGCCAGTCCGCAGCCAAGGCCTAGGCACGCAGCCACCGCGTGGCCAAGGCCTAGTCATGCAGCCAGCCCGCGGCCAAGTCCTAGGCACGCAGCTGCCCCGTGGCCAAGGCCAAGGAATGCAGCCACCCCAAGGCCAAGGCCTAGGCACGCAACCACCTCGTGGGCAAGGCCAAGGCCGTGTGCTGTGGCTCGCAGATCTTGGCTAACTTTTGCGTTTCCGGGGCGGTGCGGGATTTTGGGGTGATGCATTAGATACGTGCGACAGTCGAACTTCAGAAAAGACGGGAGTCGATTCCGAGGTTCGAACCTCAATTTACGGCCGATTTACCGAACGTGCGGGGGTGCGAAAAGGGGACGAAACGTACCCGCGAATCGGTCCGATTGTGGTAGAACTTGGCCGGGCGCCTCCTCACGGCGCAAGTACTATTTTCCGCTCGAACAAATGGCGAAAACATTGCGGGAGGCCCCGCACCCATTTTTCTGCCGGAAAAGGCCAAAATCTGTGAGCTATAGCACATGGATTGTGGCCAAATTTCGCGTTTCGGGGGCGGCGTGGGATTTTGCACTGGCGTGGTCGGGTTTGGTGGGAGTCGGTGGCGGGAGAAAACGGAATCCAATTCCGAGCTCCAAAATTCGTTTTACGGCCATTTTACCGGCAGCGAACGGGTGGGCCAACTCGTCCGATTCAGGCAAAACCGGAGAAAGAAGTGGAAGGTAGGTGTGGATCTGAGTTTTTGGTCGATGAATACGAAGCAACGGTGAGGACCGTGTGCTCACATTTTGGCCAAAAGCTCGGCCGCAGCCAAGGCTATGGCACAGGGCCACGCTCGAGCTCCCTATCCTTGCCTCGGGATCGCAGCCCGAGTGTGTGTTGTGTGCGTGAGAGTGTACGACGTGCTTTGGTTGCGAGCATGTGCTGCATTTCGAGCAAGGCACGGAGCCAGCCCGCGGCCAAGGCACTATGCCACCACGTGGCCAAGGCCAAGGCACGCGTCCACCCCGCGCCCAAGGCCAAGGCCATGGCACCCAGCCTGCCTGCGGCCAAGGCCTCGGCACGCAGCCAGCCCGCGGCCAAGGTCAAGGCACCCAGCCACCCCGCAGCCCAGGCAATGGCACCCAGCCATCCCGCGGCCAAGGCCAAGGCCGTTTGCTGTGGCTCGCGGATCTCGGCCAACATTCGCGTTTCCGGGGCAGTGCGGGATTTTCGGGTGATGCATTAGATACGTACGACAGTCGAAGGTCGGAAAAGACAGGAGTCGATTCCGAGGTCCGAACCTCATTTTACGGCCGATTTACCGGAGGTGCGGGGGTGCGAAAAGGGGACGAAACGTGCCCGCGAATTGGTCCGATTGTGGTAGAATTGGGCCGGGGGCCTCCTCACAGTGGAAGAACTGTTTTCCGCTCGAAGAAATGGCGAAAATAATGCGGGAGACCCTGCGCCCATATTTCCGCCGGAAAAGGCCAAAATCCGTGAGCTATAGCACACGGATTGTGGCCAAATTTCGCGTTTCGGGGGCGGCGTGGGATTTTGGGCTGGCGTGGTCGGGTTTGGTGGGAGTACGTGGCGGGAGAAAACAGAATCCAATTCTGAGCTCCGAAACTCGTTTTACGGCCATTTTACCTGCAGCGAACGGGTGCCCAAACGGGTGGGCCAGCTCGTCCGATTCTGGCAAAACCGGAGAAAGAAGTGGATGGTAGGTGCGGATCTCAGTTTTTGGTCCAAGAATACGAAGAAACGGTGAGGACCGTGTGCTCACATTTTGGCCAATTGCTCGCCCGCGGCCAACCAGGGCCAAGGCACAAGGCCACGCTCGAGCTCCCCATCCTTGCCTCGAGAGCGCTGCCCGAGTGTGTGTTGTGTGTGCGTGCGAGTGTGCGACGTGCCTTGATCGCGAGCATGTGCTGCATTTCGAGCAAGGCACGGCGCCAGCCCGTGGCCAAGGCACGCAGCCACCCCGTGCCAAGGCCAAGGCACGCGTCCACCCCCGGCCAAGGCCAAGGCACCCAACCAGCCCGCGGCCAAGGCCTAGGCACGCAGCCAGCCCGCGGCCAAGGCCTAGGCACGTAGCCAGCCCGCGGCCAAGGCCTAGGCACGCAGCCACCCCGTAGCCAAGGCCAAGGCACGCAGCCACCCCAAAGCCAAGGCCTAGGCACGCAGCCACCTCGCAGGCAAGGCCAAGGCCGTGTGCTGTAGCTCATGGATCGTGGCAAACTTTCGCGTTTCCGGGGCGGTGTGGGATTTTGGGGTGATGCATTAGATACGTGCGACAGTCGAACGTCGGAAAAGACGGGAGTCGATTCCGAGGTCCGAACCTCGTTTTACGGCCGATTTACCCTAAGTGCAGAGGTGCGAAAAGGGGACGAAATGTGCCCGTAAATTGGTCCGATTATGGTAGAACTGGCCCGGGGGCCTCCTCACGGCGCAAGTACGGTTTTGCTCTCAAAGAAATGGCGAAAATAATGCGGGAGGCCCTGTGCCCATTTTTCCACCAGAAAAGGAAAAAATCCGTGAGCTATAGCACATGGATTGTGGCCAAATTTAGCATTTCGCGGGCGGCGTGGGATTTTGGGCTGGCGTGATCATGTTTGGTGGGAGTCAGTGGCGGGAGAAAACGGAATCCAATTCCGAGCTCCGAAACGCATTTTACGGCCATTTTACCGTTATCGAACGGGTCCCCAAACGGGTGGGCCAACTCCTCCGATTCAGGCAAAACCAGAGAAAGAAGTGGAAGGTAGGTGTGGATCTGAATTTTATGTCCAAGAATACGACGAAACGGCGAGGACCGTGTGCTCACATTTTGGCCAATTGTTCGCCCGCGGCCAACCAAGGCCAAGGCACAGGACCACGCTCGAGCTCCCCATCCTTGGCTCAGGAGCGCAGCCCGAGTGTGTGTTGTGTGTGCGCGAGAGTGTGCGACGTGCCTTGGTCGCGAGCATGTGCTGCATTTCGAGCAAGGCACGGAGCCAGCCCCCGGCCAAGGCCAAGGCCGAGGCACGCAGCCACCTCGTGGCCAAGGCCATGGCACCCAGCCAGCCCGCGGCCAAGGCCATGGAAACCAGCCAGCCCGCGGCCAAGGCCTAGGCACGCAGCCAGCCCGCGGCCAACTACTATTTGCATGCAGCCACCCCGTGGCCAAGGCCAAGGCACGCAGCGCAGCCACCTCGCGGGCAAGGCCAAGGCCGTGTGCTGTTGGTCACGGATATTGGCAAACTTTCACGTTTCCGGAGTGATGCGGGATTTTGGGGTGATGCATTAGATACGTGCGACAGTCGAACGTTGGAAAAGACGGGAGTCGATTCATAGGTCCGAACCTTGTTTTACGACCGATTTACCGAACGTGCAGGGGTGCGAAAAGGGGACGAAACGTGCCCGCGATTTGGTCCGATTGTGGTAGAACTGGGCCAGGGGCCTCCTCACGGTGGAAGAACTGTTTTCCGCTCGAAGAAATGGCAAAAATAATGCGGGAGACCCTGCACCCATTTTTCCGCCGGAAAAGGCCAAAATCCGTGAGCTATAGCACACGGATTGTGGCCAAATTTCGCATTTTGGGGGCGGTGTGGGATTTTGGGCTGGCGTGATCGGGTTTGGTGGGAGTCAGTTGTAGGAGAAAACGGAATCCAATTATGAGCTCCAAAACTCATTTTATGGCCATTTTACTGGCAGCGAATGGGTGGGCTAACACGTCCGATTCAGGCAAAACCGGAGAAAGAAGTGGAAGGTAGGTGTGGATCTAAGTTTTTGGTCAAAGATTACGAAGAAACGGTGAGGACCGTGTGCTCACATTTTGGCCAAATGCTCACCCGCGGCCCAAGCTATGGCACGCACGGCACCACGCCGAGCTCCCAATCCTTGCCTCGGGATCGCAGCCCGAGTGTGTGTCCTTGTCTCGTGAGAGTGCCCGTAACGTGCCTGTGTGCATGATTTCGAGTGGCACGAGCCTGCCTTGGTCAAGGCACGCAGCCACCCCGTGGCCAAGGAGAAGGCACGCGTCCAGCCCGCGGCCAAGGCCAAGGCACCCAAGGCCAATGCCATGGCACCCACCCAGCCTGCGGCCAAGGCCTAGGCACGCAGCCAGCCCGCGGCCAAGGCCTAGGCATGCAGCCACCCCATGGCCAAGGCCAAGGCACGCAGCCACCCCAAGGCCAAGGCCTAGGCACCCATCCAGCCCGCGGCCAAGGCCTAGGCGCGAAGCCAGCCCGCGGCCAAGTACTATTTGCACGCAGCCACCCCGTGGCCAAGGCCAAGGCCTTGGCACGCAGCCACCCCAAGGCCGAGACCAAGGCCATGGCACCCAGCCACCCGTGCTGTAGCTCATGCAGATGTTGGCCAACGCCGTTGCTGTAGCTCACTGATTTCCAACTTTTCGCGTGGTGTGGGATTTTGGGGTGATGCATTATATACGTGCGACAGTCGAACGTCGGAAAAGAGGGGAGTCGATTTCGAGGTCCGAACCTCGTTTAATGGCCTATTTACCGAGGGTGCAGGGGTGCGAAAAGGGGACGAAACGTGCCTGCGAATTGGTCCGATTGTGGTAGAACTTGGCCTGTGGCCTCCTCACGGCGCAAGTACTTTTTTCCGCTCGAAGAAATAGCGAAAATAATGCGGGAGGCCCTGCACCCATTTTTCCGCCGGAAAAGGCCAAAATCCGTGAGCTATAGCACACGGATTGTGGCCAAATTATGCGTTTCGGGGGCGGCGTGGGATTTTGGGATGGCGTGGTTGGGTTTTGTGGGAGTCGGTGGCGGGAGAAAGCGGAATCCAATTCTGAGCTCCGTAACTAGTTTTACGGCCATTTTACCGGCAGCGAACGGGTGCACAAACGGGTGGGCCAACTCGTCCGATTCAGGCAAAACCGGAGAAAGAAGTGGAAGGTAGGTGTGGATCTCAGTTTTTGGTCCAACAATACGAAGAAACGGCAAGGACCGTGTGCTCACATTTTGGCCAAACGCTCGCCCGCAGCAAAGGCCAAGCCATGCAGCCACCCCGCGGCCAAGGCCAAGGCCAAGTGACAGGGCCACGCTCGAGATCCCTATCCTTGCCTCGCGAGCGCGGCCCGAGTGTGTGTTGTGTGTGCGTGAGAGTGTGCGACCTGCCTTGGTCGCGAGCATGTGCTGCATTTCGAGCAAGGCACGGAGCCAGACCGCGGCCAAGGCCAAGGCCGAGGCACGCAGCCACCCCGTGGCCAAGGCCAAGGCACGCGTCCACCCCGCGGCCAAGGCCATGGCACCCAGCTAGCCCGCGGCCAAGGCCTAGGCACGCAGCCAGCCAGCGGGCAAGGCCTAGGCACGCCGCCAGCCCGCGGCCAAGCCCTTGGCACGCAGCCACCCCGAGGCCGAGGCCAAAGCCATGGCACCCAGCCACCCCGCGGCCAAGGCCTAGGCACGCAGCCACCCCGCGGCCAAGGCCAAGGCCATGTGCTGTAGCTCACGGATCTTGGCCAACTTTCGCGTTTCCGGGGCGGTGCGGGATTTTGGGGTGATGGATTAGATACGCGCGACAATCGAACGTTGGAAAGACGAGAGTCGATTCTGAGGTCCGAACCTCATTTTACGGCCGATTTACCGAGGGTGGGGGTGCGAAAAGGGGACGAAACGTGCCCGCGAATTGGTCCGATTGTGGTAGAACTGGGCCGGGGGCCTCCTCACGGCGCAAGTACTGTTTTCCGCTCGAAGAAATGGCGAAAATAATGTGGGAGACCCTGCACCCATTTTTCCGCCGGAAAAAACCAAAATCCGTGAGCTATAGCACATGGATTGTGGCCAAATTTCGCGTTTCGGGGGCGGCGTGGGATTTTGGGCTGGCGTGATCGGGTTTGGTGGGAGTCGGTGCCGGGGGAAAACGGAATCCAATTCCGAGCTCCAAAACTCGTTTTATGCTGTTTTACCGGCAGCCTTGGTGCTCAAACGAATTGCAACCGTCCGATTGAAGCAAAACCGAGAAAGAAGTGGAAGGTAGGTGTGGATCTCAGTTTTTGGTCCAAGAATATGAAGCAACGGCGAGGACCGTGTGCTCACATTTTGGCCAAATGCACGGAGCCAGCCCGCGGCCAAGGCTATGGGCCGAGCCGCACGAGCCCCTATCCTTGCCTCGGGATCGCAGCCCGAGTGTGTGTTGTGTGTGCGTGAGAGTGTGCGACGTGCCTTGGTTGTGAGGATGTGCTGCATTTCGAGCAAAGGCACGGAGCCAGCCCGCGGCCAAGGCACGCAGCCACCCCGTGGCCAAGGCCAAGGCACGCGTCCACCCCACGGCCAAGACCATGGCACCCAGCCTGCCCGCAGCCATGACCTAGGCACGCAGCCAGCCCGCGGCCAAGGCGCGGGCACCCAGCCACCCCGCGGCCAAGGCTATGGCACCCAGCCACCCCGCGGCCAACGCCAAGGCCGTGTGCTGTGGCTCGCGGATCTTGGCCAACTTTCGCGTTTCCGGGGCGGTGCAGGATTCTCAGTTGATGCATTAGATACGTGTGACAGTCGAACGTTGGGAAAGACGGGAGTCGATTCCAAGGTCCGAACCTCGTTTTACGGCCGATTTACCGAACGTGCGGGGGTGCGAAAAGGGGACGAAACGTGCCCGCGAATTGGTCCGATTGCGGTAGAACTGGGCCGGGGGGCTCCTCACGGTGCAAGTACTGTTTTCCGCTCGAAGAAATGGCGAAAATAATGCGGGAGGCCCAGCGCCCATTTTCCGCCGGAAAAGGCCAAAATCCGTGACCTATAGCACACGGATTGTGGCCAAATTTAGCGTTTCGGGGACGGCGTGTGATTTTGTGCTGGCGTGGTCGGGTTTGGAGGGAGTTGGTGGCGGGAGAAAACTGAATCCAATTCTGAGCTCCGAAACCCGTTTTACAGCCATTTTACCAGCAACGAACGGGTGCCCAAACCGGTGGGCCAACTCGTCCGATTCAGGCAAAACCGGAGAAAGAAGTGGAAGGTAGGATTGGATCTCAGTTTTTAGTCCAAGAATACGAAGCAACAGCGAGGACCGTGTGCTCACATTTTGGCCAAATGCTCGCCTGCGGCCAAGGCTATGGCATAGGGCCATGCTCGGGCTCCCTATCCTTGCCTCGGGAATGCAGCCCGTGTGTGTGTTGTGTGTGCGTTAGAGTGTGCGACATGCCTTGGTCGCGAGCATGTGCTGCATTTCGAGCAAGGCACAGAGCCAGCACGTGGCCGAGGCACGCAGCCACCCCGTGGCCAAGGCCAAGGCATGCGTCCACCCCGCGGCCAAGGCCAAGGCACCCAAGGCCAAGGCCATGGCACCCAGCCAGCCCTCGGCCAAGCCCTAGGCACGCGGCCAGCACGCGGCCAAGCCCAAGGCACCCAGCCACCCCGCGGCCAAGGCCAAGGCCGTGTGCTGTGGCTCGCGGATCTTGGCCAACCTTCGCGTTTCCGGGGCTGTTCGTGATTTTCGGGTGATGCATTAGATACGTGCGACAATCGAACGTTGGAAAGACGAGAGTCGATTCTGAGGTCCGAACCTCATTTTACGGCCGATTTACCGAACGTGCGGGGGTGCGAAAAGGGGACGAAACGTGCCTGTGAATTGGTCCGATTGTGGTAGAACTGGGCGGGGGCCTCCTCACGGTGCAAGTACTGTTTTCCGCTCGAAGAAATGGCAAAAATAATGCGGGAGGCCCTGCGCCCATTTTTCCGCCGAAAAAGGCCAAAATCCGTGAGCTAGCACACGGATTGTGGCCAAATTTCGCGTTTCGGGGGCGGCGTGGGATTTTGGGCTGGTGTGGTCGGGTTTGGTGGGAGTCGGTGGCGGGAGAAAACGGAATCCAATTCTGAGCTCTGAAACTCGTTTTACGGCCATTTTACCGGCAGCGAACGGGTGCCCAAACGGGTGGGCCAACTCGTCCGATTCAGGGAAAATCGGAGAAAGAAGTGGAAGGTGGGTGTGGATCACAGTTTTTGGTCCAAGAATATGAAGAAACGCCAAGGACAGTCTGCTCACATTTTGGCCAAATGCTCGCCCGCGGCCAAGGCCAAGCCACACAGCCACCCCGCGGCCAAGGCCAAGGGACAGGGCCACGCTCGAGCTCCCTATCCTTGCCATGGGAGCACGGCCTGAGTGTGCGTTGTGTGTGCGACCTGCCTTGGTCGCGAGCATGTGCTGCATTTCGGGCAAGGCACGGAGCCAGCCCGCGGCCAAGGCACGGAGCTAGCCCGTGGCCAAGGCCAAGGCCGAGGCACGCAGCCACCCAGCGGCCAAGGCCAACGCATGCGTCCAGCCCGCGGCCAAGGCCATGGCACCCAGCCAGCCCCCGGCCAAGGCCATGGCGTGCCATGGCCAAGGCCGTGTGCTGTAGCTCACGGATCTTGGCCAACTTTCGCATTTCCGGGGTGGTGTGGGATTTTTGGGTAATGCATTAGATACATGCGACAGTCGAACGTCGGAAAAGAGGGGATTCAATTTCGAGGTCCGAACCTCATTTTACGGCCGATTTACCGAGGGTGCGGGGGTGCGAAAACGGGACGAAACGTGCCTGTGAATTGGTCCGATTGTGGTAAAACTGGGCCGGGGGCCTCCTCACGGCGCAAGTACTGTTTTCCACTCCAACAAATGGCAAAAATAATGCGGGAGGCCCTGCGCCCATTTTTCCGCCGGAAAAGGCCAAAATCCGTGAGCTATAGCACACGGATTTTGGCCAAATTTCGCTTTTCGGGTGCGGCGTGGGATTTTGGGCTGGCGTGGTCGGGATTGGTGGGACTCGGTGGCGGGAGAAAACGGACTCCAATTCCGAGCTCCGAAACTCGTTTTACGGCCATTTTACCGGCAGCGAATGGGTGGGCGAACTCGTCCGATTCAGGCAAAACCGGAGAAAGAAGTGGAAGATAGGTGTGGATCTCAGTTTTTGGTCCAAGAATATGAAGAAACGGCGAGGACCGTGTGCTCACATTTTGGCCAAATGCTCACCCGCAGCCAAGGCTATGGCCACAGGCCACGCCAGCTCCCTATCCTTGCCTGGGATCGCAGCCCACGAGTGTGTGTCCTGTGTGCGTGAGGTGTAGCGTGCCTTCGAGTGTGTGCATGTGCTGCATTTCGAGTAAGGCACGGAGCCAGCCCGCGGCCAAGGCACGCAGCCACCCCGTGGCCAAGGAGAAGGCACGCGTCCAGCCCGCGGCCAAGGCCAAGGCACCCAAGGCCAATGCCATGGCACCCACCCAGCCTGCGGCCAAGGCCTAGGCACGCAGCCTAGGCACCCATCCAGCCCGCGGCCAAGGCCTAGGCGCGAAGCCAGCCCGCGGCCAAGTACTATTTGCACGCAGCCACCCCGTGGCCAAGGCCAAGGCACGCAGCGCAGCCACCCCGCGGCCAAGGCCAAGGCCGTGTGCTGTAGCTCACGGATGTTGGCCAACTTTCGCATTTCCGGGGTGGTGCGGGATTTTGAGATGATGCATTATATACGTGCGACAGTCGAACGTCGGAAAAGAGGGGAGTCGATTTCGAGGTCCGAACCTCGTTTTATGGCCGATTTACCGAGGTTGCAGGGGTGCGAAAAGGGGACGAAACGTGCCCGCGAATTGGTCCCATTGTGTTAGAACTGGGACGGTGGCCTCCTCATGGCGCAAGTACTCTTTTCCACTCGAAGAAATGGCGAAAATAATGCGGGAGGCCCTGCGCCCATTTTTCCGCCGGAAAAGGCCAAAATCCGTGAGCTATAGCACACGGATTGTGGCCAAATTATGTGTTTCGGGGGCGGCGTGGGATTTTGGGCTGGCGTGGTTGGGTTTTGTGGGAGTCGGTGGCAGGAGAAAACGGAATCCAATTCTGAGCCCCGAAACTCGTTTTACGGCCATTTTACCGGCAGCGAACGGGTGCACAAACGGGTGGGCCAACGCGTCCAATTCAGGCAAAACCGGAGAAAGAAGTGGAAGGTAGGTGTGGATCTCAGTTTTTGGTCCAACAATACGAAGAAACGGCGAGGACCGTGTGCTCACATTTTGGCCAAATACTCGAACGCGGCCAAGGCCGAGCGACGCAGCCTCCCCGCGGCCAAGGCCAAGGCACAGGGCCATGCTCGAGCTCCCTATCCTTGCCTCGGGAGGGCGGCCCGAGTGTGTGTTGTCTGTGCATGAGAGTGTGTGACCTGCCTTGGTCACGAGCATGTGCTACATTTTGAGAAAGGCACGGAGCAAGCCCGCGGCCAAGGCCAAGGCCGAGGCACGCAGCCACCCTGTGGCCAAGGCAAAGGCACGCGTCCACCCCGCAGCCAAGGACATGGCACCCAGCCAGCACGCGGCCAAGGCCTAGGCAAGCAGGCAGCCCGCGGCCAAGGCCTTGGCACGCAACCACCCCGAGGCCGAAGCCAAAGCCATGGCACCCACCCACCCCGCGGCCAAGGCCAAGGCCGTGTGCTGTAGCTCACGGATCTTTTCCAACTTTCGCTTTTACGGGGCGGTGCGGGATTTTGGGGTGATGCATTAGATACGTGCGACAGTCGAACGTCGGACAAGAGGGGAGTCGATTGTGAGGTCCGAACCTCATTTTACGTCCGATTTACCGAGGGTGGGGGTGCGAAAAGGGGACGAAACGTGCCCGCGAATTGGTCTGATTGTGGTAGAACTGGGCCGGGGGCATCCTCACGGCGTAAGTACTGTTTTCCGCTCGAAGAAATGGCGAAAATAATGCGGGAGGCCCCACGGCCAAGGATATGACACTGGGCCGCGCTCGAGCTCCCTATCCTTGCCTCGGAATTGCAGCCCGAGTGTGTGTTGTGTGTGCGTGAGAGTGTGCGACGTGCCTTGGTTGCGAGGATGTGCTGCATTTCGAGCAAGGCACGGAGCCAGCCCGCGGCCAAGGCCAAGGCCGAGGCACGCAGCCACCCCGTGGCCAAGGCCAAGGCACGCGTCCACCCCACGGCCAATACCATGGCACCCAGCCAGCCCGCGGCCAAGGCGCGGGCACCCAGCCACCCCGCGGCCAAGGCTATGGCACCCAGCCACCCCGCGGCCAACGCCAAGGCCGTGTGCTGTGGCCCGCGGATCTTGGCCAACTTTCGCGTTTCTGGGGCGGTGCAGGATTCTCGGTTGATGCATTAGATACGTGCGACACTCGAACGTCGGGAAAGACGGGAGTCGATTCCGAGGTCCGAACCTCGTTTTACGGCCGATTTACCGAACGTGCGGGGGTGCGAAAAGCGGACAACACGTGTCCGGGAATTGGTCCGATTGCGGTAGAACTGGGCCGGGGGCCTCCTCACGGCGCAAGTACTGTTTTCCACTTGAAGAAATGGCGAAAATAATGCGGGAGGCCCTGCGCCCATTTTTCCGCCGGAAAAGGCCAAAATCCGTGACCTATAGCACACGGATTGTGGCCAAATTTAGCGTTTCGGGGACGGCGTGTGATTTTGGGCTGGCGTGGTCGGGTTTGGAGGGAGTTGGTGGCGGGAGAAAACGGAATCCAATTCTGAGCTCCGAAACCCGTTTTACGGCCATTTTACCAGCAGCGAACGGGTGCCCAAACCGGTGGGCCAACTCGTCCGATTCAGGCAAAACCGAAGAAAGAAGTGGAAGGTAGGATTGGATCTCAGTTTTTAGTCCAAGAATACGAAGCAACAGCGAGGACCGTGTGCTCACATTTTGGTCAAATGCTCGCCCGCAGCCAAGGCTATGGCATAGGGCCATGCTCGGGCTCCCTATCCTTGCCTCGGGAATGCAGCCCGTGTGTGTGTTGTGTGTGCGTTAGAGTGTGCGACGTGCCTTGGTCGCGAGCATGTGCTGCATTTCGAGCAAGGCACGGAGCCAGCACGCGGCCAAGGCCAAGGCCGAGGCACGCAGCCACCCCGTGCCCAAGGCCAAGGCACGCGTCCACCCCGCGGCCAAGGCCATGGCACCCAGCCAGCCCGCGGCCAAGGCCTAGGCACGCAGCCAGCACACGGCCAAGCCCAAGGCACCCAGCCACCCCAAGGCCAAGGCCAAGGCCATGTGCTGTGGCTCGCGGATCTTGGCCAACTTTCGCGTTTCTGGGGCTGTTCGTGATTTTCGGGTGATGCATTAGATACGTGCGACAATCGAACGTTGGAAAGATGAGAGTTGATTCTGAGGTCCGAACCTCGTTTTACGGCCGATTTACCGAACGTGCGGGGGTGCGAAAAGGGGACGAAACGTGCCCGCGAATTGGTCTGATTGTGTAGAACTGGGCGGGGGGCCTCCTCACGGTGCAAGTACTGTTTTCCACTCGAAGAAATGGCGAAAATAATGCGGGAGGTCATGCGCCCATTTTTCCACCGAAAAATGCCAAAATTCGTGAGCTAGCACACGGATTGTGGCCAAATTTCGCGTTTCGGGGGCAGCGTGGGATTTTGGGCTGGTGTGGTCGGGTTTGGTGGGAGTCGGTGGCGGGAGAAAACGGAATCCAATTCTGAGCTCCGAAACTCGTTTTACGGCCATTTTAACGGCAGCGAACGGGTGCCCAAACGGGTGGGCCAACTCGTCCGATTCAGGGAAAATCGGAGAAAGAAGTTGAAGGTAGGTGTGGATCTCAGTTTTTGGTCCAAGAATATGAAGAAATGCCAAGGACAGTGTGCTCACATTTTGGCCAAATGCTTGCCTGCGGCCAAGGCCAAGCCACGCAGCCACCCCGCGGCCAAGGCCAAGGCACAGGGCCATGCTCGAGCTCCCTATCCTTGCCTTGGGAGCGCGGCCTGAGTGTACGTTGTCTGTGCGTGAGAGTGTGCGACCTGCCTTGGTCGTGAGCATGTGCTGCATTTCGGGCAAGGCACGGAGCCAGCCCGCGGCCAAGGCACGGAGCCAGCCCGTGGCCAAGACCAAGGCCGAGGCACGCAGCCACCCCGCGGCCAACGCCAACGCACGCGTCCACCCCGTGGCCAAGGCCATGGCACCCAGCAAGCCTGCGGCCAAGGCCATGGCACCCAGCCAGCCCGAGGCCAAGGCCATGGCACCCAGCCAGGCCCTGGCCAAGGCCATGGCACCCAGCCAGCCCGCGGCCAAGGCCTTGGCACGTAGCCACCCCGAGGCCAAGGCCAAGGCCATGGCACCCAGCCACCCCGCGGCCAAGGCCTAGGCATGCCGCCACCCCGCGGCCATGGCCAAGGCCGTGTGCTGTAGCTCACGGATCTTGGCCAACTTTTGCATTTCCGGGGTGGTGCGGGATTTTTTGGTAATCCATTAGATACATGCGACAGTCGAACGTCGGAACAGAGGGGAGTCGATTTCGAGGTCCGAACCTCATTTTACGGCCGATTTACCGAGGGTGCGGGGGTGCGAAAAGGGGACGAAACGTGCCCGCGAATTGGTCCAATTGTGGTAGAACTGGGCCGGGGGCCTCCTCACGGCGCAGGTACTGTTTTCCACTCGAAGAAATGGCAAAAATAATGCGGGAGGCCCTGCGCCCATTTTTCCGCCGGAAAAGGCCAAAATCCGTGAGTTATAGCACACGGATTTTGGCCAAATTTCGCGTTTCTGGTGCGGCGTGGGATTTTGGGCTGGCGTGGTCGGGATTGGTGGGAGTCGGTGGCAGGAGAAAACGGAATCCAATTCCGATCTCCGAAACTCGTTTTACGGCCATTTTACTGGCAGCGAACGGGTGGGCCAACTCGTCCGATTCAGGCAAAACCGGAGAAAGAAGTGGAAGGTAGGTGTGGATCTCAGTTTTTGGTCCAAGAATAAGAAGCAACGGCGAGCACCGTGTGCTCACATTTTGGCCAATGCTCGCCCGCAGCCAAGGCTATGGCACAGGGCCATGCTCGAGCTACCTATCCTTGCCTCAGGATCGCAGCCCGAGTGTGTGTTTTGTGTGCGTGAGATTGTGCGGCGTGCCTTGGTCGTGAGCATGTTCTGCATTTCGAGCAAGGCACGCAGCCACCCCGTGGCCAAGTCCAAGGCACGCGTCCACCCCGCGGCCCAGGCCATGGCACCCAGCCAGCCCACGGCCAAGACTGAGGCACGCAGCCAGCCCGCGGCCAAGGCCAAGGCCGTGTGCTGTGGCTCACGGATCTTGGCCAACTTTCGCGTTTCTGGGGCGGTGCGGGATTTTCGGATGATACATTAGATACGTGCGACAGTCGAACGTCGGAAAAGATGGGAGTCGATTCCGAGGTCCGAACCTCGTTTTATGGCCAATTTACCGAACGTGCGGCGGAGCGAAAAGGGGACGAAAAGTGCCCGCGAAATGGTCCAATTGTGGTAGAACTAGGCGGTGGGCCTCCTTACGGCGCAAGTACTGCTTTCCGCTCGAACAAATGGCAAAAATAATGCGGGAGGCCCTGCGCCCATTTTTCCGCCAGAAAAGGCCAAAATCCGAGAGCTATAGCACACGTATTGTGGCCAAATTTCATGTTTCGGGTGTGGCGTGCGATTTTGGGCAGGCGTGGTCGGGTTTGGTGGGAGTCAGCGGCGGGAGAAACGGAATCCAATTCCGAGCTCCGAAACTCATTTTTCGGCCATTTTACCGGCAGTGAACGGGTGCCCAAACAGGTGGGCGAACTCGTCCGATTCAGGCAAAACCGGAGAAAGAAGTGGAAGGTAGGTGTGGATCTCAGTTTTTGGTCCAAGAATACGAAGAAACGGCGAGGACCGTGTGCTCACATTTTGGCCAAATGCTCGCCTGCGGCCAATGCCAAGCCACACAGCCACCCCGCTCCCAAGGCCAAGGCACAGGACCACGCTCGAGCTCCCTATCCTTGCCTCGGGAGCGCGGCCCGAGTGTGTTTTATGTGTGCGTGAGAGTGTGCGACCTGCCTTGGTCGCGAGCATGTGCTGCATTTCGAGAAAGGCACGGAGCCAGCCCATGGCCAAGGCCAAGGCCGAGGCACGCAGCCACCCCGTGGACAAGGCCAAGGCACGCGTCCACCCCGCGGCCAAGGCCTACACACGCAGCCACCCCGCGGCCAAGGCCAGGGGCGTGTGCTGTAGCTCACGGATCTTGGCCAACTTTCGCGTTTCCGGGGCGGTGCGGGATTTTGGGGTGATGCATTAGATACGTGCAACAATTGAACGTCGGAAAAGAGGGGAGTCGATTGCGAGGTCCGAACCTCATTTTACGGCCGATTTACCGAACGTGCAGGGGTGCGAAAAGGGGACGAAACGTGCCCGCGAAGTGGTCCGATTGTGGTAGAACTGGGCCGGGGGCCTCCTCACGGTTCAAGTACTGTTTTCCGCTCGAAGAAATGTCAAAAATAATGCGGGAGGCCCTGCGCCCATTTTTCCGCCGGAAAAGGCCAAAATCCGTGAGCTATAGCACACGGATTGTGGCCAAATTTCGCGTTTCGGGTGCGGCATGGGATTTTGGGCTCACGTGGTCGGGTTTGGTGGGAGTTCGTGGCGGGAGAAAACGGAATCCAATTCCAAGCTCCGAAACCCATTTTACGGCCATTTTACCGGCAGCGAACGGGTGCCCAAACGGGTGGGCCAACTCGTCCGATTCAGGCAAAACCGGAGAAAGAAGTGGAAGGTAGGTGTGGATCTCAGTTTTTGGTCCAAGAATACGAAGAAACGGCGAGGACCGTGTGCTCACATTTTGGCCAAATGCTCGCCCGCGGCCAAGGCCAAGCCACGCAGCCACCCCGCGGCCAAGGCCAAGGCACAGGGCCACGCTCTAGCTCCCTATCCTTGCCTCGGGAGCGCGGCCCGAGTGTGTGTTGTGTGCGCGTGAGAGTGTGCGACCTGCCTTGATCGCGAGCAGCTGCTGCATTTCGAGCAAGGCACGGAGCCAGCCTGCGGCCAAGGCCAAGGCCGAGGCACGCAGCCGCCCCATGGACAAGGTCAAGGCACGCAGCCAGCCCGCGTCCAAGGCCAAGGCACACAGCCACCCCGCTGCCAAGGCCATGGCACCCAGCTACCCCGCGGCCAAGGCCGTGTGCTGTGGCTCGCGGATCTTGGCCAACTTTCACATTTCCGGGGCGGTGTGGGATTTTCGGGCTATGCATTAGATACGTGCGACAGTCGAACGTCGGAAGAGACGGGAGTCGATTCCAAGGTCCGAACCTCATTTTCGGCTGATTTACCGGACGTGCGGGGGTGCGAAAAGGGGACGAAACGTGCCCGCGAATTGCTCCAATTGTGGTAGAACTGGGCCGGGGGCCTCCTCACGGTGCAAGTACTGTTTTCCGCTTGAAGAAATGGCGAAAATAATGGGGGAGGACCGTGTGCTCACATTTTGACCAAATGCTCACCCGCGGCCAAGGCTATGGCACAGGGCCACGCTCGAGCTCCCTATCCTTGCCTCGGGATCGCAATCCGAGTGTGTGTTGTGTGCGCGTGAGAGTGTGCGACGTGCCTTGTTCGCGAGAATGTGCTGCATTTCGAACAAGGCACGGAGCCAGCCCGCGGCCAAGGCCAAGGCTCAGGCACGCAGCCACCCCGCGGCCAAGGCCTAGGCACGCAGCCACCCCGTGGCCAAGGCCAATGCCGTGTGCTGTAGCTCATGGATCTTGGCCAACTTTCGCGTTTCCTGGGCGGTGTGGGATTTTGGGGTGATGCATTACATACGTGCGACAGTCGAACGTCGGAAAAGACCGGAGTCGATTCCGAGGTCCAAACCTCGTTTTACGGCCGATTTACCGAACTTGCGGGGGTGCGAAAAGGGGACAAAATGTGCCCGCGAATTGGTCCGATTGTGGTAGAACTGGGCCGGGGGCCTCCTCACAGCGCAAGTACTGTTTTCCGCTCGAAGAAATTGCGAAAATAATACGGGAGGCCCTCCTCCCATTTTTCGCCGGAAAAGGCCAAAATCTGTGAGCTATATAGCACACGGATTGTGGCCAAATTTCGCGTTTCGGGGGCGGCGTTGGATTATGGGCTGTCGTGGTCGGGTTTGGTGGGAGTCGGTGGCGGGAGAAAACGGAATCCAATTCTGAGCTCCGAAACTCGTTTTACGGCCATTTTACCGGCAGCGAACGGGTGCCCAAACGGGTGTGCCAACTCGTCCGATTCAGGGAAAACCGGAGAAAGAAGTGGAAGGTAGGTGTGGATCTCAGTTTTTGGTCCAAGAATACGAAGAAACGGCGAGGACCGTATGCTCACATTTTGGCCAAATGCTCGCCCGCAGCCAAGCCCAAGCCACGCAGCCAGCCCGCGGCGCAGGCCAAGGCAAAGAGCCACGCACGATCTCCCTATCCTTGCCTCGGGAGTGCGGCCCGAGTGTGTGTTGTGTGTACGTGAGAGTGTGTGACGTGCCTTGGTCGCGAGCATGTGCTGCATTTCGAGCAAGGCATGGAGCCAGCCCACGGCCAAGGCCAAGGCACCCAAGGCCAAGGCCAGGGCACCCAAGGCCAAGGCCAGGGCACCCAAGGCCAAGGCCATGCACCCAGCCAGCTCGCGGCCAAGGCCTAGGCACGCAGCCAGCCCGCGGCCAAGGCCAAGGTACGCAGCCACCCCGTGGCCAAGGCACTCAGCCACTCCACGGCCAAGGCCTTGGCATGCCGCCACCCCGCGGCCAAGGGCAAGGCCATGTGTTGTATCTCATGAATCTTGGCCAACTTTCGCGTTCCCAGGGCGGTGCGGGATTTTCTGGTGATGCATTAGATAGGTGTGGATCAAAGTTTTTGGTCCATGAATACGAAGCAACGGCGAGGACCGTGTGCTCACGTTTTGGCCAAATGCTCGCCCGCGGCCAAGGCTATGGAACAGGGCCACGCTCGAGCTCCCTATCCTTGCCTCAGGATCGCAGCCCGAGTGTGTGTTGTGTGTGCGTGAGAGTGTGCAACGTGCCTTGGTCGGGAGCATGTGCTGCATTTCGAGAAAGGCACGGAGCAAGCCCGCGGCCAAGGCACGCAGCCACCCCGTGGCCAAGGCCAAGACACGCAGCCAGCCCAAGGCCAAGGCCTAGGCAGGCAGGCAGGCAGCCCGCGGCCAAGGCCAAGGCACCCAGCCACCCCGCTGCCAAGGCCAAGGCCGTGTGCTATGGCTCGCGGATCTTGGCCAACTTTCGCGTTTCCGGGGCGGTGCGGGATTTTGGGGTGCTGCATTAGATACGTGCGACAGTCGAACGTCGGAAAAGACGGGAGTCGATTCCGAGGTCCGAACCTCATTTTACGGCCGATTTACCGAACATGCGGGGGTGCAAAAACGGGACGAAACGTGCCCGCGAATTGGTCCGATTGTGGCAGAACTTGGCCGGGGGCCTCCTCACGGCGCAAGTACTGTTTTCCGCTCGAACAAATGGCGAAAACAATACGGGAGGCCCTGCGCCCAGTTTTCTACCGGAAAAGGCCAAAATCCGTGAGCTATAGCACATGGAT
The DNA here is from genome assembly GCA_030449905.1 of Luvunga scandens. Lineage (NCBI taxonomy): Eukaryota > Viridiplantae > Streptophyta > Magnoliopsida > Sapindales > Rutaceae > Luvunga > Luvunga scandens. Next base: position 254,569 of record JASUUG010000335.1, on the reverse strand, counting down.
TGTGGCCAAATTTCACGTTTCCGGGGCGGCGTGGGATTTTGGGCTGGCCTGGTCGGGTTTGGTGGGACTCGGTGGCGGGAGAAAACGGAATCCAATTCCGAGCTCCAAAACTCATTTTACGGCCATTTTACCGGCAGCGAACGGGTGGGCCAACTCGTCCGATTCAGGCAAAACCGGAGAAAGAAGTGGAAGGTAGGTGTGGATCTCAGTTTTTGGTCCAAGAATACGAAGCAACGGCGAGGACCGTGTGCTCACATTTTGGCCAATGCTCGCCCGCGGCCAAGGCCAAGCCACGCAGCCACCCCGCGGCCAACCAGGGCCAAGGCACAGGGCCACGTTCGAACTCCCCATCCTTGCCTCGGGAGCGCGGCCCGAGTGTGTGTTGTGTGTGGGTGAGAGTGTGCAACGTGCCTTGGTCGCGAGCATGTGCTGCATTTCGAGCAAGGCACGGCGCCAGCCCGTGGCGAAGGCACGCAGCCACCCCGTGGCCAAGGCCAAGGCACGCGTCCACCCCGCGGCCAAGGCCAAGGCACCCAGCCAGCCCGCGGCCAAGGCCTAGGGACGTAGCCAGCCAGCGGCCAAGGCCTAGGCACGCAGCCACCCCGTGGCCAAGGCCTAGGCATGCAGCCAGCCTGCGGCCAAGTCCTAGGCACGCAGCCACCCCGTGGCCAAGGCCAAGGCACGCAGCCACCCCAACGCCAAAGCCTATGCACGCGGCCATCTCGCGGGCAAGGCCAAGGCCGTGTGCTGTAGCTCACGGATCTTGGCAAACTTTCGCGTTTCCGGGGCGGTGCGGGATTTTGGGGTGATGCATTAGATACGTGCGACAGTCGAACGTCGGAAAAGACGGGAGTCGCTTCCGAAGTCCGAACCTCGTTTTACGGCCGATTTACCGAACGTGCAGAGGTGCGAAAAGGGGACGAAACGTGCCCGCGAATTGGTCCGATTGTGGTAGAACTGGGCCGGGGGCCTCCTCACGGTTCAAGTACTGTTTTCCGCACGATGAAATGTCGAAAATAATGCGGGAGGCCCTGCGCCAATTTTTCCGCCGGAAAAGGCCAAAATCCGTGAGCTATAGCACACGGATTGTGGCCAAATTTCGCGTTTCGGGGGCGGCGTGGGATTTTGGGCTTGCGTGGTCGGGTTTGGTGGGAGTGGGTGGCAGGAGAAAATGGAATCCAATTCCGAGCTCTGAAACTCGTTTTACAGCCATTTTACTGGCAGCGAACGGTTGCCCAAACGGGTGGGCCAACTCGTCTGATTCGACAAAACTGGAGACAGAAGTGGAAGGTAGCTGCGGATCTCAGTTGTTGGTCCAAGAATACGAAGAAACGGCGAGGACCGTGTGCTCACATTTTGGCAAAATGCTCGCCCGCGGCCAAGGCCAAGCCACGCAGCCACCCCGCGGCCAAGGCCAAGTCACAGGGCCACGCTCGAGCTCCCTATCCTTGCCTCGGGAGTGCAGCCCGAGTGTGTGTTGTGTGTGCGTGCGAGTGTGCGACCTGCTTGGTCGCGAGCATGTGCTGCATTTCGAGCAAGGCACGGAGCCAGCCCGCGGCCAAGGCCAAGGCCGAGCCACTGGGCCAGCCCCTGGCCAAGGCCAAGGCACGCGCCCACCCCGCGGCCAAGGCCATGGCACCCAGCCAGCCCGCGGCCAAGGCCTAGCCACGCAGCAAGCCCGCGGCCAAGGCCTTGGCGCGCAGCCACCCCGAAGCCAATGTCAAGGCCATGGCACACAGCCACCCCGTGGCCAAGGCTATGGTACAGGGCCACGCTCAAGCTCCCTAACCTTGCCTCGGGATCGCAGCCCGAGTGTGTGTTGTGTGTGCGTGAGAGTGTGTGACGTAACTTGGTCACGAGCATGTGGTGCATTTCGAGCAAGGCACGGAGCCAGCCCGCGGCCAAGGCACGCAGCCATCCCGGGGCCAAGGCCAAGGCACGCGTCCACCCCGCGGCCAAGGCCAAGGCACGCGTCCACCCCGCAGCCAAGGCCAAGGCACGCGTCCACCCTGCGGCCAAGGCCAAGGCACCGAAGGCACGCAGCCACCCCAAGCCCATGGCCTAGGCACGCAGCCACCCCGCGGCCAAGGCCAAGGCCGTGTGCTGTAGCTCACGGATCTTGGCCAACTTTCGCGTTTCTGGGGCGGTGCGGGATTTTGGGGTGATGCATTAGATACGTGAGACAGTCGAACATCGGAAAAGACGGGAGTCGATTCCGAGGTCCGAACCTCGTTTTACGGTCGATTTACCTACGGTGCGGTGGTGCGAAAAGGGGACGAAACGTGCCCGTGAATTGGTCCGATTGTTGTAGAACTGGGCCGGGGGCCTCCCCACAGCGCAAGTGCTGTTTTCCGCATGAAGAAATGGCGAAAATAAAGCGGGAGGCCCTGCGCCCATTTTTCCGCCGGAAAAGGCCAAAATCCATGAGCTATAGCACACGGATTGTGGCCAAATTTCGCGTTTCAGGGGCGGGGTGGGAATTTGGGCTGGCGTGGTCAGGTTTGGTGGGAGTCGGTGGCGGCCGAAAACAGAATCCAATTCCGAGCTCCGAAATTCGTTTTACGGCGATTTTACAGCCAGCGAATGGGTGGGCCAAATCGTCCGATTCAGGAAAAACCGGAGAAAGAAGAGGAAGGTACGTGTGGATCTCAGTTTTGGGTCCAAGAATACGAAGCAACGGCGAGGACTGTGTGCTTACATTTTAACCAAATGCTCAGCCGCGGCCAAGGCTATGGCACAGGGCCACGCTCGAGCTCCCTATCATTGCCTCAGGATCGCAGCCCGAGTGTGTGTTGTGTGTGCGTGAGAGTGTGCGACGTTCCTTGGTCGCGAGCATGTGCTGCATTTCAAGCATGGCACGGAGTCAGCCCACGGCGACGGCACGCAGCCACCCCGTGGCCAAGACCAAGGCACGCGTCCGCCCCGAGGCCAAGGCCAAGGCACCCAAGGCCAAGGCCATGCACCCAGCCAGCACGCGGCCAAGGCGTAGGCACGCAGCCAGCCCGCGGCCAAGGCCAAGGCACGCAGCCACCCCAAGGGCAAGGCCTAGGCACGCAGCCACCCCGCGGCCAAGGCCAAGGCCGTGTGTTGTAGCTCACGGATCTTGGCAAACTTTCGCGTTTCCGGGGCGGTGCGGGATTTTGGGGTGATGCATTAGATACGAACGACAGTCGAACGTCGTAAAATACGGGAGTCGATTCCGAGGTCCGAACCTCATTTTACGGCCGATTTACCGAAGGTGCGGGGGTGCAAAAAGGGGACGAAACGTGCCTGCGAATTGGTTCGATTGTGGTAGATCTGGGCCGGGGGCCTCCTCACGGTGCACGTACTGTTTTACGCTCGAAGAAATGGCGAAAATAATGTGGGAGGCCATGCACCCATTTTTCCACTGGAAAAGGCCAAAATCCGTGAGCTATAGCACACGGATTGTGGCCAAATATCGTGTTTTGGGGGCGGCGTGGGATTTATGGCTGGCGTGGTCGGGTTTGGTGGGAGTCAGTGGCGGGAGAAAATGGAATCCAATTCCGAGCTCCGAAACTCGTTTTACGGCCATTTTATCGGCAGCGAACGGGTGCCCAAATGGGTGGGCCAACTCGTCCGATTCAGGCAGAATCGGAGAAAGAAGTGGAAGCTAGGTGTGGATCTCAGTTTTTGGTCCAAGAATACGAAGGAACGGCGAGGACCATGTGCTCACATTTTGGCCAAATGCTCGCCCGCGGCCAAGGCTATGGCACAGTGCCACGCTCGAGCTACCTATGCTTGCCTCGGGATCGCAGCCCGAGTGTGTGTTGTGTGTGTGTGAGAGTGTGCGACGTGCCTTGGCCGCGAGCATGTGCTGCATTTCGAGCAAGGCACGGAGCCAGCCCATGGCCAAGGCCAAGGCACGCGTCCACCCCGCGGCCAAGGCCATGGCACCCAGCCAGCCCGCGGCCAAGGCCTTGGCACGTAGCCACCCCGAGGCCAAGGCCAAGGCCATGGCACCCAGCCACCCCGCGGCCAAGGCCTAGGCACGCCGCCGCCCCGCGGCCATGGCCAAGGCCGTGTGCTGTAGCTCACGGATCTTGGCCAACTTTCGCATTTCCGGGGTGGTGCGGGATTTTTGGGTAATGCATTAGATACGTGCAACAGTCGAACGTCAGAAAAGAGCGGAGTCGATTTTGAGTTCCGAACCTCATTTTACGGCCAATTTACCGAGGGTGCGGGGGTGCAAAAAGGGGACGAAATGTGCCTGCGAATTGGTCCGATTGTGGTAGAACTGGGCCAGGGGCCTCCTCACGGCGCAAGTACTGTTTTCCACTCGAAGAATGGCAAAAATAATACGGGAGGCCCTGCGCCCATTTTTCCGCCGGAAAAGGCCAAAATCCGTAAGCTATAGCACACGGATTTTGGCCAAATTTCGCATTTCGGGGGCAGCCTCGGATTTTCGGCTGGCGTGGTTAGGTTTGGTGGGACTCGGTGGTGGGAGAAAACGGAATCCAATTCCGAGCTCCGAAACTCGTTTTACGGCCATTTTACCGGCAGCGAACGGGTGGGCCAACTCGTCCGATTCAGGCAAAACCGGAGAAAGAAGTGGAAGGTAGGTGTGGATCTCAGTTTTTGGTCCAAGAATACGAAGAAATGGCGAGGACCGTGTGCTCACATTTTTCCCAAATGCTCGCCCGCGGCCTAGTTCATGCCACGCAGCCACCCCGCGGCCAAGGCCAAGGCACAGGGCCACACTCGAGCTCCCTATCCTTGCCTCGGGATCGCAGCCCGAGTGTGTGTTCTGTGTGCGTGAGAGTGTGCGACGTGCCTTGGTTGCGAGCATGTGCTGCATTTCGAGCAAGGCATGGAGCCAGCCTGCGGCCAAGGCATGCAGCCACCCCGTGGGCAAGGCCAAAGCACGCAGCCACCCCGTGGGCAAGGCCAAGGCACGCGTCCACCCCGCGGCCAAGGCCAAGGCACCCAAGGCCAAGGCCATAGCACCCAGCCAGCCCGCGGCGAAGGCCTAGGCACGCAGCCAGCCCGTGGCCAAGGCCAAGGCACCTAGGCACCCCGCGGCCAGGTCCATGACACCCAGCCACCCCGCGGCCAAGGCCAAGGCCGTGTGCTGTGGCTCACGGATCTTGGCCAACTTTCGCGTTTCCGGGGTGCTGCGGGATTTTCGGGTGATGCATTAGATACGTCCGACAGTCGAACGTCAGAAAAGACGGGAGTCGATTCTGAGGTCCGAAGCTCGTTTTACGGCCGATTTACCGAACATCCGGGGGTGCGAAAGGGGGAAGAAACGTGCCCACGAATTGGTCCAATTGTGGTAGAACTGGGCCGGGGGCCTCCTCACATCGCAAGTACTGTTTTCCGCTCGAAGAAATGGCAAAAATATTGCGAGAGGCCCAGCGCCCATTTTTCCACCGGAAAAGTCCAAAATCCGTGAGCTATATAGCACAAGGATTGTGGCCAAATTTCGCGTTTCAGGGGCGGTGTGGGATTTTTGGCTGGCGTGGTCGGGCTTGGTGGGAGTTGGTGGCGGGAGAAAACGGAATCCAATTCCGAGCTTCGAAACTCGTTTTACGACCATTTTACCGGCAGCGAACGGGGGGGCCAACTTCTCCGACTTAGGCAAAACCGGAGAAAGAAGTGGAAGGTAGGCATGGATCTCAGTTTTTGGTCCAAGAATATGAAGCAACGGTGAGAACCGTGTGCTCACATTTTGGCCAAATGCTTACCCGCGGCCAAGGCTAAGCCTCGCAGCCACCCCGCGGCCAAGGCCAAGGCACAGGGCCATGCTCGAGCTCCCTATCCTTGCCTCGGGAGCGCGGCCCGAGTGTGTGTTGTGTGTGCGTGAGAGTGTGCGACCTGCCTTGGTCGCGAGCTTGTGCTGCATTTCGAGCAAGGCACGAAGCCAGCCCGCGGCCAAGGCCGAGGCACGCAGCCACCCCGTGGCCAAGGCCAAGGCACTCGTCCACCCCGCGGCCAAGGCCTAGGCACGCAGCCAGCACGCGGTCAAGGCCAAGGCACGCAGCCACCCCGTGGCCAAGGCCAAGGCCAAGGCACGCAGCCACCCCAAGGTCAAGGCCTAGGCATGCAGCCACCCCGCGGCCAAGGCCAACTTTCGCGTTTCCGGGGCGGTGTGTGATTTTGGGGTGATGCATTAGATACGTGCGACAGTCGAACCTCGGAAAAGACGGGAGTCGATTCCGAGGTCCGAACCTCGTTTTACGGCCGATTTACCGAACGTGCAGGGGTGCGAAAAGGGGACGAAACATGCCTGCGAATTGGTCCGATTGTGGTAGAACTGGGCCGGGGGCCTCCTCACAGCGCAATTACTGTTTTCTGCTCGAAGAAATGGCGAAAATAACGCGGGAGGCCCTGTGCCCATTTTTTCGCCGGAAAAGGCCGAAATCCGTGAGCTATAGCACATTGATTGTGGTCAAATTTCTCGTTTAGGGGGCGGCACGGGATTTTGGGCTGGCGTGGTCGGGTTTGGTGGGAGTGAGTGGCGGGAGAAAAAGGAATCCAATTCCGAGCTCCGAAACTCGTTTTACGGCCATTTTACCGGCAGCGAACGGGTGCCCAACGGGGGGGCCAACTCGTCCGATTCAGGCAAAACCGGTGAAAGAAGTGGAAGGTAGGTGTGGATCTCAGTTTTTGGTCCAAGAATACGAAGCAACCGCGAGGACCGTGTGCTCACATTTTGGCCAAATGCTCGCCCGCAGCCAAGGCTATGGCACAGGGCCACGCTCGAGCTCCCTATCATTGCCTCGGGATCGCAGCCAGAGTGTGTGTTGTGTGTGCGTGAGAGTGTGTGACGTGCCTTGATCGCGAGCATGTGCTGTATTTGGAGCAAGGCACGGAGCCAGCCCAAAGCCAAGGCATGCAGCCACCACGTGGCCAAGCCACGCAGCCACCCCGCGGCCAAGGCCAAGGCACAGGGCCACGCTCGAGCTCCCTATCCTTGCCTCGGGAGCGCGGCCCGAGTGTGTGTTGTGTGTGCGTGAGAGTCTACGACGTGCCTTGGTCGCGAGCATGTGCTGCATTTCGAGCAAGGCACGGAGCCAGCCCACGGCCAAGGCCAAGGCCGAGGCACGCAGCCACCCCATGGCCAAGGCCAAGGCACACATCCACCCCGCGGCCAAGGCCAAGGCACCCAAGGCCAAGGCCTAGGCAAGCAGCCAGCCCGCGGCCAAGGCCCAGGCGTGCAGCCACCCCGTGGCCAAGGCCTAGGCACGCAGCCACCCCAAGGCCGAGGCCTAGGCACCCAGCCACCCCGCGGCCAAGGCCAAGGCCGTGTGCTGCGGCCCGCGGATCTTGGCCAACTTTCGTGTTTCTGGGGCGGTGCGGGATTTTCGGGTGATGCATTAGATACGTGCGACAGTCGAACGTTGGAAAAGACGGGAGTCGATTCCGAGGTCCGAACCTCGTTTTACGGCCGATTTACCGAACGTGCAGGGGTACGAAAAGGGGACGAAACGTGCCCGAGAATTGCTCCGATTGCGGTAGAACTGGGCCGGGGGCCTCCTCACAGCGTATGTGCTGTTTTTCCGCTTGAAGAAATGGCGAAAATATTGCGGGAGGCCCTGCGCCCATTTTTCCGCCGGAAAAGGCCAAAACCCGTGAGCTATAGCACACGGATTGTGGCCAAATTTCGCGTTTCAGGCTGCCGTGGTCGGGTTTGGTGGGAGTCGGTGGCGGGAGAAAACGGAATCCAATTCTGAGCTCCGAAACTCGTTTTACGGCCATTTTACCGGCAGCGAACGGGTGGCCAAACAGGTGGGCCAACTCGTGCGATTCAGGCAAAACCAGAGAAAGAAGTGGAAGGTAGGTGTGGATCTCAGTTTTTGGTCCAAGAATACGAAGAAACGGCGAGGACCGTGTGCTCACATTTCGGCAAAATGCTCGCCCGCGGCCAAGGCCAACCCACGCAGCCCCCCTGCGGCCAAGGCCAAGGCACAGGGCCACGCTCGAGCTCCCTATCCTTGCCTCGGGAGTGCGGCCTGAGTGTGTGTTGTGTGTGCGACGTGCCTTGGTCACGAGCATGTGCTGCATTTCGAGCAAGGCACGGAGCCATCCCGAGGCCAATGCACGCAGCCACCCCGTCGCCAAGGCCAAGGCACGCGTCCAACCCGCGGCCAAGGCCAAGGCACCCAAGGCGAAGGCCATGCAGCCAGCCAGCCCGCAGCCAAGGCCTAGGCACGCAACCAGCCCGCGGCGAAGGCCAAGGCACGCAGCCACCCCAAGGACAAGTCCTAGCCACGCAGCCACCCCGTGGCCAAGGCCAAGGCCGGGTGCTGTAGCTCACGAATCTTGGCCAACTTTCGCGTTTCCGGGGCGGTGCAGGATTTTGGGGTGATACATTAGAAATGTGCGACAGTCGATCGTCGGAGAAGACGGGAGTCGATTCCGAGGTTCGAACCTCATTTTACGGCCGATTTACCGAACGCGCCGGGGTGCAAAAAGGGGACGAAACGTGCCCGCGGATTGGTCCGATTGTGGTAGAACTGAGCCGGGGGCCTCCTCACGGCGCAAGTACTGTTTTCCGCTTGAAGAAATGGCGAAAATAATGCGGGAGGCCCTGCACCCATTTTTCCGCCGGAAAAGGGCAAAATCCGTGAGCTAAAGCACACGGATTGTGGCCAAATTTCGCATTTAGGGGGGGGCATGGGATTTTGGGCTGGCGTGGTCGGGTTTGGTGGGAGTCGGTGGCGGGAGAAAACGGAATCCAATTCTGAGCTCCGAAACTCGTTTTGCGTCCATTTTACCGGCAGCGAACGGGTGGCCAAACGGGTGGGCCAACTCGTCCGATTGAGGCAAAACCGGAGAAAAAAGTGGAAGGTAGGTGTGGATCTCAGTTTTTGGTCCAAGAATACGAAGAAACGGCGGGGACCGTGTGCTCACATTTTGGCCAAATGCTCGCCCGCGGCCAAGGCCAAGCCACGCAGCCACCCCGCGGCCAAGGCCAAGGCACAGGGCCACGCTCGAGCTCCCTATCCTTGCCTCGGGCGCACGGCCCGACTGTGTGTTGTGTGTGCATGAGAGTGTGCGACCTGCCTTGGTCGCTAGCACCTGTTGCATTTCGAGCAAGGCACGGAGCCAGCCCGCGGCCAAGGCCAAGGCCGAGGCACGCAGCCACCCCATGGCCAAGGCCAAGGCACGCGTCCACCCCGCGGCCAAGGCCATGGCACTCAGCCAGCCCGCGGCCAAGGCCATGGCGCCCAGCCAGTACGCGGCCAAGGCCAAGGTACGCAGCCAGCCCGCGGCCAAGGCCTTCGCACGCAGCCACCCCGAAGCCAAGGCCAAGGCCATGGCACCCAGCCACCCCGCGGCCAAGGCGTAGGCACACAGCCACCACGCGGCCGAGGCCTAGGGACGCAGCCGCCCCGCGGCCAAGTCCAATGCCGTGTGCTGCAGCTCACGGATCTTGGCCAACTTTCGCGTTTCCGGGGCGGTGCTGGATTTTGGGATGATGCATTAGATACGTGCGACAGTCGAACGTCGGAAAATACGGGAGTCAATTTCGAGGTCCGAACCTCGTTTGACGGCTGATTTACCGAGGGTGCGGGCGTGCGAAAAGGGGAAGAAACCTGCTCGCGAATTCATCCAATTGTGGTAGAACTTGGCCGGGGGCCTCCTCACGGTGCAAGTACTGTTTTCCGGTCGAAGAAAGGGCGAAAATAATGCAGGAGGCCCTGCGCCCATTTTTGCGCCGGAAAAGGCCAAAGTCCGTGAGCTATAGCACACGGATTGTGGCCAAATTTCACGTTTCGCCCGCAGCGTGGGATTTTGGGCTGGCGTGGTTGGGTTTGGTGGGAGTAAGTGGCGGGAGAAAAAGGGAATCCAATTACGAGCTCCGAAACTTGTTTTACGGCCATTTTACCGGCAGCGAACGGGTGCCCAAACGGGTGGGCCAACTAGTCCGATTCAGGCAAAACCGAAGAAAGAAGTGGAACGTAGGTGTGGATCTCAGTTTTTGGTCCAAGAATACGAAGAAACGGCGAGGACCGTGTGCTCACATTTTGGCCAAATGCTTGCCCGCGGCCAAGGCCAAGCCACGCAGCCACCCCGCCGCCAAGGCCAAGGCACAGGGCCACGCTTGAGCTCCCTATCCATGCCTCAGGAGCGCTGCCCGAGTGTGTGTTGTGTGTGAGTGATAGTGTGCGACGTGCCTTGGTCGCGACCATGTGCTGCATTTCGAGCAAGGCACGGAGCCATCCTGCGGCCAAGGCACGCAGCCACCCCATGGCCAAGGCCAAGGCACGCGTCCACCCCGCAGCTAGCCCACGGCCAAGGCAAAGGCACGCGGCCAAGGCCAAGGCATGCACCCAGCCAGCGCACGGCCAAGGCCTAGGCACGCAGCTAGCCCGCGGCCAAGGCCAAGGCACGCAGCCACCCCGTGGCCAAGGCACGCAGCCACCCCAAGGCCAAGGCCTAGGCACGAGCCTCCCCGCGGCAAAGGCAAAGGCCAAGGCCGTGTGCTGTAGCTCACGGATCCTGGCCAACTTTCGCGTTTCCGGGGCGGTACGGGATTTTGGGGTGATGCATTAGATACGTGTGACAGTCGAACGTCGGAAAAGATGGGAGTCGATTCCGAGGTCCGAACCTCGTTTTACGGCCAATTTACCGAACGTGCAGAGGTGTGAAAAGGGGACGAAACGTGCCCGCGAATTGGTCCGATTATGGTAGAACTGGCCCGGGGGCCTCCTCACGGCGCAAGTACGGTTTTCCGCTCAAAGAAATGGCGAAAATAATGCGGGAGGGCCCGCGCCCATTTTTTCCGCCGGAAAAGGACAAAATCCGTGAGCTATAGCACACGGATTGTGGCCAAATTTGCGTTTCGGGGGTGGCGTGGGATTTTGGGCTGGCATGATCGGGTTTGGTGGGAGTCAGTGGCGGGAGAAAACGGAATCCAATTCTGAGCTCCGAAACTCCTTTTACGGCCATTTTACCGTCTGCGAACGGGTCCCCAAACGGGTGGGCCAACTCATCTGATTCAGGCAAAACCGGAGAAAGAAGTGGAAGGTAGGTGTGGATCTCAGTTTTTGGTCCAAGAATACGAAGAAACGGCGAGGACCGTGTGCTCACATTTTGGCCAATTGCTCGCCCGCGGCCAACCAAGGCAAAGCCACAAGGCCACGCTCGAGCTCCCCATCCTTGCCTCGGGAGCGCGGCCCGAGTGTGTGTTGTGTGTGCGTGAGAGTGTCCGACCTGCCTTGGTCGCGAGCATGTGCTGCATTTCGAGCAAGGCACGGAGCCAGCCCGCGGCCAAGGCAAAGGCCGAGGTATGCAGCCACCCCGTGGCCAAGGCCAAGGCACGCGTCCACCCTGCGGCCAGGGCCATGGCACCCAGCCAGCCCGCGGCCAAGGCCATGGCGCCCAGCCAGCCTGCGGCCAAGGCCTATGCACGCAGCCAGCCCGCGGCCAAGGCCTAGGCACGCAGCCAGCCAGCGGCCAAGGCCAAGGCCATGTTCTGTAGGTCACGGATCTTGGCAAACTTTCGTGTTTCTGGGGCGGTGCGGGAATTTTGGGTGATGCATTAGATACGTGCAACAGTCGAACGTCGGAAAAGACGGGAGTCGATTCCGAGGTCCGAACCTCGTTTGACGGCTGATTTACCGAACGTGCAGGGGTGCGAAAAGGGGATGAAACGTGCCTGTGAATTGGTCCGATTACGGTAGAACTGGGCCGGGGGCCTCCTCATGGCGCAAGTACTGTTTTACACTTGAAGAAATGGCGAAAATAATGCGGGAGGCCCTGCGCCCATTTTTTTGCCAGAAAAGACCAAAATCCGTGAGCTATAGCACACGGATTGTGGCCAAATTTCGCGTTTCGGGGGCAGCTTGGGATTTTGGGCTGGCGTGATCGGGTTTGGTGGGAGTCAGTGGCGGGAGAAAACGGAATCCAATTCCGAGCTCTGAAACTCGTTTTACGGCCATTTTACCGTCAGCGAACGGGTACCCAAACGGGTGGGCCAACTCATCCGATTCAGGCAAAACCGGAGAAAGAGGTGGAAGGTAGGTGTGGATCTCAGTTTTTGGTCCAAGAATACGAAGAAACGGCGAGGACCGTGTACTCACATTTTGGCCAATTGCTCGCCCGCGGCCAACCAGGGCCAAGGCACAGGGCCACGCTCGAGCTCCCCATCCTTTCCTCGGGAGCGCGGCCGGAGTGTGTGTTGTGTGTGCGTGAGAGTGTGCGACGTGCCTTGGTCGTGAGCATGTGCTGCATTTCGAAGAAGGCACGGCGCCAGCCCGTGGCCAAGGCACGCAGCCACCCCGAGCCAAGGCCATGGCACCCAGCCAGTCCGCGGCCAAGGCCTAGGCACGTAGCCAGCCCGCGGCCAAGGCCAAGGCACCCAGCCACCCCGCGGCCAAGGCCAAGGCCGTGTGTTGTGGCTCGCGGATCTTGGCCAACTTTCGCGTTTCCGGGGCGGTGCGGGATTTTGGGGTGATGCATTGGATACGTACGACAGTCGAACGTCGGAAAAGATGGGAGTCGATTCCGAGGTCCAAACCTCATTTTACGGCCGATTTACCGAACGTGCGGGGGTGCGAAAAGGGGACGAAACGTGCCCGCGAATTGGTCCGATTGTGCTAGAACTGGGCTGGGGGCCTCCTCACGGTGCAAGTACTGTTTTCCACTCGAAGAAATGGCGAAAATAACGCAGGAAGCCCTGCGCCCATTTTTCTGGCGGAAAAGGCCAAAATCCGTGAGCTATAGCACACGGATTGTGGCCAAATTTTGCGTTTCGGGGGCGGCGTGGGATTTTGGCCTGGCATGGTCGGGTTTGGAGGGAGTAAGTGTAGGGAGAAAACGGAATCCAATTCCGAGCTCCGAAACTCGTTTTACGGCCATTTTACCGGCAGCGAATGGGTGCCCAAACGGGTGGGCCAACTCGTCCGATTCAGGCAAAACCGGTGAAAGAAGTGGAAGGTAGGTGTGGATCTCAGTTTTTGCTCCAAGAATACAAAGAAACGGCGAGGACCATGTGCTCACATTGTGGCTAAATGCTCGCCCGAGGCCAAGCCCAAGGCACAGCGCCAGGCTCGAGCTCCCAATCCTTGGGAGCGCGGCCCGAGTGTGTGTTGTGTGTGCGTGAGAGTGTGCGACCTGCCTTGGTCTATGCTGCATTTCGAGCAAGGCACAGAGCCAGCCCGCGGCCAAGGCCAAGGCCGAGGCACGGAGCCAGCCCGCGGCCAAGGCTAAGGCCAAGGCACGCAGCCACCCCGTGGCCAGGGCCAAGGCACGCGTCCACCCCGTGGCCAAGGCATTGGCACGCAGCCAGCCCGCGGCCAAGGCATTGGCACGCAGCCACCCCGAGGCCAAGGCCAAGGCCATGGAACCCAGCCACCACGCGGCCAAGGCCTAGGCACGCAGCCACCCCGCGGCCAAGGGCAACGCCGTGTGCTTTAGCTCACGGATCTTGGCCAACTTTTGCGTTTCTGGAGCGGTGCGGGATTTTCGGGTGATGCATTAGATACGTGTGACAGTCGAATGTCGGAAAAGAGGGGAGTCGATTCCAAGGTCCGAACCTCGTTTTACGGCCGATTTACCGAGGGTGCGGGGGTGCGAAAAGGGGACGAAATGTGCCCGCGAATTGGTCCGATTGTGGTAGAACTGGGCCGGGGGCCTCCTCACAGGGCAAGTACTGTTTTCCACTCGAACAAATGGCGAAAATAATGCGGGACGCCCTGCACCCATTTTTCCGCCGGAAAAGGCCAAAATCCGTGAGCTATAGCACACGGATTGCGGCCAAATTTCGCGTTTCGGGGGCGGCATGGGATTTTGGGCTGGCGAGGTCGGGTTTGGTGGGAGTCAGTGGCGGGAGAAAACGGAATCCAATTCCGAGTTCCGAAACTCGTTTTACGGCCATTTTACCGGCAGCAAACGGGTGGGCCAACTCGTCCGATTGAGGCAAAACCGGAGAAAGAAGTGGAGGGTAGGTGTGGATCTCAGTTTTTGGTCCAAGAATATGAAGCAACGTCGAGGACCGTGTGCTCACATTTTTGCCAAATGCTCACCCGCGGCCAAGGCTATGGCACAGGGCCACGCTCGAGCTCCCTATCCTTGCCTTGGGATCGCAGCCTGAGTGTGTGTTGTGTGTACGTGAGAGTGTGCGATGTGCCTTGGTCGCGAGCATGTGCTGCATTTCGAGCAAGGCATGGAGCCAGCTCGCGGCCAAGGCACGCAGCCACCCTGTGGTCAAGGCCAAGGCACGCGTCCACGCCGCGGCCAAGGCCAACGCACGCGTCGACGCCGCGGCCAAGGCCAATGCCATGGCACCCAGGCATCCCGCGGCCATAACCTAGGCACAAAGCCAGACCGAGGCGAAGCCCAAGGCACCCAGCCACCCCATGGCCAAGGCCATGGCACCCAGCCACCCCGCGGCCAACGCCGAGGCCGTGTGCTGTGGCTCGCGGATCTTGGCCAACTTTCGCGCTTCCTGGGCAGTGCGGGATTTTCGGGTGATACATTAGATAGGTGCGACAGTCGAACGTCGGAAAAGACGGGAGTCGATTCCGAGGTCCGAACCTCATTTTACGGCCGATCCACCGAACGTGCAGGGGTGCGAAAAGGAGACGAAACACGTCCGCGAATTGGTCCGATTGAGGTAGAACTGGGCCGGGGGCCTCCTCACGGCGCAAATACTGTTTTCCGCTCGAACAAATGGTGAAAATAATGCGGGAGGCCCTGCGGCCATTTTTCCGCCAGAAAAGGCCAAAATCCGTGAGCTATAGCACACGGATTGCAGGCAAATTTCGCGTTTCGGGGCCGGCATGGGATTTTGGGCTGGCATGGTCTGGTTTGGTGGGAGTCGGTGGCGGGACAAAACGGAATCCAATTCTGAGCTCCGAAACTCGTTTTACGGCCACTTTACCGGCAGCGAACGGGTGCCCAAACAGGTGGGCCAACTTGTCCGATTCAGGCAAAACTGGAGAAAGAAGTCGAAGATAGGTGTGGATCTCAGTTTTTGGTCCAAGAATACAAAGAAACGGTGAGGACCGTGTGCTCACATTTTGGCCAAATGCTCGTCCGCGGCCAAGGCCAAGCCACACAGCCACCCCGCGGCCAAGGCCAAGGCAGAGCGCCACGCTCGAGCTCCCTATCCTTGCCTCGGGAGCGCGGCCCGACTGTGTGTTGTGTGTGCGTGAGTGTGTGCGACCTGCCCTGGTCGCTAGCATGTGCTGCATTTCGAGCAAGGCACGGAGCCAGCCCGCGGCCAAGGCCGAGGCACGCAGCCACCCCGTGGGCAAGGCCAAGGCACGCGTCCACCCCGCGGCCAAGGCCATGGCACCAAGCCAGTCCGCGGCCAAGGCCTAGGCACGCAGCCAGCCCGCGGCCAAGGCCTTGGCACGCAGCCACCTCGAGGCCAAGACCAAGGCCATGGCACCCAGCCACCCCGCGGCCAAGGCCTAGGCACGCAGCCACCCCGCAGCCAAGGCCTAGGGATGCAGCCACCCCGCGGCCAAGTCCAAGGCCGTGTGCTTTAGCTCACGGATCTTGGCCAACTTTTGCGTTTCCGGGCGGTGCTGGATTTTGGGGTGATGCATTAGATATCTGCGACAGTCGAACGTCGGAAAAGAGGGGAGTCGATTTCGAGGTCCGAACCTTGTTTTACAGTTGATTTACCGAGGGTGCGGGCGTGCGAAAACGGGAAGAAACGTGCTCGCGAATTGGTCCGATTGTGGTAGAACTGGGCCGGGGGCCTCCTCACGGCGCAAGTAGTATTTTCCGCTCGAAGAAATGGTGAAAATAATGCGGGACGCCATGCGCCCATTTTTCCGCGGGAAAAGGCCAAAATCCATGACCTATAGCACACGAATTGTGGCCAAATTTCGCGTTTCGGGGGCGGCGTGGGATTTTGGGCTGGCGTGGTCGGGTTTGGGGGGAGTCGGTGGCGGGAGAAAACGTAATCAAATTCTGAGCTCCGAAACTCGTTTTACGGCCATTTAACCCGCAGCGAACGGGCGGTCCAACTCGTCCGATTCAGGCAAAACCGGAGAAAGAAGTGGAAGGCAGGTGTGGATCTCAGTTTTTGGTCCAAGAATACGAAGCAACAGCGAGGACCGTGTGCTCACATTTAGGCCAAATGCTCACCCGCAGCCAAGGCTATGGCACAGGGCCACGATCGAGCTCCCTATCCTTGCCTCGGAATCGCAGCCTGAGTGTGTGTTGTGCGTGCGTGAGAGTGTGCGATGTTCCTTGGTCGCGAGCATGTGCTGCATTTCGAGCAAGGCACGGAGCCAGCGCGTGGCCAAGGCACGCGTCCACCCTGCGGCCAAGGCTATGGCACCCAGCCAGCCCGCGGCTAAGGCCTAGGCACGCAGCCAGCCCGCGGCCAAGGACAAGGCACCCAGCCACCCTGCGGCCAAGGCCATGGCACCCAGCCACCCCGCGGCCAAGGCCAAGTCCGTGTGCTGTGGCTCGAGGATCTTGGCCAACTTTCGCGTTTCCGGGGCGGTGCGGGATTTTCGGGTGATGCATTAGATATGTGCGACAGTCGAACGTCGGAAAAGACGGGAGTCGATTCCGAGGTCCGCACCTCGTTTTACGGCCGATTTACCGAACGTGCAGGGGTGCGAAAAGGGGACGAAACGTGCCCGCGAATTGGTCCGATTGTGGTAGAACTGCGCCGGGGGCCTCCTCACGGCGCAAGTACTGTTTTCCACTTCAAGAAATGGCGAAAATAATGCAGGAGGCCCTGCGCCCATTTTTCCGCCGGAAAACGCCAAAATCCGTGAGCTTAGCACACGGATTGTGGCCAAATTTCGCGTTTCGGAGGCGGCGTGGGGTTTTGGGCTGGCGTGGTCGGGTTTGGTGGTAGTCAGTTGCGGGAGAAAACGGAATCCAATTCCGAGCTCCGAAACATGTTTTACGGCCATTTTACCGGCAGCGAACGGGTGCCCAAACGGGTGGGCCAACTCATCCGATTCAGGCAAAACCGGAGAAAGAAGTGGAAGGTAGGTGTGGATCTCAGTTTTTGGTCCAAGAATACGAAGAAACGGCGAGGACCGTGCGCTCATATTTTGGCCAAATGCTCGCACGCGGCCAAGGCCAAGCCACGCAGCCACCCCGCGGCCAAGGCCAACGCACAGGGCCACGCTCGAGCTCCCTAACCTTCCCTCGGGAGCGCGGCCCGAGTGTGTGTTGTGTGTGTGTGAGAGTGTGCGATGTGCCTTTGTCACGAGCATGTGCTGCATTTCGAGCAAGGCACGGAGCCAGCCCGCGGCCAAGGCATGCAGCCACCCCGTGGGCAAGGCCAAGGCACGCGTCCACCCCGCAGCCAAGGCCGCGGCCATGCACCCAGCCTGCCCGTGGCCAAGGCCTAGGCACGCAGCGAGCCCGCGGCCAAGGCCAAGGCACGCGGCCACCCCGTGGCCAAGGCCAAGGCACGCGGCCACCCCGTGGCCAAGGCCAAGGCCAAGGCACGCCGCCACCCCAAGGCCAAGGCCTAGGCACGCAGCCACCCCGTGGCCAAGGCCAAGGCCGTGTGCTGTAGCTCACGGATCCTGGCCAACTTTCTCGTTTCCGGGGCGGTGCGGGATTTTCGGGTGATGAATTAGATACATGCGACAGTCGATCGTCGGAAAAGATGGGAGTCGATTCCGAGGTCCGAACGTCATTTTACGGCCGATTTACCAAACGTGCAGGGGTGCGTAAAGGGGACGAAACGTGCCCGCCAATTGGTCCGATTGTGGTAGAACTGGGCCGGGGGCCTTCTCACGGTGCAAGTACTGTTTTCCGCTCGAAGAAATGGCGAAAACAATGCGGGAGGCCCGGCGCCCATTTTTCCACCGGAAAAGGCCAAAATCCGTGAGCTATAGCACACGGATTGTGGCCAAATTTCGTGTTTCGGGGGTGGCGTGGGATTTTGGTCTGGCGTGGTCGGGTTTGGTGGGAGTCAGTGGCGGGAGAAAACGGAATCCAATTCCGAGCTCCGAAACATGTTTTACGGCCATTTTACCGGTAGCGAACGGGTGCCCAAAAGGGTGGGCCAACTAGTCCGATTGAGGCAAAACCGGAGAAAAAAGAGGAAGGTAGGTGTGGATCTCAGTTCTTGGTCCAAGGATACGAAGAAACGGCGAGGACCGTGCGCTCATATTTTGGCCAAATGCTTGCCCGCGGCCAAGGCCAACGCACAGGGCCACGCTCGAGCTCCCGATCCTTGCCTCGGGAGCACGGCCCGAGTGTGTGTTGTGTGTGCGTGAGAGTGTGCGACGTGCCTTCGTCGCGAGCATGTGCTGCATTTCGAGCAAGGCACGGAGCCAGCCCACGGCCAAGGCACGCAGCCCGCCCGTGGCCAAGGCCAAGGCACGCCGCCACCCCAAGGCCAAGGCCTAGGCACGCAGCCAACCCGCAGCCAAGGCCAAGGCAGTGTGCTGTAGCTCACGGATCCTGGCCAACTTTCGCGTTTCCGGAGCACTGCGGGATTTTGGGGTGATGCATTAGATACGTGCGACAGTCGAACGTCGGGAAAGATGGCAGTCGATTCCAAGGTCCGAACCTCATTTTACGGCCGATTTACCGAACGTGCAGGGGTGCGAAAAGGGGACGAAACGCGCCCGCGAAATGGTCCGATTGTGGTAGAACTGGGCCGGGGGCCTCCTCACGGCCCAAGTACTGTTTTCCGCTCGAAGAAATGGCGAAAATAATGCGGGAGGCCCTGCGCCAAATTTTCCACCGGAAAACGCCAAAATCCGTGAGCTATAGCACACGAATTGTGGCCAAATTTCGCGCTTCGGGGCCGGCGTGGGATTTTGCGGTGGTGTGGTCGGGTTTGGTGGGAGTCGGTGGCGGGAGAAAACGGAATCCAATTCTGAGCTCCGAAACTCGTTTTACGGCCATTTTACCGGTAGCGATCGGGTGCCCAAACGGATGGGCCAACTCGTCCGATTGAGGCAAAACCGGAGAAAGAAGTGGAAGTTAGGTGTGGATCTCAGTTTTTGGTCCAAGAATACGAAGAAACGGCGAGGACCGTGTGTTCACATTTTTGCCAAATGCTCGCCCGCGGCCAAGGCCAAGCCACGCAGCCACACCGCGGCCAAGGCCAAGGCCAAGGCACAGGGCCACGCTCGAGCTCCCTATCCTTGCCTCGTGAGCGCTGCCCGAGTGTGTGTTGTGTGTGCATGAGAGTGTTCGACCTGCCTTGGTCGCGAGCATGTGCTGCATTTCGAGCAAGGCACGGAGCCAGCCCGTAGCCAAGGCACGCGTCCACCCCGCGGCCAAGGCCAAGGCACGGAGCCAGCCCGCGGCCAAGGCACGCAGCCACCCCGTGGCCAAGGCCAAGGCACTCCTCCACCCCGTGGCCAAGGCCTTGGCACGCAGCTGGCCCGCGGCCAAGGCGTAGGCACGCAGCCACCTCGAGGCCATGGCCTAGGCATGCAGCCACCCCACGGCCAAGGCCAAGGCCGTGTGCTGTAGCTGACGGATCTTGGCCAACTTTCGCGTTTCTGGGTCGGTGCGGGATTTTGGGGCGATGCATTAGCTACGTGCAACAGTCGAACGTCGGAAAAGAGGGGAGTCGATTTCGAGGTCCGAACCTCATTTTACGGCCGATTTACCGAGGGTGCGTGGTGCGAAAAGGGGACGAAACGCGCCCGCAAAATGTTCCGATTGTGGTAGAACTGGGCCGGGGGCCTCCTCACGGCGCAAGTACTGTTTTCCGTTCGAAGAAATGGCGAAAATAATGCGGGAGGCCCTGCGCCCATTTTTCCGCCGGAAAAGGCAAAAATCCGTGAGCTATAGCACACGGATTGTGGCCAAATTTCGCGTTTTGGGGGCGGCGCGGGATTTTGGGCAGGCGTGCTCGAGTTTGGTGGGAGTCGGTGGCAGGAGAAAACGGAATCCAATTCCCAGCTCCGAAACTCGTTTTACGGCCATTTTACCGGCAGCGAACGGGTGGGCCAACTCGTCCAATTCAGGCAAAACCGGAGAAAGAAGTGGAAGGTAGGTGTGGATCTCAGTTTTTGGTCCAAGAATACGAACCAACAGCGAGGACCGTGTGCTCACATTTTGGCCAAATGCTCGCCCGCGGCCAAGGCTATGGCACAGGGCCACGCTCGAGCTCCCTATCCTTGCCTCGGGATCACAGCCCGAGTGTGTGTTGTGTGTGTGTGAGAGTGTGCGACGTGCCTTGGTCGTGAGCATGTGCTGCATTTCGAGCAAGGCACGGAGCCAGCCCACGGCCAAGGCACGCAGCCACCCCACGGCCAAGGGCAAGGCACGCGTCCACCCCGCGGCCAAGGCCAAGGCACCCAAGGCCAAGGCCATGCACCCAGCCAGCCCGCGGCCAAAGCCTAGGCACGCAGCCAGCCCGCGGCCAAAGCCAAGGTACGCAACCACCCAAAGGCCTAGGCCTAGGCACGCAGCCAGCCCGCGGCCAAGGCCTAGGCACGCAGCCACCCCGCGGCCAAGGCCAAGGCCGTGTGCTGTAGCTCACGGATCTTGGCCAACTTTCGCGTTTCCGGGGCGGTGCGGGCTTTTGGGGTGATGCATTAGATATGTGCGACAGTCGAACATTGGAAAATACAGGAGTCGATTTCGAGGTCCTATTTACCGAGAGTACGGGGGTGCGAAAAGGGGACGAAATGTGCCCGCGAATTGGCCCGATTGTCGTAGAACTGGGCCGGGGGCCTCCTCACGGCGCAAGTACTGTTTTCCGCTTGAAAAATTGGCGAAAATAATGCGCGAGGCACTGCGCCCATTATTCCGCCGGAAAAGGCCAAAATACGTGAGCTATAGCACACGGATTGTGGCCAAATTTCGCGCTTCGGGGGCGGCGTGCGATTTTGGGCTGGCGTGGTCGGGTTTGGTCGTAGTCGGTGGCGGGAGAAAACAGAATCCAATTCTGAGCTCCGAAACTCGTTTTACGGCCATTTTACCGGCAGCGAACGGCTGCCCAAACGGATGGGCCAACTCGTCCGATTGAGGCAAAACCGGAGAAAGAAGTGGAAGGTAGGTGTGGATCTCAGTTTTTGGTCCAAGAATACGAAGCAACGGCGAGGACCATGTGCTCACAATGTGGCCAAATGCTCGCCCGCGGCCAAGGCTATGGCACAGGGCCACGCTCGAGATCCCTATCCTTGCCTCGGGATCACAGCCCGAGTGTGTGTTGTGTGTACGTGAGAGTGTGTGACCTGCCGGGCTCGCGAGCATATGCTGCATTTCGAGCAAGGCACGGAGCCAGCCCCCGGCCAAGGCCCAGGCCGAGGCACGCAGCCACCCCGTGGCCAAGGCCAAGGCACGCGTCCACCCCGCGCCCAAGGCCATGGCACCCAGCCAGCCCGTGGCCAAGGCCTAGGCACACAGCCAGCCCGCGGCCAAGGCCTAGGCACGCAGCCACCCCGCGGCCAAGGACAAGGCCGTGTGCTGTAGCTCACGGATCTTGGCCAACTTCCATGTTTCCGGGGTGGTGCGGGATTTTGGGGTGATGCATTAGATACGTGCGACAGTGGAACGTCGGAAAAGAGGGGAGTCAATTTCGAGGTCCGAACCTCGTTTTACGGCCGATTTACCGAGGGTACGGGGGTGCGAAAAGGGGACGAAACGTGCGCACGAATTGGTCCGATTGTGGTAGAACTGGGCCGGGGCCCTCCTCACGGTGCAAGAACTGTTTTCCACTCGAATAAATGGAGAAAATAATGCGGGAGACCCTGCGCCCATTTTTAAGCCGGAAACGGCCAAAACCCGTGAGCTATGGCACACGGATTGTGGCCAAATTTTGCGTTTCGGGGGCGGTGTGGGATTTTGGGCTGGCGTGGCCGGGTTTGGTGG
Organism: Luvunga scandens; assembly: GCA_030449905.1. NCBI lineage: Eukaryota > Viridiplantae > Streptophyta > Magnoliopsida > Sapindales > Rutaceae > Luvunga > Luvunga scandens. The sequence continues at coordinate 232,822 of JASUUG010000335.1, read as the reverse complement.
GAGTCGGTGGTGGGAGACAACGGAATCCAATTCCGAGCTCCGAAACTCGTTTTACGGCCATTTTACCGGCAGCAAAAGGGTGGGCCAACTCGTCCGATTCAGGCAAAACCGGAGAAAAAAGTGGAAGGTAGGTGTGGATCTCGGTTTTTGGTCCAAGAATACGAAGCAACGGCGAGGACCATGTGCTCACATTTTGGCCAAATGCTCGCCCGCGGCCACGGCTATGGCACCGGGCCTCGCTCGAGCTCCCTATCCTTGCCTAGGGAGCGCGGCCCGAGTGTGTGTTGTGTGTGCGTGAGAGAGTGCGACGTGCCTTGGTCGTGAGCATGTGCTGCATTTCGAGCAAGGCACGGAGCCAGCCCGCGGCCAAGGCACGCAGCCACCCCATGGCCAAGGCCAAGGCACGCGTCCACCCCGCGGCCAAGGCCTACGCACACAGCCAGCCCGCGGCCAAGGCCAAGGCCTAGGCATGCAGCCACCCCGCGGCCAAGGCCAACGCTGTGTGCTGTAGCTCGCGGATCTTGGCCAACTTTTGCGTTTCCAGGCGGTGCGGGATTTTTGGGTGATGCATTAGATACGTGCGACAGTTGAACGTCGGAAAAGACGGGAGTCGATTCCGTGGTCCGAACCTCGTTTTACGGCCGATTTCCCAAACGTGCAGGGGTACGAAAAGAGGACGAAAAGTGCCCGTGAATTGGTCCGATTGTGGTAGAACTGGGCCGGGGGCCTCCTGACGGCGCAACTACTGTTTTCCGCATGAAGAAATGGCAAAAATAATGCGGGAGGCCCTGCGCCCATTTTTCCGCCGGAAAAGGCCAAAATCCGTGACCTATATAGCACACGGATTGTGGACAAATTTCGCGTTTCGGGGGCGTCGTAGGATTTTGGGCTGGCATGGTCGGGTTTGGTGCGAGTCGGTGGTGGGAGAAAACGGAATCCAATTCTGAGCTCCGAAACTCGTTTTACGGCCATTTTACCGGCAGCGAACGGGTGGCCAAACGGGTGCGCCAACTCGTCCGATTCAGGCAAAACCGGAGAAAGAAGTGGAAGGTAGGTGTGGATCTCAGTTTTTGGTCCAAGAATACGAAGCAACGGCGAGGACCGTGTGCACACATTTCGCCCAAATGCTCACCTACGGCCAAGGCTATGGCACAGGGCCATGCTCGAGCTTCCTATCCTTGCCTCGGGATCGCAGCCTGACTTTGTGTTGTGTGTGCGTGAGAGTCTGTGACGTGCCTTGGTTGCGAGCTTGTGCTGCATTTCGAGCAAGGCACGGAGCCAGCCCGCGGCCAAGGCAGGCAGCCGCCCCGTGGCCAAGGCCAAGGCACGCGTCCACCCCGCGGCCAAGGACAAGGCACCCAAGGCCAAGGCCATGGCGCCCAGCCAGTCCGTGGCCAAGGTCAAGGCACCCAGCCACCCCGCGGCCAAGGCCATGGCACCCAGCCACCCCGCGGCCAAGGCCAAGGCTGTGTGCTATGGCTCGCGGATCTTGGCCAACTTTCGCGTTTCCGGGGCGGTGCGGGATTTTCGGATGATGCATTAGATACCTGCGACATTCGAACGTCGGAAAAGACGGGACTCGATTCCGAGGTCCGAACCTCGTTTTACGGCCGATTTACCAAACGTGCGGGGGTGCGAAAAGGGGACGAAACGTGCCCGCGAATTGGTCCGATTGTGGTAGAACTGGGCCGGGGGCTTCCTCACGGCACAAGTACTGTTTTCCGCTTGAAGAAATGGCGAAAATAATGTGGGAGGCCCTGCGCCCATTTTTCCGCCGGAAAAGGCCAAAATCTGTGAGCTATAGCACACGGATTGTGGCCAAATTTCGCGTTTCGGAGGCGGCATGGGATTTTGGGCTGGCGTGGTCGGGTTTGGTGGGAGTCGGTGGCGGGAGAAAACGGAATCCAATTCTGAGCTCCTAAACTCGTTTTACGGCCATTTTACCGGCAGCGAACGGGTGCCCAAACGGGTGGGCCAACTCGTTCGATTCAGGCAAAACCGGAGAAAGAAGTGGAAGGTAGGTGTGGATCTCAGTTTTTGGTCCAAGAATACGAACAAACGGCGAGGACCGTGTGCTCACATTTTGGCCAAATGATCGGCCGCGGCCAAGGCCAAGGCCAAGGCACGCAGCCACCCCGCGGCCAAGGCCAAGGCATAGGGCCACGCTCGAGCTCCCTATCCTTGCCTCGGGAGCGCGGCCCGAGTGTGTGTTGTGTGTGCGTGGGAGTGTGCGACCTGCCTGGGTCGCGAGCATGTGCTGCATTTCGAGCAATGCACGGAGCCAGCCCCCGGCCAAGGCCCAGGCCGAGGCAAGCAGCCACCCCGTGCCCAAGGCCAAGAAACGCGTCCACCCCGCGCCCAAGGCCATGGCACCCGGCCAGCCCATGGCCAAGGCCATGGCACCCGGCCAGCCCGCGGCCAAGGCCATGGCACCCGGCCTGCCCGCGGCCAAGGCCATGGCACCCGGCCAGCCCGCGGCCAAGTCCTAGGCACGCAGCCAGCCCGCGGCCAAGTCCTAGGCACGCAGCCAGCCCGCGGCCAAGGGCAAGGCACCCAGCCACCCCGCGGCCAAGGCCAAGGCCATGGCACCCAGCCACCCCGCGGCATAGGGCAAGGCTGTGTGCTGTGGCTCGTGGATCTTGGCCAACTTTCGCGTTTCCGGGGCGGTGCGGGATTTTCGGGTGATGCATTAGATACGTGCGACAGTCGAACGTCGGAAAACAGGGGAGTCGATATCGAGGTCCGAACCTCGTTTTACGGCCGGTTTACCGAGGGTACGGGGGTGCGAAAAGGGGACAAAACGTGCCCGCGAATTCGTCCGATTGTGGTATAACTGGGCCAGGGGCCTCCTCACGGCGCAAGTACTGTTTTCCGCTCGATGAAATGGCGACAATAATGCAGGAGGCCCTGCGCCCATTTTTCCGCCGGAAAAGGCCAAAATCCGTGAGCTATAGCACACGGATTGTGGCCAAATTACGCATTTCGGGGGCGACGTGGGATTTTGGGCTGGCGTCGTCGGGTTTGGTGGGAGTCGGTGGCTGGAGAAAATGGAATCCAATTCCGAGCTCCGAAACTCATTTTACGGACATTTTACCGGCAGCGAACTGGTGCCCAAACGGGTGGGCCAACTCGTCCGATTCAGGCAAAACCGGAGAAAGAAGTGGAAGGTAGGTGTGGATCTCAGTTTTTGGTCCAAGAATATGAAGAAACGGTGAGGACCGTGTGCTCACATTTTGGACAAATGCTCGCCCGTGGCCAAGACCAAGCCACGCAGCCACCCCGCGGCCAAGGCCAAGGCACAGGGCCACGATCGAGCTCCCTATCCTTGCCTCGGGAGCGCGTCCCGAGTGTGTGTTGTGTGTGTGTGAGAGTGTGCGACGTGCCTTGGTCACGAGCATGTGCTGCATTTCGAGCAAGGCACGGAGCCAGCCCGCGGCCAAGGCACGCAGCCACCCCGTGGCCAAGGCCAAGGCATGCGTCCACCACGCGGCCAAGGCCATGGCACCCAGCCAGGCCGCGGGCAAGGCCTAGGCACGCAGCCAGCCCGCTGCCAAGGCCTAGGCATGCAGCCAGAGAGCGGCCAAGGCCTTGTCACGCAGCCACCCCGAGGCCATAGCCAAGGCCATGGCACCCAGCCACCCCGCGGCCAAGGCCTAGGCACGCAGCCACCCTGCAGCCAAGGCCAAGGCCGTGTGCTGTAGCTAACGGATCTTGGCCAATTATCGCGTTTCCGGTTCGGTGTGAGATTTTGGGGTGATGCAGTAGATACGTTCGATAGTCGAACGTTGGATAAGACAGGAGTCGATTTCGAGGTCCGAACCTCGTTTTACAGCCGATTTACCGAGGGTGCGGGGGTGCGAAAAGGGGACGAAACGTGCCTGCGAATTGGTCTGATTGTGGTAGAACTGGGCCGGGGGCCTCCTCATGGTGCAAGTACTGTTTTCCACTCGAAGAAATGGTGAAAATAATGCGGGAGGCCCTGCGCCCATTTTTCCGCCGGAAAAGGCCAAAATCAATGAGCTATAGCACACGGATTGTGGCCAAATTTCGCATTTCGGGGGCGGTGCGGAATTTTGGGCAGGTGCACTCGGGTTTGGTGGCAGTCGGTGGCGGGAGAAAACGGATTCCAATTCCGAGCTCCGAAACCTGTTTTACAGCCATTTTACCGGCAGCGAACGGGTGGGCCAACTCGTCCGAATCAGGCAAAACCGGAGAAAGAAGTGGAAGGTAGGTGTGGATCTCAGTTTTTGGTCCAAGAATACGAAGCAATGGCGAGGACTGTGTGCTCACATTTTGGCCAAATGCTCACCCGCGGCGAAGGCTATGGCACAGGGCCACGCTCGAGCTCCCTATCCTTGCCTCGGGATCGCAGCCCGAGTGTGTGTTGTGTGTCTGTGAGAGTGTGCGACGTGCCTTGGTCGCGAGCATGTGCTGCATTTCGAGCAAGGCACGGAGCCAGCCCGTGGCCAAGGCACGCAGCGACCCCGTGGCCAAGGCCAAGGCATGCGTCCAACCCGCGGCCAAGGCCATGGCACCCAGCCAGCCCGCGGCCAAGGCCAAGGCACCCAGCCAGCCCGCGGCCAAGGCCTAGGCAAGCAGCCACCCCGTGGCCAAGGCCAAGGCCGTGTGCTGTGGCTCGCGGATCTTGGCCAACTTTCGCGTTTCCGGGGCGGGGCGGGATTTTTGGGTGATGCATTAGATACGTACGACAGTCGAACGTTGGAAAAGACGGGACTCTATTCTGAGGTCCGAACCTCGTTTTATGGTCGATTTACCGAGGGTGCGGGGGTGCGAAAAGGGGACGAAATGTGCCCGCGAATTGGTACGATTGTAGTAGAACTGGGCCGGGAGCCTCCTCACGTCGTAAGTACTGTTTTCCACTCCAAGAAATGGTGAAAATAATGCGGGAGGCCCTGCGCCCATTTTTCCGCCGGAAAAGGCAAAAATCCGTGAGCTATAGCACACGGATTGTGGCCAAATTTCGCGTTTCGGGGGGGGCGTGGGATTTCGGGCTGGCGTGGTCGGGTTTGGTGGGAGTCGGTGGCGGGAGAAAACAGAATCCAATTCCGAGCTCCGAAACTCGTTTCACGGCCATTTTACCGGCAGCGAACGGGTGGGCCAACTTGCCCGATTCAGGCAAACCCGGAGAAAGAAGTGGAAGGTAGGTGTCGATCTCAGTTTTTGGTCCAAGAATCCGAAAAAACGGCGAGGACCATGTGCTCACATTTTGGCAAAATGCTCGCCCGCGGCCAAGGCCAAGCCACACAGCCACCCCGCGGCCAAGGCCAAGGCGCAGGGCCACGCTCGAGCTCCCTATCCTGGCTCGGGAGCGCGGCCCGAGTGTGCGTGAGAGTGTGCGACCTGCCTTGGTCGCGAGCATGTGCTGCATTTCGAGCAAGGCACGGAGCCACCCCGCGGCCAAGGCCATGGCACCCAGACAGCCAGCGGCCAAGGCCATGGCACCCAGCCAGCCTGCGGGCAAGGCTTAGGCACGCAGCCAGCCCGCGGCCCAGGCCTAGGCACGCAGCCAGCCCGCGGCCAAGGCCGTGTGCTGTAGCTCACGGATCTTGGCCAACTTTCGCGTTTCTGGGGCGGTGCGGGATTTTGGGGTGATGCATTAGATACATGCGACAATCGAACGTCGGAAAAGAGGGGACAAGTTGGCCCACCCGTTGGGCTGTGATCCCGCACACACCACACACACTCGGGCCACGCTCCCGAGGCAAGGATAGGGAGCTCGAGCGTGACCCTGTGCCTTGCCCTTGGCCGCGGGGTGGCTGCGTGGCTTGGCCTTGGCCGCGGGCGAGCATTTTGCCAAAATGTGAGCACACGGTCCTCACCGTTTCTTCGTATTCTTGGACCAAAAACTGAGATCCACACCTACCTTCCACTTCTTTCTCTGGTTTTGCCTGAATCGTACGAGTTGGCCCACCCGTTTGGGCACCCGTTCGCTGCCGGTAAAATGGCCGTCAAACAAGTTTCGGAGCTCGGAATTGGATTCCGTTTTCTCCTGCCACTGACTCCCACCAAACCCGAAATCCCACGCCAGCCCAAAATCCCGCGCCGCCTCCGAAACGTGAAATTTGGCCACAATCCGTGTGCTATAGCTCACGGATTTTGGCCTTTTCCGGCGGAAAATGGGCGCAGGGTCTCCCGCATTATTTTTGCCATTTCTTCGAGCGGAAAACAGTACTTGCGCCGTGAGGAGGCCCCCGGCCCAGTTCTACCACAATCGGACCAATTCGCGGGCACATTTCGTCCCCTTTTCGCACCCCCGCACCCTCTGTAAATCGGCCGTAAAACGAGGTTCGGACCTCGAAATCAACTCTCCTCTTTTCTGACGTTCGACTGTCGCACGTATCTAATGCATCATCCCAAAATCCCACACCGCCCCGGAAACATGAATGTTGGCTAAGATCCGTGAGCTACAGCACACGGCCTTGGCCTTAACCGCGGGGTGGCTGCGTGCCTAGGCCTTGGCCGCGGGGTGGCTGGGTGCCATGGCGTTGGCCGCGCGCTGGCTGGGTGCCATGGCCTTGGCCGCGCGCTGGCTGGGTGCCATGGCCTTGGCCGCGGGCTGGCTGGGTGCCATGGCCTTGGTCGCGGGGTGGACGCGTGCCTTGGCCGCGGGCTGGCTCCGTGCCTTGCTCGAAATGCAGCACATGCTCGCGACCAAGGCTGGTCACACACTCTCACACACACACAACAAAAACTCGGGCCGCGCTCCCGAGGCAAGGATAGGGAGCTCGAGCGGGGCCATGTGCCTTGCCCTTGGCCGCGGGGTGGCTGCGTGGCTTGGCCTTGGCCGCGGGCGAGCATTTGGCCAAAATGTGAGCACACGGTCCTCGCCGTTTCTTCGTATTCTTGGACCAAAAATTGAGATCCACACCTACCTTCCACTTCTTTCTCCGGTTTTCCCTGAATCGGACGAGTTCGCCCACCCGTTTGGGCACCCGTTCGCTGCGGGTAAAATGGGCGTAAAACGAGTTTCGGAGCTCGGAATTGGATTCCGTTTTCTTCCCCCACTGACTCCCACCAAACCCGACCACGCCAGGCCAAAATCCCACGCCGCCCCAGAAACGCGAAATTTGGCCACAATCCGTGTGCTATAGCTCACGGATTTTGGCCTTTTCCGGCGGAAAAATGGGCGCAGGGCCTCCCGCATTATTTTCGCCATTTCTTCGAGCGGAAAATAGTGCTTGTGCCGTGAGGAGGCCCCCGGCCCAGTTCTACCAAAATCAGACCAATTCGCGGGCACGTTTCGTCCCCTTTTCGCACCCCCGCACGTTCGGTAAATCGGCCGTAAAACGAGGTTCGGTCCTCGGAATCGACTCACATCTTTTCTGACATTCGACTGTCGCACGTATCTAATGCATCACCCAAAAATCCCGCACCGCCCCGGAAACGCGAAAGTTGGCCAAGATCCGTGAGCCACAGTACACGGCCTTGGCCTTGGCCGCGGGGTGGCTGGGTGCCATGGCCTTGGCCTTGGGGTGGCTGTGTGCCTTGGCCTTGGCCGCGGGCTGGCTGCGTGCCTAGGCCTTGGCCACGGGCTGGCTGGGTGCGTGGCCTTGGCCTTGGGTTCCTTGGCCTTGGCCTCGGGGTGGACGCGTGCATTGGTCACGGGGTGGCTGCGTGCCTTGGCCGCGGGCTGGCTCCGTGCCTTGCTCGAAATGCACCACACGCTCGCTGTTGTGCAAATTTTATTGAACTCGCAAGTGCACGAATCTATTGTAGAATAGATTAATGGTGACGAGTGTCGATCCCACGAGGAGGTGGATTTTAATTGCTTGTAGAATTAATTTTCTAAGTGGATGATTGGATTTATAATGACAATGAAGTAGGCAATATATTAATTTAAATTAAAGCTGTAGGAATAAACTATTTGGATGAAATGCTTGGATCTCCGGATCTGTCTCAACATGCACTATGGGCTTAACATTCATTATTAGTATCAATTAAATCATGAAGGGGGAACTTCCACTCATCATGAACCACACTCTAATAGATATGGTGCTAAGGGCTTCCCGTGCCAAATAGTAATAACCTTGCCTAGGGAGGCGGTTATTCCAAATAGATATCCGCACAAGATTATTACTATCTGTCTACGAAAAGTCAAAACATCCACATAAATTAAAGGGGAAGAAAAAGTAAATTTACCAAATTAAGCCCATGGAGCATGTTGAGACTTCACCTTCAACCCAAGCTTGAAAGGAAATTAGCCACTCATATTTGAACTAGGGGTAAAATGGGAATTTTATTAAAATACGTAGAAAATACAAGATGGAAATGGAATTACAGAAAATGGAGTCCAAAAATGGATTCAGGGCTGTCAAATTAGAGGGGGCGAGCCCCCTTTTTATAGATACACTGAGTAAATCATAGCCATCGGATTAAAACAATTTGGACGCTCAGGATTGCGCCACGTGGCAAGTTCCTATTTGATGGAACACATCATCAGGGCTCTTATTCTGTGTATATGCATGTACCGTACACACGTTTTTTTCCGTCCACCAACATTCTGCCACGTCACCGGTCAACATTTTTGGTCCAATAAGCTCGTGACACGTCATCAGTCAACGCAACATAATCAGTCAATGCCACATAAGCGGTCAATGCCACATCATTTGTCCAATCAAATGCCGCCACGTCATCGTATAGTGCCACGTCATCGCATGCAAAGCGTCGTCAAAGATACAAGATGCAGGTAAATTAAAGTGCCATGAATGTGTCGTGTACAGCGATCGTATATATCAACCGTCATCCGTATGTGTAAACAAGATCGTATATGTGAACAAAGTACCATTTTTCTTTTTATGCTCCTCCTAAGGTTTTCGACTGTCCTGAGTTCAAAAGTGCTGTCCGTTTTTCCATCTGATCTCTCGTTTGTTGTAATTGACCATGATATCCCCTAAAATACATAAAATACTTAATTAAAATAAAACATACATAATTAAATTACAAGGGACTTAAAGACATAAAAATAAGGATGTTAGTAAGACTTGGAGTGTAAAATGATGATTTTCTCCATTATAAATACACACTTTCTAGTACTCAACACTCGCGACCAAGGCATGTCGAACACTCTCACGCACACGCAGCACAGACTCGGGTCGAGCTCTGGAGGCAAGGATAGGGAGCTCGAGCGTTGCCCTGTGCCTTGGCCTTGGCCGCGGGGTGGCTGCATGGCTTTGCCTTGCCCGCGGGCGAGCATTTGGCCAAAATGTGAGCACACGGTCCTCTCCGTTGCTTCGTATTCTTGGACCAAAAACTGAGATCCACACCTACCTTCCACTAGTTTCTACGGTTTTGCCTGAATTGGACGAGTTGGCCCACCCGTTTGGGCACCCGTTCGCTGCCAGTAAAATGGCCGTAAAACGAGTTTCGGAGCTCGGAATTGGAATCCGTTTTCTCCCGCCACCGACTCCCACCAAACCCGACCACGCCAGCCCAAAATCCCACGCCGCCACCGAAACGCGAAATTTGGCCACAATCCGTGTGCTATACAGCTCATGGATTTTGGCCTTTTTCGGCGGAAAAATGGGCACAAGGCCTCCCGCATTATTTTCTCCATTTCTTCGGGCGGAAAACCGTACTTGCGCCGTGAGGAGGCCCCCGGCCCAGTTCTATCACAATCGGACCAATTCGCGGGCACATTTCGTCCCCTTTTCGCACCCCCGAACCCTCGGTAAATCGGCCGTAAAATGAGGTTCGGACCTCGAAATCGACTCCCCTCTTTTCCGACGTTCGACTGTCACACGTATCTAATGCATCACTCCAAAATCCCGCACCGCCCCAGAAATGCGAAAGTTGGCCAAGATCCGTGAGCTACAGCACACGGCCTTGGCCTTAACCGTGGGGTGGCTGCGTGCCTAGGCCTTGACTGCGGGGTGGCTGGGTGCCATGGCCTTGGCAGCGCGCTGGCTGGGTGCCATGGCCTTGGCCGCGGCCTGGCTGGGTGCCATGGCCTTGGTCGCGGGGTGGACGCGTGCCTTTGCCGCGGGCTGGCTCCGTGCCTTGCTCGAAATGCAGCACATGCTCGCGACCAAGGCTGGTCGCACACTCTCACACACACACAACACACACTCGGGCCGCGCTCCCGAGGCAAGGATAGGGAGCTCGAGCGTGGCCCTGTGCCTTGCCGTTGGCCGCAGGGTGGCTGCGTGGCTTGGCCTTGGCCGCGGGTGAGCATTTGGCCAAAATGTGAGCACACGGTCCTCGCCGTTTCTTCGTATTCTTGGACCAAAAACTGAGATCCACACCTACCTTCCACTTCTTTCTCCGGTTTTGACTGAATCTGACGAGTTGGCCCACCCGTTCGCTGCCGGTAACATGGCCGTAAAACGAGTTTCGGAGCTCGGAATTGGTTTCCATTTTCTCCCGCCACTGACTCCAACCAAACCCGACCACGCCAGCCCAAAATCCCATGCCGCCCCCGAAACGCGAAATTTGGCCACAATCCGTGTGCTATAGCTCACGGATTTTGGCCTTTTTTCGCCATTTCTTCAAGTGGAAAACAGTACTTGCGCCGTGAGGAGGCCCCCGGCCCAGTTCTACGACAATCGGACCAATTCGCGGGCACGTTTCGTCCCCTTTTCGCACCCCCGCACCCTCGGTAAATCGGCCGTAAAATGAGGTTCGGACCTCGAAATCAACTCCCCTCTTTTCCGACGTTCGACTGTCGTACGTATCTAATGCATCACCCCAAAATCCCGCACCGCCCCGGAAATGCGAAAGTTGGCCAAGATTCGTGAGGTACAGCACACGGCCTTGGCCTTGGCCTTGGGGTGGCTGCGTGCCTTGGCCTTGGCCTTGGCCACGGCATGGCTGGGTGCATGGGCTTGGCCTTGGCCTTGGCCGCGGGGTGGACGCCTGCCTTGGCCTTGGCCACGGGGTGGCTGCTTGCCTTGGCCGCGGGCTGGCTCCGTGCCTTGCTCGAAATGCAGCACATGCTCCCGACCAAGGAACGTCGCACACTCTCACGCACACACAACACACACTCGGGCCGCGCTCCCGAGGGAAGGATAGGGAGCTCGAGTGTGGCCCTGTGCCTTGCCCTTGGCCGCGGGGTGGCTGCGTGGCTTGGCCTTGGCCGCGGGCTAGCATTTGGCCAAAATGTGAGCACACGGTCCTCGCCGTTTCTTCGTATTCTTGGACCAAAAACTGAGATCCACACCTACCTTCCACTTCTTTCTCGGGTTTTGCCTGAATCGGACGAGTTGGCCCACCCGTTCGCTGCCAATAAAATGGCCGTAAAACAAGTTTCGGAGCTCGGAATTGGATTCCGTTCTCTCCCGCCACCGACTCCCACCAAACCCGACCATGCCAGCCCATAATCCCACGCCGCCCCCGAAACGCGAAATTTGGCCACGATCCGTGTTGGAGCGGAAAACAGTACTTGCGCCGTGAGGAGGCCCCCGGCCCAGTTCTACCACAATCAAACCAATTCGCGGGCACATTTCATCCCCTTTTCGCACCCCTGCACGTTTGGTAAATCGGCCGTAAAACGAGGTTCGGACCTCGGAATCGACTTCGTCTTTTCCGACGTTCGACTGTCGCACGTATCTAATGCATCACCCGAAAATCCAGCACCACCCCGGAAATGCGAAAGTTGGCCAAGATCCGCGGCCCACAGCTCACGGCCTTGGCCGCGGGGTAGCTGGGTGCCATGGCCTTGGCTGCGGGGTAGCTGGGTGCCATGGCCTTGGCCGCGGGCTGGCTGCTAGCCTAGGCCTTGGCCGCGGGCTGACTGCGTACCTACGCCTTGGCTGCGGGCTGGCTGCGTGCCTAGGCCTTGGCCGCGGGCTGGCTGGGTGCCATGGCCTTGGCCTTGGGTGCCTTGGCCTCTGCCGCGGGGTGGACGCGTGCCTTGGCCTTGGCCACAGGGTGGCTTCGTGCCTCGGCCTTGGCCTTGGCCGCGGGCTGGATCCGAGCCTTCCTCGAAATGCAGCACATGCTCGCGACCAAGGCACGTCACACACTCTCACGCACACACAACACACACTCGGGCCGCGCTCCCGAGGCAAGGATAGGGAGCTCGAGCGTGGCCCTGTGCCTTGGCCTTGGCCGCGGGGTGGCTGCGCGGCTTGGCCTTGGCCGCGGGTGAGCATTTGGCCAGAATGTGAGCACACGGTCCTCGCCGTTTCTTCGGATTCTTGGACCAAAAACTGAGATCCACACCTACCTTCCACTTCTTTCTCCGGTTTTTCCTGAATCGGACGAGTTGGCCCTCCCGTTTGGGCACCCGTTCGCTGCCGGTAAAATGGCCGTAAAACGAATTTCGGAGCTCAGAATTGGATTCTGTTTTCTCCCGCCACCGACTCCCACCAAACCCGACCACGCCAGCCCAAAATCCCACGCCGCCCCCGAAACGCGAAATTTGGCCAAAATCCGTGTGCTATAGCTCACGGATTTTGGCCTTTTCCGGCGGAAAAATGGGCGCAGGGCCTCCCTCATTATTTTCGCCATTTCTTCGAGTGGAAAACAGTACTTGCACCATGAGGAGGCCCCCGGCCCAGTTCTACCACAATCAGATCAATGCACGAGCACGTTTCGTCTCCATTTCGCACCCCCGCACCCTCGGTAAATCGGCCGTAAAACTAGGTTCAGACCTCGAAATTGACTCCCCTGTTTTCCGACGTTCGACTGTCGAACGTAACAAATGCATCACTCCAAAATCCCGCACCGCCCCGGAAACACGAAACTTGGCCAAGATCCGTGAGCCACAGTACACGGCCTTGGCCTTCGCCACGGTGTGGTTGGGTGCCATGGCCTTGGCCGCGGGGTGGCTGGGTGCCTTGGCATTCGCCGCGGGCGAGCATTTGGCCTTGGGTGCCTTGGCCTTGGGCGCGGGGTGGACGCGTGCCTTGGCCTTGGCCACGGGCTGGCTGCATGCCTTGGCCGCGGGCTGGCTCCGTGCCTTGCTCGAAATGCAGCACATGGTGTGCCATAGCCTTGGCCGCGGGTGAGCATTTGGCCAAAAAGCGAGCACACGGTCCTCGCCGTTGCTTCGTATTCTTGGACCAAAAACTGAGATCCACACCTACCTTCCACTTCTTTCTCCGGTTTTGCCTGAATCGGACGAGTTGGCCCACCCGTTTGGCCACCCCGCAGCGAAGGCCTAGGCACCCAAGGCCAAGGCAAGGCACCCAGCCAGCCCGTGGCCAAGGCCTAGGCACGCAGCCAGCCCACGGCCAAGGTCACGGCACGCAGCCACCCCAAGGCCAAGGCCTAGGCACGCAGCCACCCGCGGCCAAGGGCAAGGCCGTGTGCTGTAGCTCACGGATCTTGGCCAACTTTCGCGTTTCCGGGGCGGTGCGGGATTTTGGGGTGATGCATTAGATACGTGCGACAGTCGAACATCGGAAAAGATGGGAGTCGATTCCGAGGTCCGAATCTCGTTTTACAGCCGATTTACCGAATGTGCGGGGGTACGAAAAGGGGACGAAATGTGCCCGCGAATTGGTCCGATTGTGGTAGAACTGGGCCGGGGGCCTCCTCACGGTGCAAGTACTGTTTTCCGCTCGAAAAAATGGCGAAAATAATGCGGGAGGCCCTGCACCCATTTTTCCACCGGAAAAGGCCAAAATCCGTGAGCTGTAGCACACCGATTGTGGCCAAATTTCACGTTTCTGGGGACTCCGGGGATAATGCGGGTGGCGTGGGATTTTGGGCTGGCGTGGTTGGGTTTGGTGGGAGTCGGTGGTGGGAGAAAACGGAATCCAATTCCGAGCTCCGAAACTCGTTTTATGGCCATTTTACCGGCAGCGAACGGGTGCCCAAACGGGTGGGCCAACTTGTCTGATTCAGGCAAAACCGGAGAAAGAAGTGGAAGGTAGGTGTGGATCTAAGTTTTTGGTCCAAGAATACAAAGCAACGGCGAGGACCGTGTGCTCACAATTTGGCCATGTTCTCGCCCGCGGGCAAGGCTATGGCACAGCATGTGCTGCATTTCGGGCAAGGCACGGAGCCAGCCCGCGGCCAAGGCATGCAGCCAGCCCGTGGCCAAGGCCAAGGCATGCGTCCACCCCGCGGCCAAGGCCAACGCACACAGCCACCCCTTGGCCAAGGCTGAGGCCAAGGCACTCAGCCACCCCAAGGCCAAGGCCTAGGCACGCAGCCACCCCGCAGCCAAGGCCAAGGCCGTGTGCTGTAGCTCACGGATCTTGGCCAAATTTCGCGTTTCCGGGGCGGTGCAGGATTTTAGGGTGATGCATTAAATACGTGCGACAGTCAAAGGTCGGAAAAGACGGGAGTCGATTCCGAGGTCCGAACCTCATTTTACGGCGGATTTACCGAACGTGTAGGGGATCGAAAAGGGGACGAAACGTGCCTGCGAATTGGTCTGATTGTGGTAGAACTGGGCTGGGGGACTCCTCACGGCGCAAGTACTCTTTTCCGCTTGAAGAAAATTGCGAAAATAATGCGGGAGGCGCTGCACCCATTTTTCCGGCGGAAAGGGCAAAATCCGTGAGCTATAGCACACGGATTGTGGCCAAATTTCGCGTTTCGGGGGCGGCGTGGGATTTTGGGCTGGCGTGCTCGGGTTTGGTGGGAGTCCGTGGTGGGAGAAAACGGAATCCAATTCGGAGCTCCGAAACTCGTTTTACGGCCATTTTACCGGCAGCGAACCGGTGCCCAAACGGGTGGGCCAACTCGTCTGATTCAGGCAAAACCGGAGAAAGAAGTGGAAGGCAGGTGTGGATATCAGTTTTTGGTCCAAGAATACGAAGAAACGGCAAGGACGGTGTGCTCACATTTTGGCCAAATGCTCGCCCGCGGCCAAGGCCAATACACGCAGCCACCCCGCGGCCAAGGCCAAGGCACAGGGCCACGCTCGACCTCCCTATCCTTGCCTCAAGAACGTGGCCCGAGTGTGTGTTGTGTGTGCGTGAGAGTGTGCGACCTGCCTTGGTCGCGAGCATGTGCTGCATTCCGAGCAAGGCACAGAGCCAGCCCGCGGCCAAGGCCAAGGACGAGGCACGCAGCCACCCCGTGGCCAAGGCCAAGGCACGCGTCCACCCTGCGGCCAAGGCCATGGCACCCAGCCAGCCCGTGGCCGAGGCCTAGGCACGCAGCCAACCCGTGGCCAAGGCCTAGGCACGCAGCCAGCCCGCGGCCTAGGCCTAGCCACGCAGCCAGCCCGCGGCCAAGGCCTTGGCACGCCGCCACCCTGAGGCCAAGGCCAAGGCCATGGCACCCAGCCACCCAGCCACCCCGCGGCCAAGGCCAAGGCCGTGTGCTGTAGCTCACGGATCATGGCCAACTTTCGTGTTTCCGGGGCGGTACAGGATTTTGGGGTGATGCATTAGATACGTACGACAGTCGAACGTCAGAAAAGACGAGAGTCGATTCCGAGGTCCAAACCTCGTTTTACGGCCGATTTACCGAACATGCAGGGGTGCGAAAAGGGTCCGATTCTGGTAGAACTGGGCCGGGGCCTCCTCACAGCGCAAGTAATGTTTTCCGCTCATAGAAATGGCGACAATAATGCGGGAGGCCCTGCGCCCATTTTTCCGCTGGAAAAGGCCCAAATCCGTGAGCTATAGCACACGGATTATGGCCAAATTTCGCATTTCGGGGGCGGCGTGGGATTTTGGCCTGGCGTTATCCGGTTTGGTGGGATTCGGCGGCGGGAGAAAACGGAATCCAATTCTGAGCTCCGAAACTCGTTTTACGGCCATTTTACCAGCAGCGAACGGGTGGGCCAACTCGTCCGATTCAGTCAAAACCGGAGAAAGAAGTGGAAGGTTGGTGTGGATCTCAGTTTTTGGTCCAAGAATACGAAGCAACGGTGAGGACCGTGTGCTCACATTTTGGCCAAATGCTCGCCCACGGCCAAGGCTATGGCTCAGGGCCACGCTCGAGCTCCCTATCCTTGCCTCGGGAGCGCGGCCCGAGTGTGTGTTGTGTGTGCGTGAGAGTGTGCGAACTGCCTTGGTCGCGAGCATGTGCTGCATTTCGAGTAAGGCACGGAGCCAGCCCGCGCCCAAGGCCAAGGTCGAGGCACGCAGCCACCCCATGGCCAAGGCCAAGGCACGCGGCCACCCCGCGGACAAGGCCATGGCACCCAGCCAGCCCGCGGCCAAGGCCTTGGCACGCAGCCACCCCGAGGCCAAGGCCAAGGCCATGGCACCCAGACACCCCGCGGGCAAGGCCAAGGCCGTGTGCTGTAGCTCACGGATCTTGGCCAACTTTTGCGTTTCTGAGGCGGTGCGGGATTTTGGGGTGATGCATTAGATACATGCGACAGTCGAACGTTAGAAAAGAGGGGAGTTGATTTCGAGGTCCAAACCTCGTTTTACGGCCGATTTACCGAGGGTGCGGGAGTGGGAAAAGGGGACGAATCACGGCACAAGTGCTATTTTCCGCTTGAAGAAATGGTGAAAATAATGCGGGAGGCCCTGCGGCCATTTTTCCGCCGGAAAAGGCCAAAATCCGTGAGCTGTAGTACACGGATTGTGGCCAAATTTCGCGTTTCGGGGGCGGCGTGGGATTTTGGGCTGGCGTGGTTGGGTTTGGTGGTAGCCAGTGGCAGGAGAAAACGGAATCCAATTCCGAGCTCCGAAACTCGTTTGACGGCCATTTTACCGGGAGCGAACGGGTGCCCAAATGGGTGGGCCAAATCGTCCGATTCAGGCAAAACCGGAGAAAGAAGTGGAAGGTAGGTGTGGATCTCAGTTTTTGCTCCAAGAATACGATGAAACGGCGAGGACCGTGTGCTCACATTTTGGCCAATTGCTCACGCGCGGCCAAGGCCAAGCCACGCAGCCACCCCGCGGCCTAGGCCAAGGCACAGGGCCACGCTCGAGCTCCCTATCCTTGCCTCGGGAGCGCGGCCCGAGTGTGTGTTGTGTGCGCGTGAGAGTGTGCGATGTGACTTGGTCGCGAGCATGTGCTGCATTTCGAGCAAGGCACGGAGCCAGCCCGCGGCCAAGGCACGCAGCCACCCCGTTGCCAAGGCCAAGGCACGCGTCCACCCCTCAGCCAAGGCCAACGCACCCAAGGCCAAGGCCATGCACCCAGCCACCCCGCGGCCAAGGCCAAGGCACGCAGCCACCCCACGGCCAAGGCCAAGGCCGTGTGCTGTAGCTCACGGATCTTGGCCAACTTTTGCGTTTCCGGGGCGGTGCGGGATTTTGGGGTGATGCATTAGATACGTGCGACAGTCGAACGTCGGAAAAGAAGGGATTCGATTCCGAGGTCCGAACCTCGTTTTACGGCCGATTTACCGAACGTGCAGGGGTGCGAAAAGGGGAGGAAACATGCCCGGGAATTGGTCCGATTATTGTAGAACTGCGCCGGGGGCCTCCTCACGGCGCAAGTACTGTTTTCCGCTCAAAGAAATGGCAAAAATAATGCGGGATGCCCTGCGCCCATTTTTCCGCCAGAAAAGGCAAAAATCCGCGAGCTATAGCACACGGATTGTGGCCAAATTTCGCGTTTCGGGGGTGGCATGGTATTTTGGGCTGGCGTGGTCGGGTTTGGTGGGAGTCGGTGGCCGGAGAAAACGGAATCCAAATCCGAGCTCCGAAACTCGTTTTACGGCCATATTACCGGCAGCGAACGGGTGCCCAAACGGGTGGGCCAACTCGTTCGATTCAGGCAAAACCGGAGAAAGAAGTGGAAGGTAGGTGTGGATCTCAGTTTTTGGTCCAAGAATATGAAGAAATGGCGAGGACCGTGTGCTCACATTTTGGCCAAATGCTCGCTTGCGGCCAAGGCCGAGCCACACAGCCACCCCGCGGCCAAGGCCAAGGCACAGGGCCACGCTCGAGCTCCCTATCCTTGCCTCGGGAGCGCGGCCCGAGTGTGTGTTGTGTGTGCATGAGAGTGTGCGACCTGCCTTGGTCGCGAGCATGTGCTGCATTTCGAGCTAGGCACGGAGCCAGCCCGCGGCCAAGGCCAAGGCCGAGGCACGCAGCCACCCCGTGGCCAAGGCCAAGGCACGCGTCCACCCCGGGGCCAAGACCATGGCACCCAGCCAGCCCCCGGCCAAGGCCTAGGCACGCAGCCAGCCCGCGGCCAAGGCCTTGGCACGCAGCCACCCCGAGGCTAAGGCCAAGGCCATGGCACTCAGCTACCCCGCGGCCAAGGCCTAGGCAAGCAGCCACCCTGCGGCCAAGGCCAAGGCCGTGTGCTGTAGCTCACGGATCTTGGCCAACTTTCGCGTTTCCGGGGCGGTGCGGGATTTTGGGGTGATGTATTAGACACATGTGACAGTCGAATGTCGGAAAAGAGGGGAGTCGATTTCGAGGTCCGAACCTCGTTTTACGGCCGATTTACCGAGGGTGCGGGAGTGGGAAAAGGGGACGAAACGTGCCCGCGAATTGGTCCGATTGTGGTGGAACTGGGCCGGGGGCCTCCTCATGGCGCAAGTTCTGTTTTCGGCTCGAAGAAATGGCTAAAATAATGCGGGAGGCCCTGCGCCCATTTTTCCGCCGGAAAAGGCCAAAATCCGTAAGCTGATTGTGGCCAAATTTCGTGTTTCAGGGGCGGCGTGGGATTTTGGGCTGGCGTGGTCGGGTTTGGTGGGAGTTGGTGGCGGGAGAAAACGGAATCCAATTCCGAGCTCCGAAACTCGTTTTACGGCCATTTTACCCGGCAGCGAACAGGGGCCCAAACGGGTGGGCCAACTCGTCCGATTCAGGCAAAACCAGAGAAAGAATTGGAAGGTAGGTGTGGATCTCAGTTTCTGGTCCAACAATACGAAGAAACGGCGAGGACAGTGTGCTCACATTTTGCCCAAATGCTCGCCCGCAGGCAAGCCCAAGCCACGCAGCCACCCAGCGGTCAAGGCCAAGGCACAGGGCCACGTTCGAGCTCCCTATCCTTGCCTCGGGAGCGCGGCCCGAGTGTGTGTTGTGTGTACGTGAGAGTGTGCGACCTGCCTTGGTCGCGAGCATGTGCTGCATTTCGAGCAAGGCACGAAGCCAGCCCGCGTCCAAGGCCAAGGCCGAGGCACGCAGCCACCCCGTGGCCAAGGCCAAGGCACGCGTGCACCTCGCGGCCAAGGCCATGGCAGCCAGCCAGCCCTCGGCCAAGGCCATGGCAGCCAGCCAGCCCTCGGCCAAGGCCATGCCACCCAGCCAGCCCGCGGCCAAGGCCTGGGCACGCACCCAGCCCGCGCCCAAGGACTAGGCACGCACCCAGCCCGAGACCAAGGCCTTGGCACGCAGCCACCCCGCAGCCAAGGCCTAGGCACGTAGCCACCCCCGCGGCCAAGGCCAAGGCCGAGGCACGCAGCCACCCCGTGGCCAAGGCCGACGCACGCAGCCACCCCGTGGCCAAGGCCGAGGCACGCAGCCACCCCGTGGCCAAGGCCAAGGCACGTGTCCACACGCGCCCAAGGACATGGTACCCAGCCAGCCCGCAGGCAAGGCCTAGGCATGCAGCCAGCCCGCGGCTAAGGCCAAGGCACCCAGCCAGCCCATGGCACCCAGCCACCCCGCGGCCAAGGCCATGGCCGTGTGCTGTAGCTCACGGATCTTGGCCAACTTTTGCGTTTCCGGGGCGGTGCAGGATTTTGGGGTGATGCATTAGATACGTGCGACAGTCGAACGTCGGAAAAGAGGGGAGTCGATTTCGAGGTCCGAACCTCGTTTTATGGCCGATTTACCGAGTGTGTGGGGGTGCGAAAAGGGGAAGAAACGTGCCCGCGAATTTGTCCGATTGTGGTAGAACTGGGCCGGGGGCCTCCTCACGGCGCAAGTACTATTTTCCGCTCGAAGAAATGGCGCAAATAATGCAGGAGGCCCTGCGCCCATTTTTCCGCCGGTAAAGACCAAAATCCGTGAGCTATAGCACACGGATTGTGGCCAAATTTCGCGTTTTCGGGGCGGCATGGAATTTTGGGCTGGCGTGGTTGGGTTTGGTGGGAGTGGGTGGTGGGAGAAAATGGAATCCAATTCCGAGCCCCGAAACTCGTTTTACGGCCATTTTACCAGCAGCGAACGGGTGGGCCAACTCGTTCAATTCAGGCAAATCCGGAGAAAGAAGTGGAAGGTAGGTGTGGATCTAAGTTTTTGGTCCAAGAATACGAAGAAACGGCGAGGACCGTGTGCTCACATTTTGACGAAATGCTCGCCCGCGGCCAAGGCCAAGCCACGCAGCCACCCCGCGGCCAAGGCCAAGGCACAGAGCCACGCACGATCTCCCTATCCTTGCCTCGGGAGCGCGGCCCGAGTGTGTGTTATGTGTACGTGAAAGTGTGCGACATGCCTTGGTCGCTAGCATGTGCTGCATTTCGAGCAAGGCATGGAGCCAGCCCGCGGCCAAGGCCAAGGCACGCTGGCACCCCGTGGCCAAGGCATGCAGCCACCGCAAGGCCAAGGCCTTGGCATGCATCCACCCCGCGGCCAAGGCCAAGGCCGTGTGCTGTAGCTCACGGATCTAGGCCAACTTTCGCGTTTCCGGGGCGGTACGGGATTTTCGGGTGATGCATTAGATACGTTCGGGATTTTCGGGTGATGCATTAGATAGGTGTGGATCAAAGTTTTTGGTCGAAGAATACGAAGCAACGGCGAGGACCGTGTGCTCACTTTTTGGCCAAATGCTCGCCCGCGACCAAGCCTATGGAACAGGGCCACGCTCTAGCTCCCTATCCTTGCCTCGGGAGCGCAGCCCGAGTGTGTGTTGTGTGTGCGTTAGAGTGTACAACGTGCCTTAGTCGCGAGCATGTGCTGCATTTCTAGCAAGGCACGGAGCCAGCCCGCGGCCAAGGCACGCAGCCACCCCGTGGGCAAGGCCAAGGCACGCAGCCAGCCCGCGGCCAAGGCAAAGGCCATGGTACCCAGCCAGCCCGCGGCCAAGGCCTAGGCTCGCAGCCAGCCCACGGCCAAGGCGAAGGCACCCAGACACGCCGCGGCCAAGGCCAAGGCCGGGTACTGTGGCTCGCGGATCTTGGCCAACTTTCGCGTTTCCGGGCTGGTGCGGGATTTTGGGGTGATGCGTTAGATACGTGCGCCAGTCGAACGTCGGAAAAGATGGGAGTCGATTCCGAGGTCCGAACGTCATTTTACCGCCGATTTACCGAACGTGCGGGGGTGCGAAAAGGGGACGAAATGTGCCCGCGAATTGGTCCGATTGTGGTAGAACTGGGCCGGGGGCCTCCTCACGGCGCAAGTACTTTTTTCCACTCGAACAAATGGCGAAAACAATGCGGGAGGCCCTGCGCCCAATTTTCCGCCGTAAAAGGCCAAAATCCGTGAGCTATAGCACACTGATTGTGGCCAAATTTCTCATTTCGGGGGCGGCATCGGATTTTGGGTTGGCGTGGTCGGGTTTGGTGGGAGTCCATGGCGGGAGAAAACGGAATCCAATTACGAACTCCGAAACTCGTTTTACGGCCATTTTACCGGCAGCGAACGGGTGCCCAAACGGGTGGGCCAGCTCGTCCGATTCAGGCAAAACCAGAGAAAGAAGTGGAAGGTAGGTGTGGATCTCAGTTTTTGGTCCAAGAATACGAAGAAACGGCGAGGACCGTATGCTCACATTTTGGCCAATTGCTCTCCCGCGGCCAACCAAGGCCAAGGCATAGGGCCACGCTCGAGCTCCCCATCCTTGCCTCGGGAGCGCGGCCCGAGTGTGTGTTGTGTGTGCGTGAGAGTGTGCGACGTGCCTTGGTTGCGAGCATCTGCTGCATTTTGAGCAAGGCACGGTGCCAGCCCGTGGCCAAGGCACGCAGCCACCCCGTGCCGAGGCCAAGGCACGCGTCCACCCCGCGGCCAAGGCCAAGGCTCCCAAGGCCAAGGCCATGAACCCAGCCAGCCCGCGGCCAAGGCCTAGGCACGCAGCCACCCCGTGGTCAAGGCCAGGGCACGCAGCCACCCCAAGGCCGAGGCCTAGGCACGCAGCCACCTCGCGGGCAAGGCCAAGGCCGTGTGCTGTAGCTCACGGATCTTGGCAAACTTTCGCGTTTCCGGGGCGGTGCGGGATTTTGGGGTGATGCATTAGATACGTACGACAGTCGAACGTCGGAAAGGACGGGAGTTGATTCCGAGGTCCGAACCTCGTCTTACAGCCGATTTACCGAACGTGCAAAGGTACGAAAAGGGGACGAAACGTGCCCGCGAATTGGCCGGAGAAAACGGAATCCAATTCCGAGCTCCGAATCCAATTCCGTGCCAAGGCCTTGGCCGCGGGCTGGATGCATGCCTAGGCCTTGACCGCGAGCTGGCTGCGTGCCTAGGCCTTGGCCGCGGGCTGGCTGGGTGCCATGGCCTTGGCTGCGGGGTGGACACGTGCCTTGTCCTTGGCCACGGGGTGCCGGCGTGCCTCGGCCTTGGCCTTGGCCAATTCGCGGGCACGTTTCGTCCCCTTTTCACACCCCTGCATGTTCGGTAAATCGGCCGTAAAACGAGGTTCGGACCTCGGAATCGACTCCCGTCTTTTCCAACGTTCGACTGTCGCACGTAACTAATGCATCACCCGAAAATCCCACACCGCCACAGAAACGCGAAAGTTGGCCAAGATCCGCGAGCCACAGCACACGGCCTTGCCTTGGCCGCGGGGTGGCTGGGTGCCATGGCCTTGGCCGCGGGGTGGCTGGGTGCCTTGGCCTTGGCCGCGGGCTGGCTGCGTGCCTAGGCCTTGGCCGCGGGCTGGCTGCGTGCCTAGGCCTTGACCGCGGGCTGGCTGCGTGCCTAGGCCTTGGCCGCGGGCTGGCTGCGTGCCATGGCCTTGGCCGCGGGCTGGCTGGGTGCCATGGCCTTGGCCGCGGGGTGGACGCTTGCCTTGGCCTCGGCCACGGGGTGGCTGCGTGCCTTTGCTTTGGCCTTGGCCGCGGGCTGGCTCTGTGCCTTGATCGAAATGCAGCACATGCTCGCGACCAAAGCAGGTCGCATACTCTCACGCTCACACAACACACACTCGGGCCGCACTCCCAAGGCAAGGATAGGGAGCTCGAGCGTGGCCCTGTGCCTTGGCCTTGGCCGCGGGGTGGCTTCGTGGCTTGGCCTTGTCCGCGGGCGAGCATCTGGCCAAAATGTGACACACGGTCCTCGCCGTTTCTTCGTATTCTTGGACCAAAAACTGAGATCCACACCTACCTTCCACTTCTTTCTCCGGTTTTGCCTGAATCGGACGAGTTGGCCCACCCGTTCGCTGCCGGTAAAATGGAGGTAAAATGAGTTTTGGAGCTTGGAATTGGATTCAGTTTTCTCCCGCCACCGACTCCCACCAAACCCGACCACGCCAGCCCAAAAACCCACAACGGCCCCGAAACGCGAAATTTTGCCACAATCCGTGTGCTATAGCTCACGGATTGTGGCCTTTTCCGGCAGAAAAATGGGCGCAGGGGCTCCCGCATTATTTTCGCCATTTCTTCGAGCGGAAAGCAGTACTTGCACCGTGAGGAGGCCCCTGGCCCAGTTCTACCACAATCGGACCAATTCTCGGGCACGTTTCGTCCCCTTTTCGCACCCCCGCACCCTCGGGTAAATCGGCCGTAAAACGAGGTTCAAACCGCGAAATCGACTCCCCTCTTTTCCGATGTTCGACTGTCGCACGTATCTAATGCAGCACCCGAAAATCCCGCACCTCCCCGGAAACGCGAAAGTTGGCCAAGATCCGTGAGCTACAACACACGGCCTTGGCCTAGGCCGCGGGGTGGCTGCGTGCCTAGGCCTTGTCCGCAGGGTGGCTGGGTGCCATGGCTTTGGCCTTGTCCTCGGGGTGGCTGCGTACCAAGGCCTTGGCCGCGGGCTGGCTGCGTGCCTAGGCCTTGGCCGTGGGTTTGCTGGGTGCCATGGCCTTGGCCGCGGGCTGGCTGGGTGCCATGGCCTTGGCCGCGGGGTGGACGCGTGCCTTGGCCTTGGCCACGGGTTGGCTGCGTCCCTCGGCCTTGGCGTTGGCCGCGGGTTGGCTCCATGCCTTGCTCGAAATGCAGCAAATGCTCGCGATCAAGGAAGGTCACACATTCTCACACACACAAAACACACACTCGGGCCGCGCTCCCGAGGCAAGGATAGGGAGCTCGAGCATGGCCCTGTGCCTTGGCCTTGGCCACGGGGTGGCTGCGTGGCTTGGCCTTGGCCGCGGGCGAGCATTTGGCCAAAATGTGAGCACACGGTCATCGCCGTTTCCTCGTATTCTTGGACCAAAAACTGAGATCTACACCTACCTTCTACTTCTTTCTCCGGTTTTGCCTGAATCGGACGAGTGGGCCCACCCGTTTGGGCAACCGTTCGCTGCCGGTAAAATGGCCGTAAAACGAGTTTCGGAGCTTGGAATTGGATTCCATTTTCTCCTGCAACCGACTCCCACCAAACCCGACCACGCCAGCCCAAAAACCCACCACGCCCCCAAAACGCAAAATTTGGCCACAATCCGTGTGCTATATAGCTCACGGATTTTGGCCTTTTCCGGCGGAAAAATGGGCGCAGGCTCTCCCGCATTATTTTCGCCACTTCTTCGAACGGAAAATAGTACTTGCGCCGTGAGGAGGCCCCCGGCCCAGTTCTACCACAATCGGACCAATTCGCGGGCACGTTTAATCCCCTTCTCGCACCCCTGCACGTTCGGTAAATCTGTCGTATAACGAGGTTCGGACCTCGGAATCGACTCCCCTCTTTCGCGTTTCCGGGGCGGTGCGTGATTTTGGGGTGATGCATTAGATACGTGCGACAGTCGAACGTCGGAAAAGAGGGGAGTCGATTTCGGCCGATTTACGGATTGTGGCCAAATTTCGCGTTTCGGGGGCGGCGTGGAATTTTGGGCTGGCGTGGTCTGGTTTGGTAGGAGTGAGTGGCGGGAGAAAACGGAATTCAATTCTGAGTTCCGAAACTCGTTTTACGGCCATTTTACCGGCAGCGAATGGGTGCCCAAACGGGTGGAAGGTAGGTGTGGATCTCAGTTTTTGGTCCAAGCATACGAAGAAACGGCGAGGACCGTGTGCTCACATTTTGGCCAAATGCTCGCACGCGGCCAAGGCCAAGGCACAGGCCCACGCTCGAGCTCCCTATCCTTGCCTCCGGAGCGCGGCCCGAGTGTGTGTTGTGTGTGTGTGAGAGTGAGCGACCTGCCTTGGTCGCGAGCATGTGCTGCATTTCGAGCAAGGCACGGAGCCAGCCCGCGGCCAAGGCCAAAGCACGCGTCCACCCCGCGGCCAAGGCCATCGCACCCAGCCAGCCCGCGGCCAAGGCCATGGCACCCAGCCAGCCCGCGGCCAAGGCCTAGGCACGCAGCCAGCCCGCGGCCAAGGCCTAGGCACGCAGCCACCCCGAGGCCAAGGCCAAGGCCATGGCACCCAGCCCGCGGCCAAGGCCTTGGCACGCAGCCACCCCGAGGCCGCGGCCAAGGCCATGGCACCCAGCCACCCCGCGGCCAAGGCCTAGGCACGCAGCCAACCCGCGGCCAAGGCCAAGGCCGTGTGCTGTAGCTCACGGATCTTGGCCAACTTTCGCGTTTCAGGGGCGGTGTGGGATTTTGGGGTGATGCATTAGATACATGCGACAGTCGAACGTCGGAAAAGAGGGGAGTCGATTTTGAGGTCCGAACCTCGTTTTACATCCGATTTACCGAGGGTGCGGGGGTGCGAAACGGGGATGAAACGTGCCCGTGAATTGGTCCGATTGTGGTAGAACTGGGCCGGGGGCCTCCTCACGGCGCAAGTACTGTTTTCCACTCGAACAAATTGGGAAAATAATGCGGGAGGCCTTGCCCGTGGCCAAGGCCTTGGCTCGCAACCACCCCGAGGCCAAGGCCTTGGCTCGCAACCACCCCGAGGCCAAGGCCAAGGCCATGGAACCCAGCCACCTCGCGGCGAAGGCCAAGGCTGTGTGCTGTAGTTCACGGATCTTGGCCAACTTTCGTGGTTCCGGGGCGGTGCGGGATTTTGGGGGCCTCCTCACGGATTGTGGCCAAATTTCCTCGTTTCGGGGGTGGCGTGGGATTTTGGGCTGGCGTGGTCGGGTTTGGTGGGAGTTGGTGGCGGGAGAAAACGGAATCCAATTTCGAGCTCCGAAACTCGTTTTACGGCCATTTTACAGGCAGCAAACAGGTGGGCCATCTCGTCCGAGTCAGGAAAAACCGGAGAAGGAAGTGGAAGGTCGGTGTGGATCTCAGTTTTTGGTCCAAGAATACGGAGCATTGGCGAGGACCGTTTGCTCACATTTTGGCCAAATGCTCTCCCGCGGCCAAGGCTATGGCACAGGGCCACGCTCGAGCTCCCTATCCTTGCCTCGGGATCACAGCCGAGTGTGTCTTGTGTGTGCGTGAGAGTGTGCGACGTGCCTTGGTAGTGAGCATGTGCTGCATTTCGAGCAAGGCACGGAGCCAGCCCGCGGCCAAGACACGTAGCCACCCCGTGGCCAAGGCCAAGGCACGCGTCCACCCTGCGGCCAAGGCCATGGCACCCAGCCGGCCCGTGGCCAAGGCCTAGGCATGCAGCCACCCCACGGCCAAGGCCAACGCACCCAGCCACCCCACAGCCAAGGCCATGGCACCCAACCACCCCACCGCCAAGGCCAAGGCAGTGTGCTGTGGCTCGCGGATCTTGGCCAACTTTCGCGTTTCCGGGGCGGTGCGGGATTTTCCGGTGATGCATTAGATACGTGGGACAGTCGAACGTCGGAAAAGAGGGGAGTCGATTCGGAGGTCCGAACCTCGTTTTACAGCCGATTTACCGAACGTGCGGGGGCGCGAAAAGGGGATGAAACGTGCCCTCGAATTGGTCCGATTGTGGTAGAACTGGGCTGGGGGCCTCCTCACGGTGCAAGTACTGTTTTCCGCTCGAAGAAATGGCGTAAATAATGAGGGAGGGCCTGCGCCCATTTTTCCGCCGGAAAAGGCCAAAATCCGTGAGCTATATAGCACACGGATTGTGGCCAAATTTCGCGTTTCGGGGGCGGCATGGGATTTTGGGCTGGCGTGGTTGGGTTTGGTGGGAGTCGGTGGCGGGAGAAAACGGAATCCAATTCCGAGCTCCGAAACTCATTTTACGGCCCTTTTACCGGCAGTGAACGGGTGAGCCAACTCGTCCGATTCAGGCAAAACCGGAGAAAGAAGTGGAAGGTAGGTGTGGATCTCAGTTTTTGGTCCAAGAATACGAAGCAACGGCGAGGACCGTGTGCTCAAATTTTGGCCAAATGCTCACCTGCGGCCAAGGCCAAGCCACGCAGCCACCCCGAGGCCAAGGCCAAGTCACAGGGCCACGCTCGAGCTCCCTACCCTTGCCTCGGGAGAGCGGCCCGAGTGTGTGTTGTGTGTGCCTGAGAGAGTGCGACCTGCCTTGGTCGCGAGCATGTGCCGCATTTCAAGCAAGGCACGGAGCCAGCCCGCGGCCAAGGCCAAGGCTGAGGCACGCAGCCACCCCGTGGCCAAGGCCAAGGCACGCGTCCAACCCGCGGCCAAGGCCATGCACCCAGCCAGCCCACGGCGAAGGCCATGTCACGCAGCCAGCCCGCGGCCAAGGTCTAGGCACGCAGCCAGCCCGCGGCCAAGGCCAAGGCGCAGGGCCACACTCGAGCTCCCTATCCTTGCCTCGGGAGCGCGGCGCGAGTGTATGTTGTGTGTGCGTGAGGGTGTGCGACGTGCCTTCATCGTGAGCATGTGCTGCATTTCGAGCAAGGCACGGAGATAGCCCGTGGCCAAGGCACGCAGCCACCCCGTGGCCAACGCCAAGGCACGCGTCCACCCCGCGGCCATGGCCACGGCACCCAGCCAGCCCGCAGCCAAGGCCTAGGCACGCAGCCAGCCCGCGGCCAAGTCCAAGGCACCCAGCCACCCTGCGGCCAAGGCCATGGCACCCAGCCAACCCGCGGCCAAGGCTAAGGCCATGTGCTGTGGCTCGCGGATCTTGGCCAACTTTTGCGTTTCCGGGGCAGTGCGGGATTTTGTGGTGATGCATTAGATACGTGCGACAATCGAACGTCGGAAAAGACGGGAGTCGATTCCGAGGTCCGAACCTCATCTTACGGCCGATTTACCGAACGTGCAGGGGTGTGAAAAGGGGACGAAACGTGCCCGCGAATTGGTCCGATTGTGGTAGAACTGGGCAGGGGGCCTCCTCACGGCGCAAGTACTGTTTTCCGCTGGAAGAAATGGCAAAAATAATGTGGGAGGCCCTGCGCCCATTTTTCTGCCGGAAAAGGCCAAAATCCATGAGCTATAGCACAAGGATTGTGGCCAAATTTCGCGTTTCACGGGCGACGTGGGATTTTGGGCTGGCGTGGTCGGGTTTGGTGGGAGTCGGTGGCGGGAGAAAACGGAATCGAATTCCGAGCTCCGAAACTCGTTTTACGGCCATTTTACCGGCAGCGAACGGGTGGTCCAACACGTCCGATTCAGGCAAAACCGGAGAAAGAAGTGGAAGGTAGGTGTGGATCTCAGTTTTTGGTCCAAGAATACGAAGAAACGGCGAGGACCGTGTGCTCACATTTTGGCCAAATGCTCACCCGCGGCCAAGCCTATGGCACAGGGCCACGCTCGAGCTACCTATCCTTGCTTCGGGATCGCAGCCCGAGTGTGTGTTGTGTATGCGTGAGAGTGTGCGACGTGCCTCGGTCACGAGTATGTGCTGCATTTCGAGCAAGGCACGGAGCTAGCCCGCAGCCAAGGCACGCAGCAACCCCGTGGCCAAGTCCAAGGCACGCGTCCACCCCGCGGCCAAGGACAAGGCACCCAAGGCCAAGGCCATGCACCCAGCCAGCCCGCGGCCAAGGCCTAGGCACGCAGCCAGCCCACGGCCAAGGCCAAGGCACGCAGCCACCCCGTGGCCAAGGCCAAGGCCAAGGCACGCAGCCACCCCAAGGCCAAGGCCTAGGCACGCAGCCACCCCGCGGCCAAGGCCAAGGTACCCAGCCACCCCGCGGCCAAGGCCAAGGCTGTGTGCTGTGGCTCGCGGATCTTGGCCAACTTTCGCGTTTCCAGGGCGGTGCTGGATTTTCGGGTGATGCATTAGATACGTGCGATAGTCTAATGTTGGAAAAGACGGGAGTCGATTCCGAGGCCGAACCTCATTTTACGGCCGATTTACCAAACGTGCGGGGGTGCGAAAAGGGGACGAAACGTTCCCGCGAATTGGTCCGTTTGTGGTAGAACTGGGCCGTGGGCCTCCTGACGGCACAAGTACTGTTTTCTGCTCGAAGAAATGGCGAAAATAATGCGGGAAGCCCTGCGCCCATTTGTCCGCCGGAAAAGGCCAAAATCCGTGAGCTATAGGACACGGATTGTGGCCAAATTTCGCGTTTCGGGGGCGGCGTGGTATTTTGGGCTGGTGTGGTTGGGTTTGGTGGTAGTCAGTGGCGGGAGAAAATGGAATCCAATTCCGATCTCCGATACTCGTTTTAAGGCCATTTTACCGGCAGCGAACGGGTTCCCAAACGGGTGGGCCAACTCGTCCGATTCAGGCAAAACCGGAGAAAGAAGTGGAAGGTAGGTGTGGATCTCAGTTTTTGGTCCAGGAATACGAAGAAACGGCGAGCACCGTGTGCTCACATTTTGGCAAAATGCTTGCCCGCGGCCAAGGCCAAGTCACGCAGCCACGCTCGAGCTCCCTATCCTTGGCTCGGGAGCGCGGCCCGAGTGTGTGTTGTGTGTGCGTGACAGTGTGCGACCTGCCTTGGTCGCGAGCATGTGCTGCATTTTGAGCAAGGAATGGAGCCAGCCCGCGGCCAAGGCCAAGGCCGACGCACGCAGCCACTCCGTGGCCAAGGCCAAGCCACGCGTCCAGCCCGCGGCCAAGGCCATGGCACCCAGCCAGCCCGCGGCCAAGGCCTAGGCACGTAGCCAGCCCGCGGCCAAGGCCTTGGCACGCAGCCACCCCGAGGCCAAGGCCAAGGCCATGGCACCCAACCACCCCGCGGCCAAGGCCCAGGCACGCAGCCACCCCGTGGCCAAGGCCAAGGCACGCGTCCACCCCGCTGCCAAGGCCAAGACACGCAGCCACCCCGTAGCCAAGACCAAGGCACCCGTCCACACCGCGGCTAAGGCCAAGGCACCCAGGGCCAAGGCCATGCACCCAGCCAGCTGTTGTGCAAATTTTATTGAACTCGCAAGTGCACGAATCTATTGTAGAATAGATTAATGGTGACGAGTGTCGATCCCACGAGGAGGTGGATTTTAATTATGTGTAGAATTAATTTTCTGAGTTGGTGGTTGGATTTATAATGACAATTATGTAGGCAATGTATTAATTTGAATTAAAGCTATTGGAATAAACTATTAAAATAAAATGCTTGGATCTCCGGATCTGTCTCAACATGTACCATCGGCTTAATATTCATTATTAGTACCAATTAAATCATGAAGGGGGAACTTCCACTCATCATGAACCACACTTTAATAGATATGGTGCTAAGGGCTTCCCGTGCCAAATAGTAATAACCTTGCCTAGGGAGGCGGTTATTCCAGTAGATATCCGGACAAGATTATTACTATCCGTCTCAAAAAAGTCAACACAATCACATAAATTAAAGGGGAAGGAAAAGTAAATTTACCAAATTAAGCCCATGGAGCATGTTGAGACTTCACCTTCAACCCAAGCTTGAAAGGAAATTAGCCACTCATATTTGAACTAGGGGTAAAATGGGAATTTTATTAAAATACATAGAAAATACGAGATGGAGATGGAATTAGAGAAAATGGAGTCCAAAAATGGATTCAGGGGTGTCAAATTAGGGGGGGGGAGCCCCCTTTTTATAGATACACTGAGTAAATCATGGCCATCGGATTAAAACAATTTGGACGCTCAGGATTGCGCCACGTGGCAAGTTCCTATTGGATGGAAAACATCATCAGGGGCTGTTATTCTGTGTATATGCATGTACTGTACACACGTTTTTTCGATCCACTAATATTCTGCCACGTCACCGGTCAACATTTTTGGTTCAATAGGATCATGACACGTCATCAGTCAACGCCACATCATCAGTCAATGCCACATAAGCGGTCAATGCCACATCATTCGTCCAATCAAATGCTGCCACGTCATCGTATAGTGCCACGTCATCATACAGTGCCACGTCAGCATACAGTACAGGTGAACAGAACAGTGAAGCGATTGTAAATTCGTGTACAGATCCGTATATATCAACCGTACGTATGTGTGAATAAAAATCAGTATATGTGAATGATACCATTTTTCTTTTTATGCTCCTCCTAAGGTTTTCGACTGTCCTGAGTTCAAAAGTGTTGTCCGTTTTTCCATCTGATCTCTCGTTTATTGTGAAATGACCATGATATCCCCTAAAATACATAAAATACTTAATTAAAATAAAACATACATAATTAAATTACAAATGACTTAAAGACATAAAAATAGGGATGTTAGTGAGACTTGGAGTGTAAAATGATGATTTTCTCCATTATAAATATACACTTTCTAATACTCAACACACCCCCCAACCAGCTTGTTGCTAGTCCCTAGCAATTTGAGCGAAAACAAAGCTGAAATTTTTTTTTTTTTTTTATACTGTGTTATTTATTCAATCAGACTAATGATAACAATCAAATAAAAGTATAAGCATTATCTACAGTCTAAAGAAATATCATTCCCACATCAACTCTCCACATGAATCAGTTTAGAAAACTTTGTCACAACTTTAGTAATCGAGTCACTTTTAAGAATGACATGCAAACCCCAAAATCTCACTGGTAGTAGTAATACGTTCACAAAGAAATTAAACCCAAAAATAATCACTCCAGTGAATGGTAGCTTGAGTGAAAATAATAAAGAAATAATATCACACACTCTCACCAAGGTGACAAAAATATGCCCTCAGCTTAGAAATAGTACGATTTCAATGCTAATCAAACCAATACATTCATCATCTTTTTTTTTTTTTTTTTTTTTTTTTTTTTCTAGTATGCATTGCCACATCTTTTCAACCAATATAACTAGTTTCTATTTCAGACTATAGTTCCCTAAAATCAAGAAGGACTTTTATTAGGACGTAACGTAGGCTAGGGACGTGGCTAACAAAGAAAGGATAATAGGAAAAATAAAATATATGTTTGAAAAATAGAGAACTTTGGAGATTGTAAGGTGCTTTTCACTTGATTTTTTATTTATTTTTTTTTTTATTTATTTATTTATTTTTTTTTTTTGTAAACATTTTTTTTCTTTTGTTTCTTTTTCTCTTTTTTTTTTTTTTTTAGCACCTTTTTTTTTTTTTATACAAAATTATCTCTATTTTCAAACATAAATGGGTGGTGAGAAATACAAAATATAAGGTGATACTCCACATTGGAGTGGGACAAGATAATAGGTTGCCAAAGAAAAAGTCTTTATTTTTATTATTTTATTATTATTATTTTTTTTTTTTTTAAGGCTCAAAGGGGTTAACTATGGATACATATTAATAGGGTTGGCTAGAAAGGCTCAAACGGACCAAAGATGGCCTTTCTGTCATCTTTTAGGGTTCTAAATAATCTTCCATATCTACAGCCCAAAATCCCGCACCGCCCCAGAAACGCGAAAGTTGGCCAAGATCCGCGAGCCACAGCACACGGCCTTGGCCTTGGCCGCGGGCTGGCTGCGTGCCTAGGCCTTGGCCGCGGGCTGGCTGGGTGCCATGGGGTTGGCCTTGGCCGCGGGGTGGACGCGTGCCTTGGCCTTGGCCACAAGGTGGCTGCGTGCCTTGGCCGCAGGCTGGCTCCGTGCCTTGCTCGAAATGCAGCACATGCTCGCGACCAAGGCACATCGCACACTCTCACGCACACAAACCACACACTCGGGCTGCGATCCCGAGGCAAGCATAGGGAGCTCGAGCGTGGCCCTGTGCCATAGCCTTGGCCGCGGGTGAGCATTTGGCCAAAATGAGAGCACACGGTCCTCGCCGTTTCTTCGTATTCTAGGACCAAAAACTGAGATCCACACCTACCTTCCACTTCTTTCTCCGGTTTTGCCTGAATCGGACGAGTTGGCCCACCCGTTCGCTGCCAGTAAAATGGCCGTAAAACGAGATTCGGAGCTCGAAATTGGCTTCCGTTTTCTCCCGCCACCGACTCCAACCAAACCCGACCACGCCAGCTCAAAATCTTACACCGCCCCGAAACGCGAAATTTGGCCACAATCCGTGTGCTATAGCTCACCGATTTTGGCCTTTTCCGGCGGAAAAATGGGCGCAGGGCCTGCCGCATTATTTTCGCCATTTCTTCGAGCGGAAAACAGTACTTGCTCCGTTAGGAGGCCCCCGGCCCAGTTCTACCACAATTGGACCATTTCCCGGGCACGTTTCCTCCCCTTTTCGCACCCCCGCACCCTCGGTTAATCGGCCGTAAAACGAGGTTCGGACCTCGGAATCGACTTCCGTCTTTTCCGACGTTCGACTGACGCACGTATGTAATGCATCACCCGAAAATCCCGCACCGCCCCGGAAACGCGAAAGTTGGCCAAGATCCGCGAGCCACAGCACACGGCCTTGGCCTTGGCTGCAGGCTGGCTGCATGCCTAGGCCTTGGCCGCGGGCTGGCTGGGTGCCATGGGGTTGGCCTTGGCCGCGGGGTGGACGCGTGCCTTGGCCTTGGCCGCGGGGTGGACGCGTGCCTTGGCCTTGGCCACGGGGTGGCTGCGTGCCTTGGCCGCAGGCTGGCTCCGTGCCTTGCTCGAAATGCAGCACATGCTCGCGACCAAGGCACATCGCACACTCTCACGCACACAAACCACACACTCGGGCTGCGATCCCGAGGCAAGGATAGGGAGCTCGAGCGTGGCCCTGTGCCATAGCCTTGGCCGCGGGCGAGCATTTGGCCAAAATGTGAGCACACGGTCCTCGCCGTTTCTTCGTATTCTAGGACCAAAAACTGAGATCCACACCTACCTTCCACTTCTTTCTCCGGTTTTGCCTGAATCGGACGAGTTGGCCCACCCGTTCGCTGCCAGTAAAATGGCCGTAAAACGAGATTCGGAGATCGAAATTGGCTTCCGTTTTCTCCCGCCACCGACTCCAACCAAACCCGACCACGCCAGCTCAAAATCCCACACCGCCCCGAAACGCGAAATTTGGCCACAATCCGTGTGCTATAGCTCACCGATTTTGGCCTTTTCCGGCGGAAAAATGGGCGCAAGGCCTGCCGCATTATTTTCGCCATTTCTTCGAGCGGAAAACAGTACTTGCGCCGTGAGGAGGCCCCCGACCCAGTTCTACCACAATTGGACCATTTCCCGGGCACGTTTCCTCCCCTTTTCGCACCCCCGCACCCTCGGTTAATCGGCCGTAAAACGAGGTTCGGACCTCGGAATCGACTCCCGTCTTTTCCGACGTTCGACTGACGCACGTATGTAATGCATCACCCGAAAATCCCGCACCGCCCCGGAAACGCGAAAGTTGGCCAAGATCCGCGAGCCACAGCACACGGCCTTGGCCTTGGCCGCGGGCTGGCTGGGTGCCATGGGGTTGGCCTTGGCCGCGGGCTGGACGCATGCCTTGGCCGCGGGGCGGACGCGTGCCTTGGCCGCAGGCTGGCTCCGTGCCTTGCTCGAAATGCAGCATATGCTCGCGACCAAGGCACATCGAACACTCTCACGCACACAAACCACACACTCGGGCTGCGATCCCGAGGCAAGGATAGGGAGCTCGAGCGTGGCCCTGTGCCATAGCTTTGGCCGCGGGCGAGCATTTGGCCAAAATGTGAGCACACGGTCCTCGCCGTTTCTTCGTATTCTAGGACCAAAAACTGAGATCCACACCTACCTTCCACTTCTTTCTCCGGTTTTGCTTGAATCGGACGAGTTGGCCAACCCGTTCGCTGCCAGTAAAATGGCCGTAAAACGAGATTCGGAGCTCGAAATTGGCTTCCATTTTCTCCCGCCACCGACTCCCACCAAACCCGACCACGCCAGCTCAAAATCCCACACCGCCCCGAAACGCGAAATTTGGCCACAATCCGTGTGCTATAGCTCACCGATTTTGGCCTTTTCCGGCGGAAAAATGGGCGCAGGGCCTGCCGCATTATTTTCGCCATTTCTTCGAGCGAAAAACAGTACTTGCTCCGTGAGGAGGCCCCCGGCCCAGTTCTACCACAATTGGACCATTTCCCGGGCACGTTTCCTCCCCTTTTCGCACCCCCGCACCCTCGGTTAATCGGCCGTAAAACGAGGTTCGGACCTCGGAATCGACTTCCGTCTTTTCCGACGTTCGACTGACGCACGTATGTAATGCATCACCCGAAAATCCCGCACCGCCCTGGAAACGCGAAAGTTGGCCAAGATCCGCGAGCCACAGCACACGGCCTTGGCCTTGGCTGCAGGCTGGCTGCGTGCCTAGGCCTTGGCCGCGGGCTGGCTGGGTGCCATGGGGTTGGCCTTGGCCGCGGGGTGGACGCGTGCCTTGGCCTTGGCCGCGGGGTGGACGCGTGCCTTGGCCTTGGCCACGGGGTGGCTGCGTGCCTTGGCTGCAGGCTGGCTCCGTGCCTTGCTCGAAATGCAGCACATGCTCGCGACCAAGGCACATCGCACACTCTCACGTACACAAACCACACACTCGGGCTGCGATCCCGAGGCAAGGATAGGGAGCTCGAGCGTGGCCCTGTGCCATAGCCTTGGCCGCGGGCGAGCATTTGGCCAAAATGTGAGCACACGGTCCTCGCCGTTTCTTCGTATTCTAGGACCAAAAACTGAGATCCACACCTACCTTCCACTTCTTTCTCCGGTTTTGCCTGAATCGGACGAGTTGGCCCACCCGTTCGCTGCCAGTAAAATGGCCGTAAAACGAGATTCGGAGATCGAAATTGGCTTCCGTTTTCTCCTGCCACCGACTCCCACCAAACTCGACCACGCCAGCTCAAAATCCCACACCGCCCCGAAATGCGAAATTTGGCCACAATCCGTGTGCTATAGCTCACCGATTTTGGCCTTTTCCGGCGGAAAAATGGGCGCAGGGCCTGCCGCTTTATTTTCGCCATTTCTTCGAGCGGAAAACAGTACTTGCGCCGTGAGGAGGCCCCCGGCCCAGTTCTACCACAATTGGACCATTTCCCGGGCACGTTTCCTCACCTTTTCGCACCCCCGCACCCTCGGTTAATCGGCCGTAAAACGAGGTTCGGACCTCGGAATCGATTCCCGTCTTTTCCGACGTTCGACTGACGCACGTATGTAATGCATCACCCAAAAATCCCGCCCCGCCCTGGAAACGCGAAAGTTGGCCAAGATCTGCGAGCCCCAGCACACGGCCTTGGCCTTGGCCGCGGGGTGGCTGGGTGCCTTGGCCTTGGACGCGGGCTGGCTGCGTTCCTAGGCCTTGGTCGCGAGAGCCTTGGCCTTGGCCGCGGGGTGGACGCGTGCGTTGGCCTTGGCCACGGGGTGGCTGCGTGACTTGGCAGCGGGCTGGCTCCGTGCCTTGCTCGAAATGCAGCGCATGCTCGCGACCAAGTCACGTCGTACACTCTCACTCACACACAACACACACTCGGGCTGCGATCCCGAGGTAAAGAAAGGGAGCTCGAGCGTGGCCCTGTGCCATAGCCTTGGCCGCGGGCGAGCATTTGGCCAAAATATGAGCACACGGTCCTCACCGTTGCTTCGTATTCTTGGACCAAAAACTGAGATCCACACCTACCTTCCACTTCTTTCTCCGGTTTTGCCTGAATCAGACGAGTTGGCCCACCCGTTCGCTGCCGCTAAAATGGCCGTAAAACGAGTTTCAGAGCTCGGAATTGGATTCCGTTTTCTCCCGCCACCGACTCCCACCAAACCCGAGCACGCCAGCCCAAAATCCTGTGCTGCCCCCGAAACGCGAAATTGGGCTCACGGATTTTGGCCCTTTCCGGCGGAAAAATGGGCGCAGGGCCTCCCGCATTATTGTCACCATTTCTTTGAGTGGAAAACAGTACTTGTGCCGTGAGGAGGCCCCCGGCCCAGTTCTACCACAATCGGACCAATTCGTACGCACGTTTCGTCCCCTTTTCGCACCCCCGCACCCTCGGTAAATTGGCCTTAAAACGAGGTTCGGACCTCGAAATCGACTCCCCTCTTTTCCGACGTTCGACTGTCGCACGTATCTAATGCATCACCCCAAAATCCTGCACCGCCCCGGAATCGCGAAAGTTGGCCAAGATCCGTGAGCTACAGCACATGGCCTTGGCCTTGGCCGCGGGTGGCTGCGTGCCTAGGCCTTGGCCGCGGGGTGGCTGCGTTCCTAGGCCTTGGCTTTGGGCTGGCTGCGTGCCTTGGCCTTGGCCTTGGCCACGGGGTGGCTGCGTACCTTGGCCTTGGCCATGGCCTTGGCCACGGGGTGGCTGCGTACCTTGGCCTTGGCCGTGGGCTGGCTGCGGGGCTAGGCCTTGGCCGCGGGCTGGCTGGGTGCCTTGGCCTTGGCCGCAGGGTGGCTCCATGCCTTGCTCGAAATGCAGCACATGCTTGCGACCAAGGCAGGTCGTACACTCAGGCCGCGCTCCCGGGCCAAGGATAGGGAGCTCGAGCGTGGCCCTGTGCCTTGGCCTTGGCCGCTGCGTGGCTGCGTGGCTTGGCCTTGGCCGCGGGCGAGCATTTGGCCAAATGTGAGCACACTGTCCTCGCCGTTTCTTCGTATTCTTGGACCAAAAACTGAGATCCACACCTACCTTCCACTTCTTTCTCCGGTTTTGCCTGAATCGGATGAGTTGGCCCACTCGTCCGCATTATTTTCGCCATTTCTTCGAGCGGAAAACAGTACTTGTGCAGTGAGGAGGCCCCCGGCCCAGTTCTACCACAATCGGACCAATTCGTAGGCACATTTCGTCCCCTTTTCGTACCCCTTCACGTTCGGAAAATCGGCCGTAAAATGAGGTTCGGACCTCGGAATCAACTCCTTTCTTTTCCGATGTTTGACTGTAGCACGTATCTAATGCATCTCCCCAAAATCCCGCACCGCCCCGGAAACGGGAAAGTTGGCCAAGATCCGTGACCCACAGCACACGGCCTCGGCCTTGGCCGCGGGGTGGCTGCGTGCCTAGGCCTTGGCCTTGGGCTGGCTGCGTGCCTTGGCCACGGGGTGGCTGCGTGCCTTGGCCTTGGCCACGGGCTGGCTGCATGGCTAGCCTTGGCCGCGGGCTGGCTGGGTGCATGGCCTTGGCCTTGGGTGCCTTGGCCTTGGCCGTTGGGTGGACGCGTGCCTTGGCCTTGGCCACGGGGTGGCTGTGTGCCTTGGCCGCGGGCTGGCTCCATGCCTTGCTCGAAATGCACCACATGCTCAAGACCAAGGCAGGTCGCACACTCTCACGCACACACAACACACACTCGGGCCGCACTCCCGAGGTAAGGATAGGGAGATCGAGCGTGGCCCTGTGCCTTGGCCTTGGCCGCGGGGTGGCTGCTTGACTTGGCCTTGGCCGCGGGCGAGCATTTGGCCAAAATGTGAGCACACGGTCCTCGCCGTTTCTTTGTATTCTTGGACCAAAAACTGAGATCCACACCTACCTTCCACTTCTTTCTCCGGTTTTGCCTGAATCGGACGAGTTGGTCCACACGTTTGGGCACCCGTTCGCTGCCTGTAAAATGGCCGTAAAATGAGTTTCGGAGCTCAGAATTGGATTCCATTTTCTCCCGCCACCAACTCCCACCAAACCCGACCACGCCGCCCCCGAAACGCGAAATTTGGCCACAATCCATGGGCTATAGCTCACGGATTTTGGCCTTTTCCGGCGGAAAAATGGGTGCAGGGCCTCCCGCATTATTTTTGCCATTTCTTCGAGTGGAAAAGAGTACCTTCACCGTGAGGAGGCCCCCGGCCCAGTTCTACCACAATCGGACCAATTCGCGGGCACGTTTCGTCCCCTTTTCGCACTCCTGCAGGTTCGGTAAATCGGCCGTAAAACGAGGTTCGGACCTCGGAATCAACTCCTGTCTTTTCCGACGTTCGACTGTCGCACGAATCTAATGCATCACCCCAAAATCCTGCACCGCCCCGGAATCGCGAAAGTTGGCCAAGATCCATGAGCTACAGCACACGGCCTTGGCCTTGGCCGCGGGGTGGCTGCGTGCCTAGGCCTTGGCCTTCGTCTGGCTGCTTGCCTTGGCCACGGGGTGGCTGCGAGCCTTGGCCTTGGCCGCGGGCTGGTTGTGTGGCTAGGCCTTGGCCGCGGGCTGGCTGGGTGCATGGCCTTGGCCTTGGCCGCGGGGTGGACGTGTGCCTTGGCCTTGGCCACGGGGTGGCTGCGTGCCTTGGCCGCGGGTTGGCTCCGTGGCTTGCTCGAAATGCAGCACATGCTCGCGACCAAGGCAGGTCGCACACTCTCGCGCACACACAACACACACTCGGGCCACGCTCTTGAGCCAAGGATAGGGAGCTCGAGTGTGGCCCTGTGCCTTGGCCTTGGCCGCAGGGTGGCTGCGTGGCATGGCCTTGGCCGCAGGGTGGCTGCGTGGCATGGCCTTGGCCGCGGGCGAGCATTTCGTCAAAATGTGACCAAACGGTCATCGCCGTTTCTTCGTATTCTTGGACCAAAAACTGAGATCCACACCTACCTTCCACTTCTTTCTCCGGTTTTGCCTAAATTGGATGAGTTGGCCCACCCGTTTGGGCACTCGTTCGGTGCCGGTAAAATGGCCGTAAAACGAGTTTCGGTGCTCGGAATTGAATTCCGGTTTCTCCCACAACCGACTCCCACCAAACTCGACCACGCCAGCCCAAAATCCCACGCCGCCCCCGAAACGCGAAATTTGGCCACAATGCGTGTGCTATAGCTCACGGATTTTGGCCTTTTCCCGCAGAAAATGGGCGCAGGGCCTCCGGCATTATTTTTGCCATTTCTTCAAGCAGAAAACAGTACTTGCGCCGTGAGGAGGCCCCTGGCCCAGTTCTACCACAATCGGAACAATTTGCGGGCACATTTCGTCCCCTTTTCGCACCCCCGCACCCTCGGTAAATCGGCCGTAAAAAGAGGTTCGGACCTCGAAATCGACTCCCCTCTTTTCCGACGTTCGACTGTCGCACGTATCTAATGCATCACCCCAAAATCCCGCACCGCCCCGGAAACACGAAAGTTGGCCAAGATCCGTGAGCTACAGCACAAAGCCTTGGCCTAGGGCGCGGGGTGGCTGCCTGCTTAGGCCTTGGCCGCAGGGTGGCTGGGTGCCATGGCCTTGGCCTCGGCCTCGGGGTGGCTGCGTGCCAAGGCCTTAGCCGAGGGCTGGCTGCGTGCCTAGGCCTTGGCCTCGGGCTGGCTGGGTACCTTGGCCTTGGCCGCGGGCTGGCTGGGTGCCATGGCCTTGGCCGCCGGGTGGACGCGTGCCTTGGCCTTGGCCACGGGCTGGCTACGTGCCTCAGCCTTGGCCTTGGTCGCGGGCTGGCTCCGTGCCTTGCTCGAAATGCAGCACATGCTCGCGACCAACGCAGGTCGCACACTCTCACGCACACACAACGCACACTCGGGCCGCGCTCCCGAGGCAAGGATAGGGAGCTCGTGCGTGGCCCTGTGCCTTGGCCTTGGCCGCGGGGTGGCTGTGTGGCTTGGCCTTGGCCGCGGGCGAGCATTTGGCCAAATTGTGAGTACACGGTC
Source organism: Luvunga scandens (assembly GCA_030449905.1). Lineage (NCBI taxonomy): Eukaryota > Viridiplantae > Streptophyta > Magnoliopsida > Sapindales > Rutaceae > Luvunga > Luvunga scandens. The sequence continues at coordinate 192,406 of JASUUG010000335.1, read as the reverse complement.
CTCGCCGTTTCTTCGTATTCTTCGACCAAAAACTGAGATCCACACCTACCTTCCTCTTCTTTCTCCGGTTTTGCCTGAATCGGATGAGTTGGCCCACCCGTTTGGGCACCCGTTCGCTGCTGGTAAAATGGCCATAAAACGAGTTTCGGAGCTTGGAATTGGATTCCGTTTTCTCCCACCACCGACTCCCACCAAACCTAACCACGCCAGCCCAAAATCCCATGCCACCCCCGAAACGCGAAATTTGGCCACAATCCATGTGCTATAGCTCACGGATTTTGGTCTTTTCCCCCGAAACGCGAAATTTGGCCACAATCCATGTGCTATAGCTCACGGATTTTGGTCTTTTCCGGCGGAAAAATGTGTGCAGGGCCTCCCGCATTTTTTCGCCATTTCTTCGAGCGGAAAACAGTACTTGCACCGTGAGGAGACCCCCGGCCCAGTTCTACCACAATCGGACCAATTCGCGGGCACGTTTCGTCCCCTTTTCGCACCCCCGCACCCTCGGTAAATCGGCTGTAAAACGAGGTTCCGACCTCGAAATCGACTCCCCTCTTTTCCGACGTTCGATTGTTGCACGTATCTAATGCATCACCCCAAAATCCCGCAGCGCCCCGGAAACGCGAAAGTTGGCCAAGATCCGTGAGCTACAGCACACGGCCTTGCCCTTGGCTGAGGGGTGGCTGCGTGCCTTGGCCTTGGCCGCGGGGTGGCTAGGTGCCATGGCCTTGGCCTCGGACTCGGTGTCGCTGCGTGCCAAGGCCTTGGCCGAGGGCTGGCTGTGTGCCTAGGCCTTGGCCGCGGGCTGGCTGGGTTCCATGGCCTTAGCAGCGGGCTGGCTGGGTGCGAATACTGGAGAAAGAAGAAACCGGAGCTCCGAAACTCGTTTTACGGCCATTTTACCAGCAGCGAACGGGTGCCCAAATCGGTGGGCCAACTCGTCCGATTCAGGAAAAATCGGAGAAAGAAGTGGAAGTTAGGTGTGGATCTCAGTTTTTGGACTAAGAATTCGAAGAAACGGCGAGGACCGTATGCTCACATTGTGGCCAAATGCTCACCCGCGGCCAAGGCCAAGCCACGCAGCCACCCCGCGGCCAAGGCCAAGGCACAGGGCCACGCTCGAGCTCCCTATCCTTGCCTCGGTAGCGCGGCCCGAGTGTGTGTTGTGTGTGCGTGATCGTGTGCGACGTGCCTTGGTCCCGAGCATGTGCTGCATTTCGAGCAAGGCACGGAGCCAGCCCGCGGCCAAGGCACGCAGCCACCCCGTGGCCAAGGCCAAGGCACGCGTCCACCCCGCGGCCAAGGCACGCGTCCACCCACACAGGCAGCCAGCGGACAAGGCCTTGCACACAGCCAGCCCGCTGCCAAGGCCTAGGCACGCAGCCAGCCCGTGGCCAAGGCCAAGGCACGCAGCTACCCCATGGCCAAGGCCAAGGCTAAGGCACGCAGCCACCCCGCGGCCAAGGCTAAGGCACGCAGCCACCCCGCGGCCAAGGCCAAGGCCGTGTGCTGTAGCTCACGGATCTTGGCCAACTTTCGCGTTTCCGGGGCGGTGCGGGATTTTGGGGTGATGCATTAGATACGTGCGACAGTCGAACGTCGGAAAAGACGGGAGTTGATTCCGAGGTCCGAACCTCGTTTTACGGCCGATTTACAAACGTGCAGGGGTGCGAAAACGGGACGAAACGGGCCTGCGAATTGGTCCGATTGTGGTAGAACTAGGCCGGGGGCCTCCTCACGGCGCAAGTACTGTTTTCCGCTCTAAGAAATGGCGAAAATAATGCGGGAGGCCCTGCGCCCATATTTCTGCCGGAAAAGGCCAAAATCCGTGAGCTATAGCACACGGAATGTGGCCAAATTTCGCGTTTCGGGGGCGGCGTGGGATTTTTGGCTGGCGTGGTCGGGTTTGGTTGGAGTCGGTGGCGGGAGAAAGCAGAATCCAATTCTGAGCTCCGAAGCTCGTTTTACGGCCATTTTAACGGCAGTGAACGGGTGGGCCAACTCGTCCGATTCAGGCAAAACTGGAGAAAGAAGTGGAAGGTAGGTGTGGATCTCAGTTTTTGGTCCAAGAATACGAAGAAACGGCAAGGACCGTGTGCTCACATTTTGGCCAAATGCTCGCCCGCGTCCAAGTCTAAGGCACAGGGACACGCTCGAGTTCCCTATCCTTGCCTGGGGATCGCAGCCCGAGTGTGTGTTGTATGTGCGTGAGAGTGTGCGACGTGCCTTGGTCGCGAGCATGTGCTGCATTTCAAGCAAGGCACGGAGCCAGCCCGCGGCCAAGGCCAAGGCCGAGGCACGCAGCCAGCCCGCGGCTAAGGCCAAGGCACGCGTCCACCCCGCGGCCAAGGCCATGGCACCCAGCCACCCCGCGGCCAAGGCCAAGGCCGTGTGCTGTGGCTCGCGGATCTTGGCCAACTTTCGCGTTTGCAGTGCGGTGCGGGATTTTGGGGTGATGCATTAAATACGTACGAGAGTCAAACGGCGAAAAAGACGGGAGTCCATTCCGAGGTCCGAACCTCATTTTACGGCCGATTTACCGAACGTGCGCGGGTGCGAAAAGGGAACGAAACGTGCCCGCGAATCAGTCCGATTGTGGTAGAACTGGGACGGGGGCCTCCTCACGGTGCAAGTACTGTTTTCCGCTCAAAGAAATGGCGAAAATAATGCGGGAGGCCCTGCGCCCATTTTTCCGCCGGAAAAGGCCAAAATCCGTGAGCTATAGCACACTGACTGTGGCCAAATTTCGCGTTTCAGGGCGGCGTGGGATTTTGGGCTGGCGTGGTCGGGTTTGGTGGGAGTCGGTGGCGGGTGAAAACGGAATCCAATTCTGAGCTCCAAAACTCATTTTACGGCCATTTTACCGGCAGCGAACGGGTGCCCAAACGGGTGGGCCAACTCGTCCGATTCAGGCAAAACCGGAGAAAGAAGTGGAAGGTAGGTGTGGATCTCAGTTTTTGGTCTAAGAATTCGAAGAAATGGCGAGGACCGTGTGCTCACATTTTGGCCAAATGCTCGCCCGCGGCCAAGGCCAAGCCACGCAGCCACCCCAAGGTCAAGGCCTAGGCACGCAGCCACCCCGCGGCCAAGGCCAAGGCCGTGTGCTGTTGCTCACGGATCTTGGCCAACTTTCACGTTTCCGGGGCGGTGAGGGATTTTGGGGTGATGCATTAGATACGTGCCACAGTCGAACGTCGGAAAAGACGGCAGTCGATTCTGAGGTCCGAACCTCGTTTTACGGGCGATTTACTGAACGTGCAGGGGTGCGAAAAGGGGACAAAACGTGCCCGCGAATTGGTCCGATTGTGGTAGAACTTGGCCGGGGGCCTCCTCACGGCACAAGTACTGTTTTCCGCTCTAAGAATTGGCACTGCACCCATTTTTCCACCGGAAAAGGCCAAAATCCGTGAGCTATAGCACACGGATTGTGGCCAAATTTCGCATTTTGGGGGCGGTGTGGGATTTTGGGCTGGCGTGGTCGGGTTTGGTGGGAGTCCGTGGCGGGAGAAAACGGAATCCAATTCCGAGCTCCGAAAGTCGTTTTACGGCCATTTTACCGGCAGCGAACGGGTGGGCCAACTCGTCCGATTCAGGCAAAACCGGAGAAAGAAATGGAAGGTAGGCGTGGATCTCAGTTTTTGGTCCAAGAATACAAAGAAACGGCGAGGACCGTGTGCTCACATTTTGACCAAATGCTCGCCCGCGGCCAAGGCCAAGCCACGCAGCCACCCCGCGGCCAAGGCCAAGGCACAGGGCCACGCTCGAGCTCCCTATACTTGCCTCGGGAGCGCGGCCCGAGTGTGTGTTGTGTGTGCGTGAGAGTATGTGACCTGCCTTGGTCGCGAGCATGTGTTACATTTCGAGAAAGGCACGGAGCCAGCCCGCGGCCAAGGCCATGGCATGCAGGCAGCCCGCGGCCAAGGCCATGGCACCCAGCCAGCCCGCGGCCAAGGCCATGGCACGCAGCCAGCCCGCGGCCAAGGCCATGGCACGCAGCCACCCAAGGACTCCTCACGGCGCAAGTACTGTTTTCCGCTCGAAGAAATGACGAAAATAATGCGGGAGGCCCTGCGCCCATTTTTCCGCCGGAAAAGGCAAATATCCGTGAGCTATAGAACACGGATTGTGGCCAAATTTCGCATTCCGGGGGTGGCGTGGGATTTTGGGTGGCGTGGTCGGGTTTGGTGGGAGTCGGTGGCGGGAGAAAACGGAATCCAATTCCAAGCTTCGAAACTCATTTTACGGCCATTTTACCGGCAGCAAATGGGTGGGCCAACTCGTCCGATTCAGGCAAAACCGGAGAAAGAAGTGGAAGGTAGGTGTGGATCTCAGTTTTTGGTCCAAGAATACGAAGCAACGGCGAGGACCGTGTGCTCACATTTTGGCCAAATGCTCGCCCGCGGCCAAGGCCAAGCCACTCAGCCACCCGGCGGCCAAGGCCAAGGCACAGGGCCACGCTCGAGCTCCCTATCCTTGCCTCGGGAGCGCGGCCCGAGTGTGTGTTGTGTATGCGTGATAGTGTTCGATGTGCCTTGGTCGCGAGCATGTGCTGCATTTCGAGCAAGGCACGGAGCCAGCCCGCGGCCAAGGCACGCAGCCACCCTGTGGCCAAGGCCATGGCACGCGTCCACCCCGCGGCCAAGGCCAAGGCACCCAAGGCCAAGGCCAAGGCACCCACCCACCCCGTGGCCAAGGCCATGGCAACCAGCCACCCCGCGGCCAAGGCCAAGGCCGTGTGCTGTGGCTCGCGGATCTTGGCCAACATTCGTGTTTCCGGGCCGGTGCGGGATTTTCGGGTGATGTATTAGATACGTGCGACAGTCGAACGTTGGAAAAGACGGGAGTCGGTTCCTAGGTCCGAACCTCATTTTACGGCCGATTTACCTAACGTGCGGGGGTGCGAAAAGGGGACGAAACGTGCCCGCGAATTGGTCCGATTGTGGTAGAACTGGGCCGGGGGCCTTCTGATGGCGCAAGTACTGTTTTCCGCTCGAAGAAATGGCAAAAATAATGCGGGCGGCCCTGCGCCCATTTTTCCGCCGGAAAAGGCAAAAATCCATGAGCTATAGCACACGGATTGTGGCCAAATTTCGAGTTTCGGGGCCGGCGTGGGATTTTGGTCTGACGTGGTCGGGTTTGGTGGGAGTCGGTGGCGGGAGAAAACGGAATCCAATTCCGAGCTCCGAAAGTCGTTTTACGGCCATTTTACCGGAAGCGAACGGGTGGGCCAACTCGTCCGATTCAGGCAAAACCGGAGAAAGAAATGGAAGGTAGGCGTGGATCTCAGTTTTTGGTCCAAGAATACGAAGAAACGGCGAGGACCGTGTGCTCAAATTTTGGCCAAATGCTCGCCCGCGGCCAAGGCCAAGGCACGCAGCCACCCCGCGGCCAAGGCCAAGGCCAAGGCACGCAGCCACCCCAAGGCCAAGGCCTAAGCACGCAGCCACCCCGCGGCCAAGGCCAAGGCCGTGTGCTGTAGCTCACGGATCTTGGCCAACTTTTGCGTTTCCGGGGCGGTGCAGGATTTTGGGGTGATGCATTAGATACGTGCAACAGTCCAACGTTGGAAAAGACGGCAGTCGATTCCGAGGTCCGAACCTCGTTTTACGGGCGATTTACCGAATGTGCAGGGGTGCGAAAAGGGGACGAAACGTGCCCGCAAATTGGTCCGATTGTGGTAGAACTGGGCCGGGGGCCTCCTCACGGCACAAGTACTGTTTTCTGCTCTAAGAAATGGCGAAAATAATGCAGGAGGCCCTATAGCACACGGATTGTGGCCAAATTTCGCGTTTTGGGGGCGGCGTGGGATTTTGGGCTGGTGTGGTCGGGTTTGGTGGGTGTCGGTGGCGGGTGAAAACGGAATCCAATTCCGAGCTCTGAAAGTCGTTTTACGGCCATTTTACCGGCAGCGAACGGGTGGGCCAACTCGTCCGATTCAGGCAAAACCGGAGAAAGAAATGGAAGGTAGGCGTGGATCTCAGTTTTTGGTCCAAGAGTACGAAGAAACGGCGAGGACCGTGTGCTCACATTTCGGCCAAATGCTCGCCCGCGGCCAAGGCCAAGCCACGCAGCCACCCCAAGGCCAAGGCCAAGGCACAGGGCCACGCTCGAGCTCCCTATCCTTGCCTCGGGAGCGCAGCCCGAGAGTGTGTTGTGTGTGCGTGAGAGTGTACGACGTGCCTTGGTCCCGAGCATGTGCTGCATTTCGAGCAAGGCACGAAGCCAACCCGCGGCCAAGTCAGGCAGCCACCCCAAGGCCAAGGCCTAGGCACGCAGGCACCCCGCGGCCAAGGCCAAGGCCGTGTGCTGTAGCTCACGGATCTTGGCCAACTTTCGCGTTTCCGGGGTGCTGTGGGATTTTAGGGTGATGTATTAGATACGTGCGACAGTCGAACGTCGGAAAAGAGGAGAGTCGATTACGAGGTCGGAAGCTCGTTTTGCGGCCGATTTACCGAGGGTGCGGGGGTGCGAAAAGGGGACGAAACGTGCCCGCGAATCGGTCCGATTGTGGTAGAACTGGGCCGGGGGCCTCCTCATGGCGGAAGTACTGTTTTCCGTTCGAAGAAATGGTGAAAATAATGCGGGAGGCCCTGCGCCCATTTTTCCGCCCGAAAAGACCAAAATCCGTGAGCTATAGCACACGGATTGTGGCCAAATTTCGCGTTTGGGGGCGGCGTGGGATTTTGGGCTGCCGTGGTTCGGTTTGGTGGGAGTCGGTGGTGGGAGAAAACGGAATCTGATTCCGAGCTCCGAAACTCGTTTTACGGCCTTTTTACAGGCAGCGAACGGGTGCCCAAACGGGTGGGCCAACTCGCCCGATTCAGGCAAAACCGGAGAAAGAAGTGGAAGGAAGGTGTGGATCTCAGTTTTTGGTCCAAGAATACGAAGAAACGTCGAGGACCGTGTGCTCACATTTTGGCCAAATGCTCGCCCGCGGCCAGGGCCAAGCCTCGCAGCCACCCCGCGGCCAAGGCCAAGGCACAGAGCCATGCACGATCTCCCTATCCTTGCCTCGGGAGCGCAGCCCGAGTGTGTGTTGTGTGTGCGTGAGAGTGTTCGACGTGCCTTGGTCGCGAGCCTGTGCTGCATTTCGAGCAAGGCACGGAGCCAGCCCGCGGCCAAGGCCAAGGTACCCAAGGCCAAGGCCATGCACCCAGCCAGCCCGCGGCAAAAACCTGGGCACGTAGCGAGCCCACGGCAAAAGCCAAGGCAGGCAGCCACCCCGTGGCCAAGGCCAAGGCCAACGCACACAACAACCTAAAGGCCAAGGCCTAGGCACGCAGCCACCCCCTGGCCAAGGCCAAGGCCGTGTGCTGTAGCTCACGGATCTTGGCCAACTTTCCCGTTTCCAGGGCGGTGCGGGATTTAGGGATGATGCATTAGATACGTGCGACAGTCGAACGTCGGAAAAGAGGGGAGTCGATTTCGAGGTGCGAACCTCGTTTTACGGCCGATTTACCGAGGCTGCGGGGGTGCGAAAAGGGGACGAAACGTGCCCGCGAATTGGTCCGATTGTGGTAGAACTGGTCCGGGGGCCTCCTCACGGCGCAAGTACTGTTTTCCGCTCGAAGAAAAAGCGGAAATAATGCGGGACGCCCTGCGCCCATTTTTCCGCCGGAAAAGGCCAAAATCCGTGAGCTATAGCACACGGATTGTGGCCAAATTTCGCGTTTCAGGGGTGGCATGGGATTTTGGGCTGGTGTGGTCGGATTAGGTGGGAGTCGGTGGCGGGAGAAAACTGAATCCAATTCTAAGCTCCGAAACTTGTTTTACGGCCATTTTACCAGCAGCGAAGGGGTGCCCAAACGGGTGGGCCAACTCGTCCGATTCAGGGAAAAGCGGAGAATGAAGTGGAAGGTAGGTGTGGATCTCAGTTTTTGGTCCAAGAATACGAAGAAACGGCGAGGACCGTGTGCTCACATTTTGGCCAAATGCTCGCCCGCGGCCAAGGCCGAGCCACGCTGCCACCCCGCGGCCAGGGCCAAGGCACAGGGCCATGCTCGAGCTCCCTATCCTTGCCTCGGGAGCGCGGCCCGAGTGTGTGTTGTGTGTGCGTGAGAGTGTACGACCTGCCTTGGTCGCGAGCATGTGCTGCATTTCGAGGAAGGCACAGAACCAGCCCGCGGCCAAGGCCAAGGTCGAGGCACGCAGCCACCCCGTGGCCAAGGACAAGTCACGCATCCAGCCCGCGGCCAAGGCCTAGGCACGCAGCCAGCCCGCGGCCAAGGCCTAGGCACGCAGCCATCCCGCGGACAAGGCCTTGGCACGAACCCACCCCGATGGTAGGGCCAAGGCCATGGCAACCAGCCACCCCGCGGCCAAGGCCTAGGCACACAGCCACCCCGCGGACAAGGCCAAGGCCGTGTGCTGTAGCTCACGGATCTTGGCCAACTTTCGCATTTCCGGGGTGGTGCGGGATTTTGGGGTGATGCATTAGATACGTGCGACAGTCGAACGTCGGAAAAGAGGGGAGTCGATTACGAGGTCCGAACCTAGTTCTACGGCCGATTTACCGAGGTGCGGGGGTGCGAAAAGGGGATGAAACGTGCCCGCGAATTGGTCCGATTGTGGTAGAACTGGGCCAGAGGCCTCCTCACGGCGCAAGTACTGTTTTCCACTAGAACAAATGGCGAAAATAATGCGGGAGGTCCTGCACCCAATTTTCTGCCCGAAAAGACCAAAATCCGTGAGCTATAGCACACGGATTGCGGCCAAATTTCGCGTTTCGGGGCCAGCATGGGATTTTGGGCTGGCGTGGATGGATTTGGTGGGAGTCGGTGGTGGGAGAAAACGGAATCCAATTCTGAGCTCCGAAACTCGTTTTACGGCCATTTTACCGGCAGCGAACGGGTGCCCAAACGGGTGGGCCAACTCGTCCGATTCAGGCAAAACCGGACAAAGAAGTGGAAGGTAGATGTGGATCTCAGTTTTTGGTCCAAGACTACGAAGAAACGGCGAGGACTGTGTGCTCACATTTTGGCCAATTGCTCGCCCGCAGCCAAGGCGTAGCCACGCAGCCACCCCGCGGCCAAGGCCAAGGCACAGGGCCACGCTCGAGCTCCCTATCCTTTGCTCGGGAGCGCGGCCCGAGTGTGTGTTGTGTGTGCGTGAGAGTGTACGACCTGCCTTGGTCGCGAGCATGTGCTGCATTCCGAGCAAGGCACGGAGCCAGCCCGCGGCCAAGGCCTAGGCTCGCAGCCATCCCGCGGCCAAGGCCTTGGTACAAAGCCACCCCGAGGCCAAGGCCAAGGCCATGGCAACCAGCCACCCCGCGGCCAAGGCCTAGGCACGCAGTCACCCCACAGCCAAGGCCGAGGCCAAGGCCGTGTCCCTCACGGATCGTGGCCAACTTTCACGTTTCCGGGGCGGTGCGGGATTTTGGGGTGATGCATTAGATACGTACGACAGTCGAACGTCGGAAAAGAGGGGAGTCCATTTCGAGGTCCGAACCTCGTTTTACGGCCGATTTACCGAGGGTTCGGGGGTATGAAAAGCGGACGAAACGTGCCCGCGAATTGGTCCGATTGTGGTAGAACTGGGCCGGGGGCCTCCTCACGGCGCAAGTACTGTTTTCCACTCGAAGAAATGGCGAAAATAATGCGGGAGGCCCTGCACCCAATTTTCCGCCGGAAAAGACCAAAATCCGTGAGCTATAGCACACGGATTCTGGCCAAATATCGCGTTTCGGGGGCGGCATGGGATTTTGGGCTGGCATGGTCGGATTTGGTGGGAGTCGGTGGTGGGAGAAAACGGAATCCAATTCTGAGCTCCGAAAGTCGTTTTACGGCCATTTTACCGGCAGCGAACGGGTGCCCAAACGGGTGGGCCAACTCGTCCGATTCAGGCAAAAATGGAGAAAGAAGTGGAAGGCAGGTGTGGATCTCAGTTTTTGGTCCAAGAATACGAAGAAGCGTCGAGGACTGTGTGCTCAACATTTGGCCAGATGCTTGCCCGCGGCCAAGGCGAAGCCACGCAGCCACCCCGCAGCCAAGGCCAAGGAGCACAGCCCGAGTGTGTGTTGTGTGTGCGTGAGAGTGTGCGATGTGCCTTGGTCGCGAGCATGTGCTGCATTTCGAGCAAGGCACGGAGCCAGCCCGCAGCCACGGCACGCAGCCACCCCGTGGCCAAGGCCAAGGCACGCGTCCACCCCGCGGCCAAGGCCATGGCACCCAGCCAGCTCGCAGCCAAGGCCTAGGCACGCAGCCAGCCCGCGGCCAAGGCCAAGGCCATGGCACCCAGCCGCCCGCGGCCAAGGCCTAGGCACGCAGCCAGCCCGCGGCCAAGGCCTAGGCACGCAGCCAGCCCGCGGCCAAGGCCAAGGCACCCAGCCACCACGCGGCCAAGGCCATGGCACCCAGCCACCCCGCGGCCAAGGCCATGGCACCCAGCCACCCCGCGGCCAAGGCCATGGCACACAGCCACCACGCGGCCAAGGCCAAGGGCGTGTGCTGTGGCTCGCGGATCTCTGCCAACTTTCGCCTTTCCGGGGCGATGCGGGACTTTTGGGTGATGCATTAGATACGTCCGACAATCGAACGTCGGAAAAGATGGGAACCGATTCCGAGGTCCAAACCTCAATTTACCGAACGTACGGGAGTGCGAAAAGGGGACGAAACGTGCCCGCAAATTGGTCTGATTGTGGTAGAACTGGGCCGGGGGCCTCCTCACGGCACAAGTACTGTTTTCCGCTCGAACAAATGAAAAAAATAATGCGGGACGCCCTGCGCCCATTTTTCCGCCGGAAAAGGCCAAAATCCGTGAGCTATAGCACACGCATTGCGGCCAAATTTTGCGTTCGGGGCGCGTGGGATTTTGGGCTGGCGTGGTCGGGTTTGGTGGGAGTCGGTGGCGGGAGAAAACGGAATCCAATTCTGAGCTCCGAAAGTCGTTTTACGGCCATTTTACCGGCAGCGAACGGGTGCCCAAACGGGTGGGCCAACTCGTCCGATTCAGGCAAAACTGGAGAAAGAAGTGGAAGGTAGGTGTGGATCTCAGTTTTTGGTCCAAGAATACGAAGAAACGTCGAGGACTGTGTGCTCAACATTTGGCCAGATGCTCGCCCGCGGCCAAGGCCAAGGCACGCAGCCCCCCAAGGCCATGGCCTAGGCACGCAGCCACTCCGTGGCCAAGGCCAAGGCCGTGTGCTATGGATCGCGGATCTTGGCTAACTTTCGCGTTTCCGAGGCAGTGCTGCATTTTCGGGTGATGCATTTGATACGTACGACAGTCGAACGTCGGAAAAGACGGGAGTCGATTCCGAGGTCCGAACCTCGTTTTATGGCCGATTTACCAAGGGTGCGGGGGTGTGAAAAGGGGATGAAACGTGCCCGCGAATTGGTCCGATTGTGGTAGAACTTGGCCGGGGGCCTCCTCACGGCACAAGTACTGTTTTCTGCTCGAAGAAATGGCGAAAATAATGCGGGAGGCCCTGCGCCCATTTTTCCATCGGAAAAGGTCAAAATCCATGAGCTATAGCACTTGGATTGTGGCCAAATTTCGCGTTTTGGGGGCGGCGTGTGATTTTGGGCTGCCGTGGTCGGGTTTGGTGGGAGTCGGTGGCGGGAGAAAACGGAATCCAATTCCGAGCTCCAAAACTTGTTTTACGGCCATTTTACCGGCAGCGAACGGGTAAGCCAACTCGTTCGATTCAGGCAAAACAGGAACAAGAATACGAAGCAACAGCGAGGACCGTGTGCTCACATTTTGGCCAAATGCTCGCCCGCGGCCAAGGCTATGGTACAGGACCACGCTCGACCTCCCTATCCTTGCCTCGGGATAGCAGCCCGAGTGTGTGTTGTGTGTGCGTGAGAGTGTGCGACGTAACTTGGTCGTGAGCACGCGTCCACCCCGCGGCCAAGGCCAAGGCACGCGTCCACCCCGCGGCCAAGGCCAAGGCACCCAAGGCCAAGGCCATGCAATCAGCCAGCCCGCGGCCAATGCCAAGGCACGCAGCCACCCCAAGGCCAAGGCCTAGGCACGCAGCCACCCCAAGGCCAAGGACTAGGCACGCAGCCACCCCGCGGCCAAGGCCAAGGCCGTGTGCTGTAGCTCGCGGATCTTGGCCAACTTTTGCGTTTCCGGGGCGGTACGGGATTTTGGGGTGATGCATTAGATACGTGCGACAGTCGAACATCGGAAAAGAGGGGAGTCGATTTCGAGGTCCGAACCTCGTTTTACGGCCGATTTACCGAGGGTGCGGGGGTGCGAAAAGGGGACGAAACGTGCCCGCGAATTGGTCCGATTGTTGTAGAACTGGGCCGGGGGCATCCTCACGGCGCAAGTACTGTTTTCTGCACGAAGAAATGGCGAAAATAATGCGGGAGGCCCTGCGCCCATTTTTCCGCCGGAAAAGGCCAAAATCCGTTAGCCATAGCACACGCATTGCGGCCAAATTTCGCGTTTCGGGGGCGGCGTGGGATTTTGGGCTGGCGTGGTCAGGTTTGGTGGGAGTCGGTGGCGGGAGAAAAAGGAATCCAATTCCGAGCTCCGAAAATCGTTTTGCGGCCATTTTACCGGCAGCGAACGGGTGCCCAAACGGGTGGGTAACCTCGTCCGATTCAGGCAAAACTGGGGAAAGAAGTGGAAGGTAGGTGTGGATCTCAGTTTTTGGTCGAAGAAAACAAAGAAACGGTGAGTACCGTGTGCTCAAATTTTTGCCACATGCTCGCCCGATGCCAAGGCCAAGCCACGCAGCCACCCCGCGGCCACAGCCAAGGCCAAGGCTCAGGGCGACGCTCGAGCTCCATATCCTTGCCTCGGGAGCGCGGCCCGAGTGTGTGTTGTGTGTGCGTGAGAGTGTGCGACGTGCCTTGGTCGCGAGCATATGCTGCATTTTGAGCAAGGCACGGAGCCAGCCCGTGGCCAAGGCACGCAGCCGCCCCGTGGCAAGGCCAAGGCACGTGTCCACCCCGCAGCCAAGGCCAAGGCACCCAAGGCCAATGCCATGCACCCAGCCGGCCCGCGGCCAAGGCCATGCACCCAGCAAGCCCACGGCCAAGGCCTAGGCACGCAGCCAGCCCACGGCCAAGGCCTAGACACGCTGCCACCCCGCGGCCACGGCCAAGGCCAAGGCACAGGGAGATGCTCGAGCTCCCTATCCTTGCCTCGGGAGCGCGGCTCGAGTGTGTGTTGTGTGTGCGTGAGAGTGTGCGACCTGCATTGGTCACGAGCATGTGCTGCATTTTGTGCAAGGCACGCAGCCAGCCCGCGGCCAAGGCACGCAGCCACCCCGTGGCCAAGGCCAAGGCACGCGTCCACCCCGCGGCCAAGGCCTAGGCACGCAGCCAGCCCGCGGCCAAGGCCAAGGCACGCAGCCACCCCAAGGTCAAGGCCTAGGCACACAGCCACCCCAAGGCCAAGGCCAAGGCCGTGTGCTGTGGCTCATGGATCTTGGCTAACTTTTGCGTTTCCGGGTCGGTGCGGGATTTTGGGGTGATGCATTAGATACGTCGCGACAGTCGAACGTCGGAAAAGAGGGGAGTCGATTTGAGGTCCGAACCTCGTTTTACGGCCGATTTACCGAACGTGCAGGGGTGTGAAAAGGGGACGAAACGTGCCTGTGAATTGGTCCGATTGTCGTAGAACTTGGCCGGGGGCCTCCTCAAGGCACAAGTACTGTTTTCCGCTCGAAAAAATGGCGAAAATAATGCGGGAGGCCCTGCGCCCATTTTTCCAAATGGAAAAGTCCAACATCCGTGAGCTATACACACGGATTGTGGCCAAATTTCGCGTTTCGGGGCGGCGTGGGATTTTGGCCCAGAGTGGTCGGGTTTGGTGGGAGTCGGTGGCGGGAGAAAACGGAATCCAATTCTGAGCTCCGAAACTCGTTTTACGGCCATTTTACCGGCAGCGAACGGGTGCCCAAACGGGTGGGCCAACTCGTCCGATTCAGGCAAAACCGGAGAAAGAAGTGGAAGGTAGGTGTGGATCTCAGTTTTTGGTCCAAGAATACGAAGAAACGGCGAGGACCGTGTGCTCTCATTTTGGCCAAATGCTCGCCCGCGGCGAAGGCCAAGCCACGCAGCCACCCCGCGGCCAAGGCCAAGGCAGAAGGCCACGCTCGAGCTCCCTATCCTTCCCTCGGGAGCGCGGCCTGAGTGTGTGTTGTGTGTGCGTGAGAGTGTGCGACCTGCCTTAGTCGTGTGCATGTGCCGCATTTCGAGCAAGGCACGGAGCCAGCCCGCGGCCAAGGCCATGGCATCCAGGCAGCCCGCGGCCAAGGCCATGGCACCCAGCCAGCCCGCGGCCAAGGCCATGGCACCCAGCCAGCCCGCGCCAAGGCCATGGCATCCAGGCAGCCCGCGGCCAAGGCCATGGCACCCAGCCAGCCCGCGGCCAAGGCCATGGCACCCAGCCAGCCCGCGGCCAAGGCCATGGCACCCAGCCAGCCCGCGGCCAAGGCCATGGCACCCAGCCAGCCCGCGGCCAAGGCCATCGCACGCAGCCAGCCCGCGGCCAAGGCCATGGCACGCAGCCACCCGAGGACTCCTCACGGCGCAAGTATTGTTTTCCGCTCGAAGAAATGACGAAAATAATGCGGGAGGCCCTGCGCCCATTTTTCCGCTGGAAAAGGCAAATATCCGTGAGCTATAGCACACGGATTGTGGCCAAATTCGCATTCGGGGGTGGCGTGGGATTTTGGGTGGCGTGGTCGGGTTTGGTGGGAGTCGGTGGCGGAGAAAACGGAATCCAATTCCAAGCTTGAAACTCATTTTACGGCCATTTTACCGGCAGCAAATGGGTGGGCCAACTCGTCCGATTCAGGCAAAACCGGAGAAAGAAGTGGAAGGTAGGTGTGGATCTCAGTTTTTGGTCCAAGAATACGGCTGCGGCGAGGACCGTGTGCTCACATTTTGGCGAAATGCTCGCCCGCAGCCAAGGCCAAGCCACTCAGCCACCCGGGCCAAGGCCAAGGCACGGGGCCACGCTCGAGCTCCTATCCTTGCCTCGGGAGCGCGGCCCGAGTGTGTGTTGTGTATGCGTGATAGTGTTCAACGTGCCTTGGTCGCGAGGTGTGTTGCGTGTGCGTGAGAGTGTGCGACGTGCCTTGGTCGCGAGCATGTGCTGCATTTCGGGCAAGGCACGCAGACAGCCCGCAGCCAAGGCAAGGCACGCAGTAACCCCGCGGCCAGGGGCAAGGCCATGGCACCCAGCCACCCCGCAGCCAAGGCCTAGGCACGCAGCCACCCCGCGGCCAAGGCCAAGGCCATGGCAACCAGCCACGCCGCTGCCAAGGCCTAGGCACGCAGCCACCCCGCGGCCAAGGCTGTGTGCTGTAGCTCACGGATCTTGGCCAACTTTCGCATTTCCGGGGCGGTGCGGGATTTTGGGGTGATGCATTAGATACGTGCGACAGTCGAACGTCGGAGAAGACGGGAGTCGATTCCGAGGTCCGAACCTCGTTTTACAGCTGATTTACTGAACGTGCGGGGGTGCGAAAAGGGGACGAAACGTGCCTGCGAATTGGTCCGGTTGTGGTAGAACTGGGCCGGGGGTCTCCTCACGGTGCTAGTACTGTTTTACGCTCGAAGAAATGGCGAAAATAATGCGGAAGGCCCTGCGCCCATTTTTCCGCCCGAAAAGGCCAAAATCCGTGAGCTATAGCACACGGATTGTGGCCAAATTTCGTGTTTTGGGGGCGGCGTGGGATTTTTGGCTGGCGTGCCCGAGTTTGGTGGGATTCGGTTGTGGGAGAAAACGGAATCCAATTCCGAGCTCCGAAACTCGTTTAACGGCCATTTTACCGCCAGAGAACGGGTTCCCAAACGGGTGGGCCAACTCGTCGGATTCAGGCAAAACCGGAGAAAGAAGTGGAAGGTAGGTGTGGATCTCAGTTTTTGGTCCAAGAATACGAAGCATCGGCGAGGACCGTGTGCCAAATGCTCGGCCGCGGCCAAGGCCAAGCCACGCAGCCACCCCGCGGCCAAGGCCAAGGCACAGGGCCACGCTCGAGCTCCCTATCCTTGCCTCGGGAGCGCGGCCGGAGTATGTGTTGTGTGTGCGTGAGAGTGTGCGACCTGCCTTGGTCGCGAGCACATGCTGCATTTCGAGAAAGGCACGTAGCCAGCCCGCGGCCAAGGCCAAGGCCGAGGCACGCAGCCACCCCGTGGCCAAGGCCAAGGCACGCGTCCACCCCACGGCCAAGGCCATGGCACCCAGCCAGCCCGCGGCCAAGGCCATGGCACCCAGCCAGCCCGCGGCCAAGGCCATGGCACCCAGCCAGCCCGCGGCCAAGGCCATGGCACCCAGCCAGCCCGCGGCCAAGGCCTAGGCACGCAGCCAGCCCGCGGCCAAGGCCTTGGCACGCAGCGACCCCGAGGCCAAGGCCAAGGCCATGGCACGCATCCACCCCGCTGCCAAGGCCAAGGCCGTGGCACGCAGCCACCCCGCGGCCAAGGCCAAGGCCGTGTGCTGTAGCTCACGGATCTTCGCCAACTTTCGCGTTTCCGGGGCGGTGCGGGATTTTGGGGTGATGCATTAGATACGTGAAACAGTCAACCGTTGGAAAAGAGGGGAGTCGATTTCGAGGTCCGAACCTCGTTTTACGGCCGATTTACCGAGGGTGCGGTGGTGCGAAAATGGGACGAAACGTGCCCACGAATTGGTCCGATTGTGGTAGAACTGGGCCGGTTGCCTCCTCACGTTGCAAGTACTGTTTTCCGCTCGAAGAAATGGCAAACATAATGCGGGAGGCCCTGCGCCCATTTTTTCCCCGGAAAAGGCCAAAATCCGTGTGCTATAGCACACGGATTGTGGCCAAATTTCGCGTTTCGGGGGCGGCGTGGGATTTTGGGCTGGCGTCGTTGGGTTTGGTGGGAGTCGGTGGCGGGAGAAAATGGAATCCAATTCCGAGCTCCGAACTCATTTTACGGCCATCTAACCGGCAGCGAATGGGTGCCCAAACGGGTGGGCCAACTCCTCCGATTCAGGCAAAACCGGTGAAAGAAGTGGAAGGTAGGTGTGGATCTCAGTTTTTGGTCCAAGAATACGAAGAAACGGCGAGGACCGTGTGCTCACATTTTGGCCAAATCCTCGCCCGCGGCCAAGGCCAAGCCACGCAGCCACCCCGCGGCCAACGCCAAGGCACAGGGCCACGCTCGAGCTCCCTATCCTTGCCTCGGGAGCGCGGCCCGAGTGTGTGTTGTGGGTGCGTGAGAGTGTGCGACCTGCCTTGGTCGCGAGCATGTGCTGCATTTCGAGCAAGGCACGGAGCCAGCCCGCGGCCAAGGCCGAGGCACGCAGCCACGCCGTGGCCAAGGCCAAGGCATGCGTCCATCCCGCGGCCAAGGCCATGGCACCCAGCCAGCCCGCAGCCAAGGCCATGGCACCCAGCCAGCCCGTGGCAAAGGCCTTGGCACACAGCCACCCGGTGGGAAAGGCAAAGGCTATGGAATGAAGCCACCCCTAGGCCAAGGCCCAGGCCATTGCCCGTAGCCACCCCGCAGCCAAGGCCAAGGCCGTGTGCTGTCGCTCACGGATCTTGGCCAACTTTCGCGTTTCCGGGGCGGTACGGGATTTTGGGGTGATGCATTAGATACGTGCGACAGTCGAACGACGGAAAAGAGGGGAGTCGATTTCGAGGTCCGAACCTCGTTTTACGGCCGATTTACCGAGGGTGCGGGGGTGCGAAAAGGGGATGAAACGTGCCCTCGAATAGGTTCGATTGTGGTAGAACTGGGCCGGGGGCCTCCTCACGGCGCAAGTGCTGCTTTCCGCTCGAAGAAATGGCAAAAATAATGCGGGAGGCGCTACGCCCATTTTTCCGCCAGAAAAGGCCAAAATCCGTGAGCTATAGCACACGGATTGTGGCCAAATTTCGCGTTTCGGGGGCGGCGTGGGATTTTGGGCAGGCGGGGTCGGGTTTGGTTGGAGTCGGTGGCGGGAGAAAATGGAATCCAATTCCGAGCTCCGAAACTCGTTTTATGGCCATCTTACCGGCAGCGAACGGGTGCGCAAACGGGTGGGCCCACTCGTCCGATTCTGGCAAAACCGGAGAAGGAAGTGGAAGGTAGGTGTGGATCTCAGTTTTTGGTCCAAGAATACGAAGAAACGGCGAGGACCGTGTGCTCACATTTTGGCCAAATGCTCGCCCGCGGCCAAGGCCAAGCGATGCAGCCACCCCGCGGCCAACACCAAGGCACAGGGCCACGCTCGAGCTCCCTATCCTTGCCTCGGGAGCGCGGCCGGAGTGTGTGCTGTGTGTGCGGGAGAGTGTGCGACCTGCCTTGGTCGCGAGCATATGCTGCATTTCGAGAAAGGCACGTAGCCGGCCAGCGGCCAAGACCAAGACCGAGGCATGCAGCCACCCCGTGGCCAAGGCCAAGGCACGCGTCCACCCCGCGGCCAAGGCCTTGGGACGCAGCCACCCCGAGGCCACGGCCAAGGCCAGCCACCCGGCCAAGGCACGCAGCGCACCCACCCGGCCAAGGCCAAGGCCATGGCACCCAGCCAGCCACCCGCAGTCAAGGCCAAGGCCGTGTGCTGTGGCTCACGGATCTTGGCCAACTTTCGCGTTTCGGGCGGTGCGGGATTTTGGGGTGATGCATTAGATACGTCGTCAGTCAAACGTTGGAAAAGAGGAGTCGATTTTGAGGTCGAACCTCGTTTTACGGCCGATTTACCGAGGCTGCGGGGGTGCGAAAAGGGGACTAAACGTGCCCGTGAATTGTGTCTGATTGTGGTAGAACTGGGCAGGGGCTCCTCACGTGCAAATGGTTTCGTGCGTGAGAAATGGCAAAAATGCCTTGGATGCCCTGCGCCATTTTTGCATTTCGAGCAAGGCACGTGAGCCAGCCCGCTGGCGTGCCAAGGTTTGGCCGGTGGCACGCAGAACCCGTGGCCAATTCCGAGCCGAGGCACGGTCCACCTTACGCAGCCAAGGCCATGGCACCCAGCCACCCGCGGGGCCAAGGCCTTGGCATTCAGCCAAACCGGAGAAAGCCAAGGCCTAGGCACGATCTCAGCCCGTTTTGGTCCAAGGCCTTGGGAGGACCGCAGCTCACCCGAGGCCAAATCCTCAAGGCCAA
This sequence comes from Luvunga scandens, assembly GCA_030449905.1. Taxonomy (NCBI): domain Eukaryota; kingdom Viridiplantae; phylum Streptophyta; class Magnoliopsida; order Sapindales; family Rutaceae; genus Luvunga; species Luvunga scandens. The sequence continues at coordinate 173,381 of JASUUG010000335.1, read as the reverse complement.
AGCACAAGCCACCCCACGGCCAAGGCCAAGGCCATGGCACGCAGCCACCCCGCAGTCAAGGCCAAGGCGTGTACTGTAGCTCACGGATCTTGGCCAACTTATCCGTTTCCTCGGCGGTGCCCGGGATTTTGGGTGATGCATGAGAGTGTGCGACCTCGAGCGTTGGAAGAGATGTCGATTTTGAGGTCCGAACCTCGCGGCCAATTTAAGGCCGAGGCTGCGTGGGTGCCAAGGGGACTAAACGTGCCTGTGAATTGGTCTGATTGTGGTAGAAGCCCGGGCCAAGGGGCACTCAGCTCAGCCCGGTGCAAATACTGGTTTCCAGCCACCCAAAATGGCAAAAATAATGCGGGATGCCCTGTGCTGTAGCCCATCTTGGCCAACGTTTCGCGTTTCGGGGTGGCTTTTGGGCCATGGCCTTGTTTGGTGGGAGTCGGTGCCATGGCCTTGGAGAAAACGGAATCCACCCGAGGCTGTGAAACTCGTTTCTACCCATCTTACCGGCAGTGAACGGGTGCCAAACGGGTGGGCCTGGCTGGGTGATTCAGGCAAAACCGAGAAAGAAGTGGAAGGTAGGTGTGGATCTCAGTTTTGGTCCAAGAATACGGGAAACTGGCTCCGAGCCTTGTGTGCAGCACATTTTGGACCAAATCAGGTCGCACACTGTCAAAGCCAAGCCACAGACACCGGGCCGCGCTCCAACGAGACAAGGATAGGGAGCTCGAGCTCCCTGGTCCTCGGGAGCGCGCCTTGTGTGTTGTGTGTGCGTGAGGTGGCTGCATGGCCTGCCTTTGGGCGCGAGCATGTGCTGCATTTGGCCAAGGCACGGAGCCAGCTCCGGCCAAGGCTTCGTATTCTTGGACCAAAAACTGAGATCCACACCTACCTTCCAGTTCTTTCGCGGTTTTGCCTGAATCGGACGATGGCCCACCCGTTTGGCCAGCCGTTCGCTGCGGTAAGAGGCCATGGCACCCAGCCAGCCCGTTTTCTCCAAGCCACCGGCTCGCACCAAACCCGACGACGCCGCCCCAAATCCCGCGCCGCTGTAACTCACGGAATCCGGTTGCTATAGCTCACGGATTTTGACTTTTCCGGGGAAAATGGGCGGGCAGGGCCTCCTCGCAATATTTTCGCCATTTCTTCGAGCGGAAAACAGTACTTGCGCCGTGAGGAGGCCCTCGCCCAGTTCTACCAGAATCGGACCAATTCGCTGGGCACGTTTCGCCTTGGCTTTTCGCACCCCGCACACTCGGTAAACGGCCGAAACGAGGTTCGGACCTCGAAAATCGACTCCTCTTTCCAACGCTCGACTGTCGTGGGACGTATCTAATGCATCACCCCAAAATCCCGCACCGCCCGGAAACGCGAAAGTTGGCCAAGATCTGTGAGCTACAGCTGGCTGCGACCAATGCAGGTCTTGGCCTTGGCACTCTCACACCACACAACCACACTGGCCTTGGCCTTGGCTCCCGAGGCAAGGATAGGGAGCTTGGCGTGGTCCTGTGCCTTGGTGTTGGCCGCGGGGTGGCTGCATGGCTTGGACTTGGCCGCGTGCGAGCATTTGGCCAAAATGTGAGCACACGGTCCTCGCCGTTTCTTCGTATTCTTGGACCAAAAACTGAGATCCACACCTACCTTCCACTTCTTTCTCCGGTTTTGCCTGAATCGGACGAGTGGGCCAACCCGTTTGGGCACCCGTTCGCTGCCAGTAAGATGGCCGTAAAATGAGTTTCGGAGCTCGGAATTGGATTCTGTTTTCTCCCGCCACCGACTCCCACCAAACCTGACCACACCAGCCCAAAATCCAATGCCGCCCCCGAAACGCGAAATTTGGCCACAATCCGTGTGCTATAGCTCACGGATTTTGTCCATTTCCGGGGGAAAAATTGGCGCAGGGCCTCCCGCATTATTTTCGCCATTTCTTCGAGCGGAAAACAGTACTTGCGCCGTGAGGAGGCCCCCGGGCCAGTTCTACCACAATCGGACTAATTCGCGGTCACGTTTCGTCCCCTTTTCGCACCCCCGCACCCTCGGTAAATCGGCCGTAAAACGAGGTTCGGACGTCGAAATCGACTCCCCTCTTTTCCAACGCTCGACTGTCGCACTTATCTAATGCATCACCCCAAAATCCCACACCGCCACGGAAACGCGAAAGTTGGCCAAGATCCGTGAGCTACAGCACAAGGCCTTGGCCTTGGGCACGGGGTGGCTGCGTGCCATGGCCTTGGCCTTGGCCGCGGGGTGGCTGCGTGCCATGGCCTTGGCCGCGGGGTGGCTGCGTGCCATGGCCTTGGCCGCGGGCGAGCATTTGGCCAAAATGTGAGCACACGGTCCTCGCCGTTTCTTCGTATTCTTGGACCAAAAACTGAGATCCACGCCTACCTTCCACTTCTTTCTCCGGTTTTGCCTGAATCGGACGAGTTGGCCCACCCGTTTGGGCACCCATTCGCTGCCGGTAAGATGGCCGTAAAACGAGCTTCGGAGCTCGGAATTGGATTCCGTTTTCTCCCACCACCGACTCCGACCAAACCCGACGACGCCAGCCCAAAATCCCACGCCGCCCCCGAAACACGAAATTTGGCCACAATCCGTGTGCTATAGCTCATGGATTTTGGCCTTTTCTGGCGGAAAAATGGGCGCAGGGCCTCCCGCATTATTTTTACCATATCATCGAGCGGAAAGCAGTACTTGCGTGCCATGGCCTTGCCCGTGGCCTCGGGGTGGCTGCGTGCCAAGGCCTTGGCCGCGGGCTGGCTGTGTGCCTAGGCCTTGGCCGCGGGCTGGCTGCGTGCCTAGGCCTTGGCCGCGGGCTGGCTGGGTGCCATGGCCTTGGCCGCGGGGTGGACGCGTACCTTGGCCTTGGCCACGGGGTGGCTGCGTGCCTCGGCCTTGCCCTTGCCCGCGGGGTGGCTGCGTGCCATGGCCTTGGCTGCGGGCTGGCTGGGTGCCATGGCCTTGGCCGCGGGCTGGCTGTGTGCCATAGCCTTGGCCGCGGGGTGGACGCGTGCCTTGGCCTTGGCCACGGGGTGGCTGCGTGCCTCGGCCTTGGCCTTGGCCGCGGGCGAGCATTGGGCCAAAATGTGAGCACACGTTCCTCGCCGTTTCTTCGTATTCTTGGACCAAAAACTGAGATCCACACCTACAGCACACGGCCTTGGCCTTCGCCACGGGTGGCTGCGTGCCATGGCCTTGGCCTTGGCAGCGGGGTGGCTGCGTGCCATGGCCTTGGCCTTAGCCTCGGGGTCGCTGCGTGCCAAGGCCTTGGCCGCGGGCTGGCTGCGTGCCTAGGCCTTGGCCGCGGGTTGGCTGGGTGCCATGGCCTTGGCCGCGGGCTGGCTGGGTGCCATGGCCTTGGCCGCGGGGTGGACGCGTGCCTTGGCCTTGGCCACGGGGTGGCTGCGTGCCTCGGCCTTGCCCTTGGCCGCGGGCTGGCTCCGTGCCTTGCTAGAAATGCAGCACATGCTCGCGACCAAGGCAGGTCGCACACTCTCATACACACACAACACACACTCCGGCCGCTCTCCCGAGGCAAGGATAGGGAGCTCGAGCGTGGCCCTGTGCCTTGGCATTGGCCGTTTCTTTGTATTCTTGGACCAAAAACTTAGATCCACACATACCTTCCACTTCTTTCTCCGGTTTTGCCTGAATCGGACGAGTTGGCCCACCCGTTCTCTGGCGGTAAAATGACCGTTAAACGAGTTTCGGAGCTCGGAATTGGATTCCGTTTTCTCCCACCACCGACTCCCAGCAAACCCGACCACACCAGCCAAAAATCCCACGCCGCCCCCGAAACACAAAATTTGGCCGCAATCCGTGTGCTATAGTTCACGGATTTTGGCCTTTTCGGGCGGAAAAATAGGCGCAGGGCCTCCCGCATTATTTTCGCCATTTCTTCGAGCTCAAAACAGTACTAGCACCGTGAGGAGACCCCCGGCCCAGTTCTACCACAACCGGACCAATTCGCAGGCACGTTTCGTCCCCTTTTCGCACCCACGCACGTTCGGTAAATCAGCCGTAAAACGAGGTTCGGACCTCGGAATCGACTCCCGTCTTCTCTGACGTTTGACTGTCGCACGTATCTAATGCATCACCCCAAAATCCCGCACCGCCCGGAAATGCGGTGGCCAAGATCCGTGAGCTACAGCACACGGCCTTGGCCGCGGGGTGGCTGCGTGCCTAGGCCTTGGCTGCGGGTTGCCTGGGTGCCATGGCCTTGGCCTTGGCCGTGGAGTGGCTGCGTGCCTAGGCCTTGGCCGCGGGGTGGCTGCGTGCCTTGCCTTGGCCGCGGGGTGGCTGCGTGCCTTGCCTTGGCCGCGGGCTGGCTGCGTGCCTTGCTCGAAATGCAGCACATGCTCGCGACCAAGGCACGTCGCACACTCTCACGCACACACAACACACACTTGGGCCGCTCTCCCGGGGCAAGGATAGTATGCTCAAGCGTGGCCCTGTGCCTTGGCCTTGGCCGCGGGGTGGCCGCGTGCCTTGGCCTTGGCCTTGGCCTCGGGGGAGCATTTGGCCAAAATGTGAGCACACGCTCCTCGCCGTTGCTTCGTATTCTTGGACCAAAAACTGAGATCCACACCTACCTTCCACTTCTTTCTCCGGTTTTGCCTGAATCGGATGAGTTGGCCCACCCATTTGGGCACCCGTTCGCTGCCGGTAAGATGGCCGTAAAACGAGTTTCGGAGCTCGGAATTGGATTCCGTTTTCTCCCGCCACCGACTCCCACCAAACCCGACGACGCCAGCCCAAAATCCCACGTCGCCCCCGAAACGCGAAATTTGGCCACAATCCGTGTCCTATAGCTCACGGATTTTGGCCTTTTCTGGCTGAAAAATAGGTGCAGGGCCTCCCGCATTATTTTCGCCATTTCTTCGAGCAGAAAACAGTACTTGCGCCGTGAGGAGGCCCCCGGCCCAGTTCTACCACAATCGGACCAATTCGCGGGCACGTTTCGGCCCCTTTTTGCACCCCCGCACCCTCGATAAATCGGCCGTAAAACGAGGTTCGGACATCGAAATCGACTCCCCTCTTTTCCAACGCTCGACTGTCGCACGTATCTAATGCATCACCCCAAAATCCCGCACCGCCCCGGAAACGCGAAAGTTGGCCAAGATCCGTGAGCGACAGCACACGGCCTTGGCCTTGGCAGTGGGGTGGCTGCGTGCCATGCCCTTGGCATTGGCCGCGGGGTGGCTGCGTGCCATGGCCTTGGCATTGGCCGCGGGGTGGCTGAGTGCCATGGCCTTGGCCTTGGCCGCGGGGTGGCTGCGTGCCATGGCCTTGGCCTTAGCCTCGGGGTCGCTGCGTGCCAAGGCCTTGGCCGCGGGCTGGCTGCTTGCCTAGGCCTTGGCCGCGGGCTGGCTGGGTGCCATGGCCTTGGCCGCGGGCTGGCTGGGTGCCATGGCCTTGGCCGCGGGGTGGACGCGTGCCTTGGCCTTGGCCACGGGGTGGCTGCGTGCCTCGGCCTTGCCCTTGGCCGCGGGCTGGCTCCGTGCCTTGCTAGAAATGCAGCACATGCTCGCGACAAAGGCAGGTCGCACACTCTCATACACACACAACACACACTCCGGCCGCTCTCCCGAGGCAAGGATAGGGAGCTCGAGCATGGCCCTGTGCCTTGGCATTGGCCGTTTCTTTGTATTCTTGGACCAAAAACTTAGATCCACACATACCTTCCACTTCTTTCTCCGGTTTTGCCTGAATCGGACGAGTTGGCCCACCCGTTCTCTGGCGGTAAAATGACCGTTAAACGAGTTTCGGAGCTCGGAATTGGATTCCGTTTTCTCCCGCCACCGACTCCCAGCAAACCCGACCACGCCAGCCAAAAATCCCACGCCGCCCCCGAAACACAAAATTTGGCCGCAATTCGTGTGCTATAGTTCACGGATTTTGGCCTTTTCGGGCGGAAAAATAGGCGCAGGGCCTCCCGCATTATTTTCGCCATTTCTTCGAGCTCAAAACAGTACTAGCACCGTGAGGAGACCCCCGGCCCAGTTCTACCACAACCGGACCAATTCGCAGGCACGTTTCGTCCCCTTTTCGCACCCACGCACGTTCGGTAAATCAGCCGTAAAACGAGGTTCGGACCTCGGAATCGACTCCCGTCTTCTCTGACGTTTGACTGTCGCACGTATCTAATGCATCACCCCAAAATCCCGCACCGCCCCGGAAATGCGAAATTTGGCCAAGATCCGTGAGCTACAGCACACGGCCTTGGCCGCGGGGTGGCGGTGTGCCTAGGTCTTGGCCGCGGGGTGCCTGGGTGCCATGGCCTTGGCCTTGGCCGTGGAGTGGCTGCGTGCCTAGGCCTTGGCCGCGGGGTGGCTGCGTGCCTTGCCTTGGCCGCGGGGTGGCTGCGTGCCTTGCCTTGGCCGCGGGCTGGCTGCGTGCCTTGCTCGAAATGCAGCACATGCTTGCGACCAAGGCACGTCGCACACTCTCACGCACACACAACACACACTTGGGCCGCTCTCCCGGGGCAAGGATAGTATGCTCGAGCGTGGCCCTGTGCCTTGGCCTTGGCCGCGGGGTGGCCGCGTGCCTTGGCCTTGGCCTTGGCCTCGGGGGAGCATTTGGCCAAAATGTGAGCACACGGTCCTCGCCGTTGCTTCGTATTCTTGGACCAAAAACTGAGATCCACACCTACCTTCCACTTCTTTCTCTGGTTTTGCCTGAATCCGACGAGTTGGCTCACACGTTTGGGCACCCGTTCTCTAGCGGTAAAATGGCCGTAAATCGAGTTTCGGAGCTCGGAATTGGATTCCATTTTCTCCCGCCACCGACTCCCACCAAACCCAACAACGCCAGGCAAAAATCCCACGCCGCCACCGAAACACGAAATTTGGCCGCAATCCGTGTGCTATAGCTCACAGATTTTGGCCTTTTCGGGCGGAAAAATGGGCGCAGGGCCTCCCGCATTATTTTCGCCATTTCTTTGAGCGTAAAACAGTACTAGCACCGTGAGGAGGCCCCCGGCCCAGTTCTACCACAACCGGACCAATTCGCGGGCACGTTTCGTCCCCTTTTCGCACCCCCGTACGTTCGGTAAATCGGCCGTAAAACGACGTTCGGACCTCGGAATCGACTCCCGTCTTCTCCGACGTTCGACTGTCACACGTATCTAATGCATCACCCCAAAATCCTGCACGGCCCCGGAAACGCAAAAGTTGGCCGAGATCCGTTAGCTATAGCACACGGCCTTGGCCTTGGCCACGGGGTGGCTGCGTGCCTTGGCCTTGGCCGCGGGGTGACTGGGTGCCATGGCCTTGGCCTTGGCCGCGGAGTGGCTGGGTTCCATGGCCTTGGCCTTGGCCGCGGGGTGGCTGTGTGCCTAGTCCTTGGCTGCGGGGTGGCTGGGTGCCAAGTCCTTGGCTTTGGCCGCGGGGTGGCTGGGTGCCATGGCCTTGGCCTTAGCCGCGGGGTGGCTGGGTGCCATGGCCTTGGCGTTGTCCGCGGGGTGGCTGGGTGCCATGGCCTCGGCCTTGGCCGCGGGGTGGCTGCGTGCCTTGGCTTTGGCGGCGGGCTGGCTGCGTGCCTTGCTCGAAATGCAGCACATGCTCGCGACCAAGGCACGTCGCACACCCTCGCGCACACACAACACAAACTTGGGCCGCGCTCCCGGGGCAAGTATAGGTAGCTCGAGCGTGGCCCTATGCCTTGGCCATGGCCGCGGGGTGGCCGCGTGCCTTGGCCGCGGGTGAGCATTTGGCCAAAATGTGAGCACACGGTCCTCGGCGTTGGTTCGTATTCTTGGACAAAAACTGAGATCCACACCTACCTTCCGCTTCTTTCTCCATTTTTGCCTGAATCGGACGAGTTGGCCCACCCGTTTGGGAACCCGTTCTCTGGCGGTAAAATGGCCGTTAAACGAGTTTCGGAGCTCCGAATTGCATTCCGTTTTCTCCCACCAAACCCGACCACGCCAGCCAAATTTCCCACGCCGCCCCCAAAACACGAAACTTGGCCGCAATCCGTGTGCTATAGCTCACGGATTTTGGCCTTTTCGGGCGGAAATATGGGCGCAGGGCCTCCCGCATTATTTTCGCCATTTCTTCGAGCGCAAAACAGTACTAGCACGTGAGGAGGCCCCCGAACAAGTTCTACCACAACCGGACCAATTCCCGGGCACGTTTCGTCCCCTTTTCACACCCCCGCACGTTCGGTAAATCAGCCGTAAAACGAGGTTCGGACCTCGGAATCGACTCCCGTCTTCTCCGACGTTCGACTGTCGCACGTATCTGATGCATCACCCCAAAATCCCGTACCACCCCGGAAACACGAAAGTTTGCCAAGATCCGTGAGCTACAGCACACGGCCTTGGCCGCGGGGTGGCTGCGTGCCTAGGCCTTCGCAGCGGCGTGGCTGGGTGCCATGGCCTTGGACTTGGCCGCGGGGTGGCCGCGTGCCTAGGCCTTGGCCGCGGGGTGGCTGAGTACCATGCTCGAAATGCAGCACATGCTCGCGACCAAGGCACGTCGCACACTCTCGCGCACACACAATACACACTTGGGCCGCGCTCCCAGGGCAAGGATAGGGAGCTCCAGCGTGGCCCTGTGCCTTGGCCTTGGCCGCGGGGTGGCCGCGTGCCTTGGCCTTGGCCTTGGGCACGGGGTGGCTGCGTGCCTTGGCCTTGGCCACGGGGTGGCTGCGTGCCTAGGCCTTGGCTGCGGGGTGGCTGGGTGCCATGGCCTTAGCCTTGGCCGCGGGGTGGCTGGGTGCCATGGCCTTGCCCTTGGCCGCGGGGTGGCTGCGTGCCTTGGCCTTGGCCGCGGGCTGGCTGCGTGGCTTCCTCGAAATGCAGCACCTGCGCGCGACCAAGGCACGTCGCACAGTCTCGCGCACACACAACACACACTTGGGCCGCGCACCCAGGGCAAGCATAGGGAGCTCTAGCGTGGCCCTGTGCCTTGGCCTTGGCCGCGGGCGATCATTTCGCCAAAATGTGAGCACACGGTCCTCGCCGTTGCTTCGTATTCTTGGACCAAAAACTGAGATCCACACCTACCTTCCACTTCTTTCTCCGGTTTTGCCTGAACCCGACGAGTTGGCCCACCTGTTTGGGCACCCGTTCTCTGGCGGTAAAATGGCCGTAAAACGAGTTTCGGAGCTCGGAATTGGATTCCGCTTTCTCCCGCCACCAACTCCAACCAAATCCGACCACGCCCGCCAAAAATCCCACGCCCCCCCGAAACGCGATCCGTGTGCTATAGCTCACGGATTTTGGCCCTTTCGGGCGGAAAAATGGGCGCAGGGCCTCCCGCATTATTTTTGCCATTTCTTCGAGAGGAAAACAGTACTAGCACCGTGAGGAGGCCCCCGGCCCAGTTCTACCACAACCGGACCAATTTGCGGGCACGTTTCGTCCGCTTTTCGCACCCCCGCACGTGCGGAAAATCAGACGTAAAACGAGGTTCGGACCTCGGAATCGACTTCTGTCTTCTCTGACATTCGACTGTTGCACGTATCTAATGCATCACCCCAAAATAACCCACGCCCCGGAAATGCGAAAGTTGGCCAAGATCCGTGAGCTACAGCACACGGCCTTGGCCGCGCGGGTGGCTGCGTGCCTAGGCGTTGGCCACGGGGTGGCTAGGTGCCATGGCCTTGGCCTTGCCCACGGGGTGGCTGCGTGCCTAGGCCTTGGCCGCGGGGTGGCTGGTTACGATGGCCTTGGCCTTGGCCGCGGGGTGGCTGCGTGCCTAGGCTGGTTGCCAAGGCCTTGGCCGTGGCCGCAGGCGAGCATTTAGGCAAAATATGAGCACACGGTCCTCGCCGTTACTTTGTATTCTTGGAGCAAAAACTGAGATCCACACCTACCTTCCACTTCTTTCTCTGGTTTTTCCTGAATCGGACGAGTTGGCCCACCCGTTTGGGCACCCGTTCTCTGGCGGTAAAATGGCTGTAAAACGCGTTTCGGAGCTCGGAATTGGATTCCGTTTGCTCCCGCCACTGACTCCCACCAAATCCAACCACGCCAGCCAAAAATCCCACGCCGCCCCCGGTCCAGTTCTACCACAACCGGACCAATTCGCTGGCACGTTTCCTCCCCTTTTCGCACCACCGCACGTTCGGTAAATCGGCCGTAAAATGAGGTTCGGACCTCGGAATCGACTCCCGTCTTCTCCGATGTTCGACTGTCACACGTATCTAATGCATCACCTCAAAATCCCGCACCGCCCCGGAAACGCGAAATTTGGCCAAGATCCGTGAGCTACAGCAGACGGCCTTGGCCGCGGGGTGGCTGCGTGCCTAGACCGTGGCAGCGGCGTGGCTGGGTGCCATGGCCTTGGCCTTGGCCACGGGGTGGCTGCGTGCCTTGGCCTTGGCCGCGGGGTGGCTGCGTGCCTAGGCCTTGGCCGCGGGGTGGCTGGGTGCCATGGCCTTGGCCTTGGCCGCAGGGTGGCTGGGTGCCATGGCCTTGGCCTTGGCCGCGGGGTGGCAGCATGCCTTGGCCTTGGCCGCGGCCTGGCTGCGTGCCTTGCTTGAAATGCAGCACATGCTCGCGACCAAGGCACGTCGCACACTATCGCGCACACACAACACACACTTGGGCCGCGCTCCCGGGGCAAGGATAGGGAGATCGAGCGTGGCCCTGTGCCTTGGCCTTGGCCGCGGGGTGGCTGCGTGCCATGGCCTTGGCCACGGGGTGGCTGCGTGCCTCGGCCTTGGCCTTGGCCGCGGGCTGGCTCCGTGCCTTGCTCGAAATGCAGCACATGCTCGCGACCAAGGCAGGTCGCACACTCTCACGCACACACAACACACACTCGGGCCGCGCTCCCGAGACAAGGATAGGGAGCTCGAGCGTGGCCCTGTGCCTTGGCGTTGGCCGCGGGGTGGCTGCGTGGCTTGGCCTTGGCCGCGGGCGAGCATTTGGCCAAAATGTGAGCACACGGTCCTCGCCGTTTCTTCGTATTCTTGGACCAAAAACTGAGATCCACACCTACCTTCCACTTCTTTCTCCGGTTTTGCCTGAATCGGACGAGTGGGCCCACCCGTTTGGGCACCCGTTCGCTGCCGGTAAGATGGCCGTAAAACGAGTTTCGGAGCTCGGAATTGGATTCCGTTTTCTCCCGCCACCGACTCCCACCAAACCCGACCACGCCAGCTCAAAATCCCACGCCGCCCCCAAAACACGAAATTTGGCCACAATCTGTGTGCTATAGTTCACGGATTTTGGTCTTTTCCGGGGGAAAAATGGGCGCAGGGCCTCCCGCATTATTTTTGCCATTTCTTCGAGCGGAAAACAGTACTTACGCCGTGAGGAGGCCGCCGGCCCAGTTCGACCACAATTGGACCAATTCGCGGGCACGTTTCGTCCCCTTTTCGCACCCCCACACCCTCGGTAAATCGGCCGTAAAACGAGGTTCGGACCTCGAAATGCAGCATGCTCGCGACCAAGGCAGGTCGCACACTCTCACGCACACACAATACACACTCGGGCCGCGCTCCCGATGCAAGGATAGGGAGCTCGAGCGTGACCATGTGCCTTGGCTTTCGCCGCGGGGTGGCTGCGTGGCTTGGCCTTGGCCGCGGGCGAGCATTTGGCCAAAATGTGAGTACACGGTCCTCGCCGTTTCTTCGTATTCTTGGACCAAAAACTGAGATCCAGATCTACCTTTCACTTCTTTCTCCGGTTTTGCCTGAATCGGACGAGTTGGCCCACCCGTTTGGGCACCCGTTCGCTGCCGGTAAGATGGCCATAAAATGGGTTTCGGAGCTCGGAATTGGATTCCGATTTCTCCCGCCACCGACTCCCAACAAACCCGATGATGCCAGCCCAAAATTCCACACCGCCCCCGAAACGCGAAATTGTAAACAATCCATGTGCTATAGCTCACGGATTTTGGCCTTTTCTGGCGGAAAAATGGGCGCAGGGCCTCCCGCATTATTTTTGCCATTTCTTCGAGCGGAAAGCAGTACTTGCGCCGTGAGGAGGCCCCCGGCCCAGTTCTACCACAATCGAACCTATTCGAGGGCACATTTCTTCCCCTTTTCGCACCCCCGCACCCTCGGTAAATCGGCCGTAAAACGAGGTTCGGACCTCGAAATCGACTCCCCTCTTTTCCGCCGTTCGACTGTCGCACGTATCTAATGCATCACCCCAAAATCCCGCACCGCCCTGGAAACGCGAAAGTTGTCCACGATCCGTGAGCGACAGCACACGGCCTTGGCCTTGGTTGCGGGGTGGCTGCGGGCCATGGCCTCGGGGTGGCTGCGTTCCATAGCCTTGGCCTTGGCCACCGGGTGGCTGTGTGCCAAGGCCTTGGCCGCGGGCTGGATGGGTGCCATGGCCTTGGCTGCGGGCTGGCTGGGTGCCATGGCCTTGGCCGCGGGGTGGACGCGTGCCTTGGCCTTGGCCACGGGGTGGCTGCGTGCCTCGGCCTTGCTTGGCCGCGGGCTGGCTCCGTGCCTTGCTCGAAATGCAGCACATGCTCACGACCAAGGCAGGTCGCACACTCTCACGCACACACAACACATACTCGGGCCGCGTTCGCTGCCGGTAAGATGGCCGTAAAATGAGTTTCGGAGCTCGGAATTAGATTCTGTTTTCTCCCACCACCGACTCCCACCAAACCCGATGACGCCAGCCCAAAATCCCACGCCGCACCCGAAACGCGAAATTTGGCCACAATCCGTGTGCTATAGCTCACGGATTTTGGCCTTTTCTGGCGGAAAAATGGGTGCAGGGCCTCCCGCATTATTTTTGCCATTTCTTCGAGCGGAAAGCAGCACTTGCACCGTGAGGGGGCCCCCGGCCCAGTTCTACCACAATCGGACCAATTCGAGGGCACGTTTCGTCCCCTTTTCGCAACCCCGCACCCTCGGTAAATCGGCCGTAAAACGAGGTTCGGACCTCGAAATCGACTCCCCTCTTTTCCGACGTTCGAATGCCGCACGTATGTAATGCGTCACCCCAAAATCCCGCACCGCCCCAGAAACGCGAAAGTTGGCCAAGATCCATGAGCGACAGCACACGGCCTTGGCCTTGGCCGCGGGGTGGCTGGGTGCCATGGCCTTGTCCTTGGCCACCGGGTGGCTGTGTGCCAAGGCCTTGGCCTTTGCCTCGGGGTAGCTGCGTGCCAAGGCCTTGGCCGCGGGCTGGCTGCGTGCCTAGGCCTTGGCCGCGGGCTGGCTGGGCGCCATGACCTTGGCCGCGGGGTGGACGCGTGCCTTGGCCTTGGCCACGGGGTGGCTGCGTGGCTTGGCCTTGGCCTTGGCCGCGGGCTGGCTCCGTGCCTTGCTCGAAATGCAGCACATGCTCGCGACCAAGGCAGGTCGCACACTCTCACGCACACACAACTCACACTCCGGCCGCGCTCCCGAGGCAAGGATAGGGAGCTCGAGCGTGGCCCTGTGCCTTGGCGTTGGCCGCGGGGTGGCTGAGTGGCTTGGCCTTGGCCGCGGGCGAGCATTTGGCCAGAATGTGAGCACACGGTCCTCGCCGTTTCTTCGTATTTTTGGACCAAAAACTGAGATCCACACCTACCTTCCACTTCTTTCTCCGGTTTTGCCTGAATCGGACGAGTTGGCCCACCCGTTTGGCCACCCGTTCGCTGCCGGTAAGATGACCATAGAACGAGTTTCGGAGCTCGGAACTGGATTCCGTTTTCTCCCTCCACCGACTCCCACCAAACCCGACCACGCAAGCCCAAAATTCCACACCGCCCCCGAAACGTGAAATTTGGCCACAATCCGTGTGCTATTGCTCACGGATTTTGGCCTTTTCTGGCGGAAAAATGGGCGCAGGGCCTCCCGCATTATTTTCGCCATTTCTTCGAGCGGAAAACAGTACTTGCACCGTGAGGAGGCCCCCGGCCCAGTTCTAACGCAATTGGACCAATTCACGGGCACGTTTCGTCCCCTTTTCGCACCCCCGCACCCTCGGTAAATCGGCTGTAAAACGAGGTTCGGACGACGAAATCGACTCCCCTGTTTTCCAACGCTCGACTGTCGCACGTATCTAATTCATCACCCCAAAATCCCACACCGCCCTGGAAACACGAAAGTTGGACAAGATCAGTGAGCTACAGCACATGGCCTTGGCCTTGGCCGCGGGGTGGCTGCGTGCCATGGCCTTGGCCGCGGGCTGGCTGGGTGCCATGGCCTTGGCTGCGGGCTGGCTGGGTGCCATGGCCTTGGACGCGGGGTGGACGCGTGCCTTCGCCTTGGCCACGGGGTGGCTGCGTGCCTCGGCCTTGGCCTTGGCCGTGGGCTGGCTCCGTGCCTTGCTCGAAATGCAGCACATGCTCGCGACCAAGGCAGGTCGCACACTCTCACGCACACACAACACACACTCCGGCCGCGCTCCCGCGGCAAGGATAGGGAGCTCGAGCATGTCCTTGTGCCTTGGCGTTGGCCGCGGGGTGGCTGCGTGGCTTGGCCTTGGCCGCGGGCGAGCATTTGGCCAAAATGTGATCACACGGTCCTCGCCGTTTCTTCGTATTCTTGGACTAGAAACTGAGATCCACACCTACCTTCCACTTCTTTCTCCGGTTTTGCCTGAATCGGACGAGTTGGCCCACCCGTTTGGGCACCCGTTCGCTGCCGGTAAGGTGGCCGTAAAACGAGTTTCGGAGCTCGGAATTGGATTCTCTTTTCTCCCTCTACCGACTCCCACCAAACCTGACGACGCCAGCCCAAAATCCCACGCCGCCCCCGAAACGCGAAATTTGGCCACAAACCGTGTGCTATAGCTCACGGATTTTGGCCTTTTCTGGCGGAAAAATGGCCGCAGGGTCTCCCGCAATATTTTTGCCATTTCTTCGAGTGGATAGCAGTACTTGCGCCGTGAGGAGGCCCCCGACCCAGTTCTCTCACAATCGGACTAATTCGAGGGCACGTTTCGTCCCCTTTTCGCACCCCCGCACCTTCAGTAAATCGGCCGTAAAACCAGGTTCGGACCTCGAAATCGACTCCCCTCTTTTCCGACGTTCGACTGTCGCACGTATCTAATGCATCATCCCAAAATCCCGCACTGCCCCGGAAACGCGAAAGTTGGCCAAGATCCGTGAGCGACAGTACACGGCCTTCGCCTTGGCCGCAGGGTGGCTGCGTGCCTAGGCCTTGGCCGCGGGGTGGCTGCGTGCCTTGGCCTTCGCCGCGGTCTGGCTGGGTGCCATGGCCTTGGCCGCGGGGTGGACGCGTGCCTAGGCCTTGGCCACGGGGTGGCTGCGTGCCTCGGCCCTGGCCTTGGCCGGGGGCTGGATACGTGCCTTTCTCGAAATGCAGCATATGCTCGTAACCAAGGCAGGTCGCACACTCTCACACACACACAACACACACTCCTGCCGCGCTCCCGAGGCAAGGATAGGGAGCTCGAGCGTGGCCCTGTGCCTTGGCGTTGGCCACGGGGTGGCTGCGCGGCTTGGCCTTGGCCGTGGGCGAGCATTTGGCCAAAATGTGAGCACACGGTCCTCGCCGTTTCTTCGTATTCTTGGACCAATAACTGAGATCCACACCTACCTTCCCCTTCTTTCTCCGGTTTTGCCTGAATCGGACGAGTTGGCCCACCCGTTTGGGCACCCGTTCGCTGGCGGTAAGATGGCTGTAAAACGAGTTTCGGAGCTCGGAATTGGATTCCGTTTTCTCCCGCCGCCGATTCCCACCAAACCCGACCACGCCAGCCCAAAATCCCACGCCACCCCGAAACGCGAAATTTGGCCACAATCCGTGTGCTATAGCTCACGGATTGTGGCCTTTTCTGGCGGCAAAATGGGCGCAGGGCCTCTCGCATTATTTTTGCCATTTCTTCGAGTGGAAAGCAGTACTTGCACAGTGACGAGGCCCCCGGCCCAGTTCTACCAGAATCGGACCAATTCCAGTGCACGTTTCGTCCCCTTTTCGCACCCCCGCACCCTCGGTAAATCGGCCGTAAAACGAGGTTCGGACCTCGAAATCGACTCCCCTCTTTTCCGACGTTCGACTGTCGCACGTATCTAATGCATCACCCCAAAATCCCGCACGGCCACGGAAATGCGAAAGTTAGCCAAGATCCGTGAGCGACGGCACACGGCCTTGGCCTTGGACGCGGGGTGGCTGGGTGCCATGGCCTTGGCCTTGGCCACCGGGTGGCTGTGTGCCAAGGCCTTGGCCGCGGGGTGGCTGCGTGCCTAGGCCTTGGCCGCGAGCTGGCTGGGTGCCATGGCCTTGGCTGCGGGGTGGACGCGTGCCTAGGCCTTGGGCACGGGGTGGCTGCGTGCCTCGGCCTTGGCCTTGGCCCCGGGCTGGCTAAGTGCCTTTCTCGAAATGCAGCATATGCTCGCGACCAAGGCAGGTCGCACACTCTCACACACACACAACACACAGTCCGGCCGCGCTCCCGAGGCAAGGATAGGGAGCTCGAGCGTGGCCCTGTGCCTTGGCGTTGGCCGCGGGGTGGCTGCATGGCTTGGACTTGGCCGCGGGAGAGCATTTGGCCAAAATGTGAGCACACGGTTCTCGCCGTTTCTTCGTATTGTTGGCCCAACAACTGAGATCCACACCTACCTTCCACTTCTTTCTCCGGTTTTGCCTGAATCGGACGAGTTGGCCCACCCGTTTGGGCACCCGTTCGCTGCCGGTAAGATGGCTGTAAAACGAGTTTCGGAGCTCGGAATTGGATTCCATATTCACACACCACCTACTCCCACCAAAACCGAAAACGCCAGCCCAAAATCCAACGCCGCACCCGAAACGCGAAATTTGGCCACAATCCGTGTATAGCTATACATTTTGGCCTTCCCGAAAAATGGGCCACGCTTTTACCTTTTGTCGGGGCATTGGAAAGAAAATAGTAAAAAAACGAAAAATAGATAAAGAAATTGTGGGTTCTAAAATGATTAAGAAACGCTTGTGAGGCCCTCTCTATGATTACTTCTTAAATCAGTCATAAACACGGAGCCACTTCCTTCATTTAATCAATTCTATTGGTATCTTGTACAGTTACCACTCTTCTCTACCCATGAATTTTCTA
The DNA here is from genome assembly GCA_030449905.1 of Luvunga scandens. Lineage (NCBI taxonomy): Eukaryota > Viridiplantae > Streptophyta > Magnoliopsida > Sapindales > Rutaceae > Luvunga > Luvunga scandens. Next base: position 156,427 of record JASUUG010000335.1, on the reverse strand, counting down.
GTAATAGGTCTTTCATAACCAAAGATAGACCTTATACAGTAACGGTATTTAATTATGAAGATTGTTGGGGTAGCTGACCTTGTTAGTCCGTTCTTGCAAGAGTCGAAAGATAATCTGTCTGCTTTTTTATAGTATTTCCCGCTTAATGGATAACTATTTGTTACCAATGGGGAATTCTTTCTGACCTTAAATTGCAAATTAAGGTGGTGGAATTTGCGCCAGTGGAAACCATAAATTATAGCTCACGTGATTTTGGCCTTTTCCGGGGAAAAAATGGGCGCAGGGCCTCCCATTATTTTCACCATTTCTTGGACCAAAACAGTACTAGCACCGTGAGGAGGCCTTCCACTTCTTTCCCAGTTTTGCCTGAATCGGACGCAGTTGGCCCACCACGTTTGGGCCCCTTTTCGCACCCCGCACGTTCGGTAAATCAGCTGTAAAACGAGGTTCGGACCTCGGAATCAACTCCCATCTTCTCCCGCGTTCGACTCCACCAAACCTGAATGCATCACCCCAAAATCCCGCTGCCCCCGAAATGCAAAAGTTGGCCAAGATCAGTGAGCTATAGCTCACACGGCCTTGGCCGCAAAATGGTGGCTGGTGCCTAGGCCTTTTCGACATTTCTTCGAGCGGCGTGGCTGGGTGCCATGGCCTTCCTGTGCCGAGGGTGGCTGCCTGCCTAGGCCTTGGCCCCGCACCCACGGGGTGGCTGGGTGCCATGGCCTTGGCCTTGGCCGTGGAGTGGCTGCATCACCCCAGGACTTGGCACCGCCCGGGGTGGCTGTTCCGGTGCCATGGCCTTGGCCTTGGCCGCGGGTGGATGCGTGCCTGGCCTTGGCCTTGGCGGCGGGCTGGCTGCGTGCCTTTCTCGAAATGCAGCACATGCTCGCGACCAAGGCACGCCGCACAATCTCGCGCACACACAACACAAACTTGGGCCGCTCCCGGGGCAAGAATAGTGTGCTCGAGCGTGGCCCTGTGCCTTGGCCTTGGCCGCGGGGTGGCCGCGTGCCTTGGCCTTGGCGTTGGCCGCGAGCATTTGGCAAAAAAGTGAGCACACAGTCCTCACCGTTGCTTCGTATTCTTGGACCAAAATCTGAGATCCAACCTACCTTCCACTTCTTTCTCCGGTTTTCCTGAATCGGACGACTTGGCCCACCCACCCGTTCTCTGGCGGTAAAATGGCTGTAAAACGAGTTTCGGAGCTCGGAATTGCATACCGTTTTCTCCCGCCACCGACTCCCACCAAACCCGACGACGCCAGCCCAAAATCGCATGCCGCCCCCAAAACACGAAATTTGGTCGCAATCCGTGTGCTATAGCTCACGGATTTTGGCCTTTTCGGGCGGAAAAATGGGCGCAGGGCCTCCCGCATTATTTTGGCCATTTCTTCGAGCGTAAAACAGTACTAGCACCGTGAGCAGGCCCCCGGACCAGTTGTACCGCAACCGGACCAATTCACAGGCACGTTTCGTTTCCTTTTCGTACCCCCACACGTTCGGTAAATCAGACGTAAAACGAGGTTCAGACTTCGGAATCGACTCCCGTCTTCTCCGACGTTCAACTGTCGCACGTATCTAATGCATCACCCCAAAATCCCGCCCGCCCGAAATGCAAGAAAGTTGGCCAAGATCCGTGAGCTACAGCACACGGCCTTGGCCGCGGGGGTGGCTGCGTGCCTAGGCCTTGGCCTTGGCCTTGGTGCCATGGCCTTGGCCTGGCCACGGGCCTTGCGTGCCTTGGCCTGCAGCACGGGGTGGCTGCGTGAGGCCTTGGCAGGTGGCTGGGTGCCATGGCCTTGGCCTTGGCACACACAACACTGGGTGCCATGCCTTGGCCTTGCTCCCGAGGAAAGGATAGGGCCAGCTCGGCCTTGGCCCGGGGTGGCTGCGTGCCTTGGCGTTGGTCGCGGGGCTGCGTGGCTGCGTCTCGGCACAAACTTGGGCCGCGCTCCCGGGGCAAGGATAGCGAGCTCGGCGTGGCCCTTGCCTTGGCCTTGGCAGCGTGAGCATGCCTTGGCCGTGGGCGAGCATTTGGCAAAAAGTGAGCACACAGTCCTCGCCGTTTCTTCATATTCTTGGACCAAAAACTGAGATCCACACCTACCTTCCACTTCTTTCCCGGTTTTGCCTGAATCGGACGAGTTGGCCCACCCATTCTCTGGCGGTAAAATGGCCGTTAAATGAGTTTAGAGCTCGGAATTGGACCGGTTTTCTCCCACCACCGACTCCCACCAAACCCGACCACGCCAGCAAAAAATCCACGCTGCCCCGAAACACGAAATTTGGCCACAAATCGTGTGCTATAGCTCACGGATTTTGGCCTTTTCTGGCGGGAAAATGGGCACAGGGCCTCCCGCATTATTTTCACCATTTCTTCGAGCGGAAAAACATTACTAGCACCGTGAGGAGGCCCCGCCCAGTTCTACCACAATCGGACCAATTCGCAGGCACGTTTCGTCCCCTTTTCGCACCCCCGCACGTTCGGTAAATCAGTCATAAACGAGGTTTGGACCTCGAAATCAACTCCCCCTTTCTCCGACGATGTTCGACTGTCGCACGTATCGAATGCATCACCCCAAAATCGAGCACCGCCCCGGAAACGCGAAAGTTGGCCAAGTTCCGTGAACTACAGCACACGGCCTTGGCCTTGGCCGCGGGGTGGATGCGTGCCTCGGCCTTGGCCTTGGCCGTGGGCTGGCTCCGTGCCTTGCTCGAAATGCAGCACATGCTCGTGACCAAGGCAGGTCGCACACTCTCACGCACACACAACACACACTCCGGCCGCGCTCCCGAGGAAAGGATAGGGAGCTCGAGCGTGGCCCTGTGCCTTGGCGTTGGTCGCGGGGTGGCTGCGTGGCTTGGCCTTCGCCGCGGGCGAGCATTTGGCCAAAATGTGAGCACACGGTCCTCGCCGTTTCTTCATATTCTTGGATCAAAAACTGAGATCCACACCTACCTTCCACTTCTTTCCCCGGTTTTGCCTGAATCGGACGAGTTGGCCCACCCGTTTGGGCAACCCTTCGCTGCCGGTAAGAAGGCCGTAAAACGAGTTTCGGAGCTCGGAATTGGATTCCATTTTCTACCGCCACCGACTCCACCAAACCTGACCACGCCAGCCCAAAATCCAACGCTGCCCCCGAAACGCGAAATTTGGCCACAATCCGTGTGCTATAGCTCACGGATTTTAGCCTTTTCTGGCGGCAAAATGGGCGCAGGGCCTACCGCATTCTTTTCGACATTTCTTCGAGCGGAAAGCAGTACTTGCGCCGTGAGGAGGCCCCCGGCCCAGTTCTACCACAATCGGACCAATTCGAGGGCACGTTTCGTCCCCTTTTCGCACCCCCGCACCCTCGGTAAATCGGCCATAAAACGAGGTTCGGACCTCGAAATCGACTCCCCCCTTTCTCGATGTTCGACTGTCGCACGTATCGAATGCATCACCCCAAAATCGGGCACCGCCCCGGAAACGCGAAAGTTGGCCAAGTTCCGTGAACTACAGCACACGGCCTTGGCCTTGGCCGCGGGGTGGATGCGTGCCTCGGCCTTGGCCTTGGCCGCGGGCTGGCTCCGTGCCTTGCTCGAAATGCAGCACATGCTCGTGACCAAGGCAGGTCGCACACTCTCACGCACACACAACACACACTCCGGCCGCGCTCCCGAGGAAAGGATAGGGAGCTCGAGCGTGGCCCTGTGCCTTGGCGTTGGTCGCGGGGTGGCTGCGTGGCTTGGCCTTCGCCGCAGGCGAGCATTTGGCCAAAATGTGAGCACACGGTCCTCGCCGTTTCTTCATATTCTTGGATCAAAAACTGAGATCCACACCTACCTTCCACTTCTTTCCCCGGTTTTGCCTGAATCGGACGAGTTGGCCCACCCGTTTGGGCAACCCTTCGCTGCCGGTAAGAAGGCCGTAAAACGAGTTTCGGAGCTCGGAATTGGATTCCATTTTCTACCGCCACCGACTCCACCAAACCTGACCACGCCAGCCCAAAATCCAACGCTGCCCCCGAAACGCGAAATTTGGCCACAATCCGTGTGCTATAGCTCACGGATTTTAGCCTTTTCTGGCGGCAAAATGGGCGCAGGGCCTCCCGCATTCTTTTCGACATTTCTTCGAGCGGAAAGCAGTACTTGCGCCGTGAGGAGGCCCCCGGCCCAGTTCTACCACAATCGGACCAATTCGAGGGCACGCTTCGTCCCCTTTTCGCAGCCCCGCAGCCTCGGTAAATCGGCCATAAACGAGGTTCGACCTCGAAATCGACTCCCCCTTTCTCGATGTTCGACTGTCTCACGTATCTAATGCATCACCCTAAAATCCCGCACCGCCCCGGAAACACGAAAGTTGGCCAAGATCCGTGAGCTACAGCACACGGCCTTGGCCTTGGCCATGGGCTGGCTGCGTGCCTCGGCCTTGGCTGCGGGCTGGCTACGTGCCTTTCTCGAAATGCAGCATCTGCTCGCGACCAAGGCAGGTCGCACACTCTCACACACACACAACAAAAACTACGGCCGCGCTCCTGAGGCAAGGATAGGGAGCTCGAGCATGGCCATGTGCCTTGGCGTTGGTCGCGGGGTGGCTGCATGGCTTGGCCTTGGCCGCGGGCGAGCATTTGGCCAAAATGTGAGCACACGGTCCTCGCCGTTTCTTCGTATTCTTGGATCAAAAACTGAGATCCAACCTACCTTCCACTTCTTTCCCAGGTTTTCCCTGAATCTGAAGAGTTGGCCCACCCGTTTGGGCAACCCGTTCGCTGCCGGTAAGAAGGCCGTAAAACGAGTTTCGAGCTCGGAATTGATTCCGTTTTCTCCCACCACCGACTCCCACCAAACCTGACCACGCCAGCCCAAAATCCAACGCTGCCCCAAAATGCGAAATTTGGCCACAATCCGTGTGCTATAGCTCACGGATTTTAGCCTTTTCTGGCGGCAAAATGGGCGCAGGGCCTCCCGCATTCTTTTCGACATTTCTTCGAGCGGAAAGCAGTACTTGCGCCGTGAGGAGGCCCCCGGCCCAGTTCTACCACAATCGGACCAATTCGAGGGCACGCTTCGTCCCCTTTTCGCAGCCCCGCAGCCTCGGTAAATCGGCCATAAAACGAGGTTCGGAACTCGAAATCGACTCCCCCCTTTCTCGATGTTCGACTGTCGCACGTATCTAACGCATCACCCCAAAATCTGGCACCGCCCCGGAACCGCGAAAGTTGGCCAAGTTCCGTGAACGACAGCGCACGGCCTTGGCCGTGGCCGCGGGCTGGCTCCGTGCCTCGGCCTTGGCCTTGGCCGCGGGCTGGCTCCGTGCCTTGCTCGAAATGCAGCACATGCTCGTGACCAAGGCAGGTCGCACACTCTCACGCACACACAACACACACTCCGGCCGCGCTCCCAAGGAAAGGATAGGGAGCTCGAGCGTGGCCCTGTGCCTTGGCGTTGGTCGCGGGGTGGCTGCGTGGCTTGGCCTTGGCCGCGGGCGAGCATTTGGCCAAAATGTGAGCACACGGTCCTCGCCGTTTCTTCGTATTCTTGGACCAAAATCTGAGATCCAACCTACCTTCCACTTCTTTCTCCGGTTTTGCCTGAATCGGACGACTTGGCCCACCCGTTTGGGCACCCGTTCGCTGCCGGTAAGAAGGCCGTAAAACGAGTTTCGGAGCTCGGAATTGGATTCCGTTTTCTCCCGCCACCGACTCCCACCAAACCCGACCACGCCAGCCCAAAATCCAACCCCGCCCCCGAAATGCAAAATTTGGCCACAATCCGTGTGCTATAGCTCACGGATATTGGCCGTTTCTGGCGGAAAAATGGGCGCAGGGCCACCCGCATTCTTTTTGCCATTTCTTCGAGCGGAAAGCAGTACTTGCGCCGTGAGGAGGCCCCCGGCCCAGTTCTACCACAATCGGACCAATTCGAGGGCACGTTTCGTCCCCTTTTCGCACCCCCGCACCCTCGGTAAATCGGCCATAAAACGAGGTTCGGACCTCGAAATAGACTCCCCTTTTTCCGACGTTCGACTGTCGCACGTATCTAATGCATCACCCCAAAATCCGGCACCGCCCCGGAACCGCGAAAGTTGGCCAAGTTCTGTGAACGACAGCACACTGCCTTGGCCTTGGCCGCGGGGTGGCTGCGTGCCTCGGCCTTGGCCTTGGCCACGGGCTGGCTCCGTGCCTTGCTCGAACTGCAGCACATGCTCGTGACCAAGGCAGGTCGCACACTCTCACGCACACACAACACACACTCCGGCCGGGCTCCCAAGGAAAGGATAGGGAGCTCGAGCGTGGCCCTGTGCCTTGGCGTTGGTCGCGGGGTGGGTGCGTGGCTTGGCCTTGGCCGCGGGCGAGCATTTGGCCAAAATGTGAGCACACGGTCCTCGCTGTTTCTTCATATTCTTGGACCAAAAACTGAGATCCACACCTACCTTCCACTTCTTTCCCCGGTTTTGCCTGAATCGGACGAGTTGGCCCACCAGTTTGGGCACCCGTTCGCTGCCGGTAAGAAGGCCGTAAAACGAGTTTCGGAGATCGGAATTGGATTCCGTTTTCTCCCGCCACCGACTCCCACCACACCTGACCACGCCTGCCCAAAATCCAACGCCGCCCCCGAAACGCGAAATTTGGCCACAATCCGTGTGCTATAGCTCACGTATTTTAGCCTTTTCTGGCGGCAAAATGGGCGCATGGCCTCCCGCATTCTTTTTGACATTTCTTCGAGCGGAAAGCAGTACTTGCGCCGTGAGGAGGCCCCCGGCCCAGTTCTACCACAATCGGACCAATTCGAGGGCACGTTTCGTCCCCTTTTCGCACCCCCGCACCCGCTGTAAATCGGCCATAAAACGAGGTTCGGACCTCGAAATCGACTCCCCCCTTTCTCGATGTTCGACTGTCGCACGTATCTAATGCATCACCCCAAAATCCGGCACCGCCCCGGAAACGCGAAAGTTGGCCAAGATCTGTGAGCGACAGCACACGGCCTTGGCCTTGGCCGCGTGGTGGCTCCGTGCCTCGGCCTTGCCCTTGGCCGCGGGCTGGCTCAGTGCCTTGCTCGAAATGCAGCATACGCTCGCGACCAAAGCAGGTCGCACACTCTGACGCACACACAACACACACTCCGGCCGCGCTCCCGAGGCACGGATAGGGAGCTCGAGCGTGGCCCTGTGCCTTGGCGTTGACCGCGGGGTGGCTGCATGGCTTGGCCTTGGCCGCGGGCGAGCATTTGGCCAAAATCTGAGCACACGGTCCTCGCCGTTTCTTCGTATTCTTGGACCAAAATCTGAGATCCAACCTACCTTCCACTTCTTTCTCCGGTTTTGCCTGAATCGGACGACTTGGCCCACCCGTTTGGGCACCCGTTCGCTGCCGGTAAGAAGGCCGTAAAACGAGTTTCGGAGCTCGGAATTGGATTCCGTTTTCTCCCGCCACCGACTCCCACCAAACCCGACCACGCCGGCCCAAAATCCAACCCCGCCCCCGAAATGCAAAATTTGGCCACAATCCGTGTGCTATAGCTCACGGATATTGGCCGTTTCTGGCGGAAAAATGGGCGCAGGGCCACCCGCATTCTTTTTGCCATTTCTTCGAGCGGAAAGCAGTACTTGCGCCGTGAGGAGGCCCCCGGCCCAGTTCTACCACAATCGGACCAATTCCAGGGCACGTTTCGTCCCCTTTTCGCACCCCAGCACCCTCGGTAAATCCGCTGTAAAGCGAGGTTCGGACCTCGAAATCGACTCGCCTCTTTTCCGACGTTCGACTGTCGAACGTATCTAATGCATAACCCCAAAATCTCGCACGGCCACGGAAATGCGAAGGTTAGCCAAGATCCCTGAGCGACGGCACACGGCCTTGGCCTTGGCCGCGGGGTGGCTGGGTGCCATGGCCTTGGCCTTGGCCACGGGGTGGCTGTGTGCCAAGGCCTTGGCCGCAGGGTGGCTGCGTGCCTAGGCCTTGGCCGCGGGCTGGCTCAGTGCCTTGCTCGAAATGCAGCATATGCTCGCGAGCAAGGCAGGTCGCACACTCTCACGCACACACAACACACACTCCGGCCGCGCTCCCGAGGCACGGATAGGGAGCTCGAGCGTGGCCCTGTGCCTTGGCGTTGGCTGCGGGGTGGCTGCATGGCTTGGCCTTGGCCGCGGGCGAGCATTTGGCCAAAATGTGAGCACACGGTCCTCGCCGTTTCTTCGTATTCTTGGACCAAAAACTGAGATCCACACCTACCTTCCAGTTCTTTCTCCGGTTTTGCCTGAATCGGACGAGTGGGCCCACCCGTTTGGGCACCCGTTCGCTGCCGGTAAGATGGCCGTAAAACGAGTTTCGGAGCTCGGAATTGGATTCCGTTTTCTCCTGCCACTGACTCCCACCAAACCCGACCACCCCAGCCCAAAATCCCACGCCGCCCCTGAAACGCGAAATTTGGGCACAATCCGTGTGCTATAGCTCACGGATTTTGGCCTTTTCCAGGGGAAAAATGGGCGCAGGGCCTCCCGCATTATTTTTGCCATTTCTTCGAGCGGAAAGCAGTATTTGCGCCGTGAGGAGGCCCCCGGCCCAGTTCTACCACAATCGGACCAATTCCAGGGCACGTTTCGTCCCCTTTTCGCACCCCAGCACCCTCGGTAAATCCGCTGTAAAGCGAGGTTCGGACCTCGAAATCGACTCGCCTCTTTTCCGACGTTCGACTGTCGAACGTATCTAATGCATAACCCATAAATCCCGCACGGCCACGGAAATGCGAAGGTTAGCCAAGATCCCTGAGCGACGGCACAGGGCCTTGGCCTTGGCCGCGGGGTGGCTGGGTGCCATGGCCTTGGCCTTGGCCACGGGGTGGCTGCGTGCCAAGTCCTTGGCCGCGGGCTGGCTGTGTGAAATGGCCTTGGCCGCGGGCTGGGTGGGTGCCATGGCCTTGGCCGCGCGGTGGACGCGTGCCTTGGCCTTGGCCACCGGGTGGCTGCGTGCCTCGGCCTTGGCCTTGGCCGCGGGCTGGCTCCGTGCCTTGCTCGAAATGCAGCACATGCTCGCGACCAAGGCAGGTGGCACACTCTCACGCACACACAACACACACTCCGGCCGCGCTCCCGAGGCAAGGATAGGGAGCTCGAGCGTGGCCCTGTGCCTTGGCGTTGGCCGCAGGGTGGCTGCGTGGCTTGGCCTTGGCCGCAGGTGAGCATTTGGCCAAAATGTGAGCACACGGTCCTCGCCGTTTCTTTGTATTCTTGGACCAAAAACTGAGATCCACACCTACCTTCCACATCTTTCTCCGGTTTTGCCTGAATCGGACGAGTTGGCCCACCCGTTTGGGCACCCGTTCGCTGCCGGTAAGATGGCCGTAAACCGAGTTTCGGAGCTCGGAATTGGATTCCGTTTTCTCCCGCCACCGACTCCCACCAAATCTGACCACGCCAGCCCACAATCCCAGGCCGCCCCCGAAACGCGAAATTTGGCCACAATCCGTGTGCTATAGCTCACGGATTTTGCCCTTTTCTGGCGGAAAAATGGGCGCAGGGCCACCCGCATTATTTTTGCCATTTCTTCGAGCGGAAAGCAGTACTTGCACCGTGAGGAGGCCGCCGGCCCAGTTCTACCACAATCAGACCAATTTGAGTGCACGTTTCGTTCCCTTTTCGCACTCACGTACCCTCGGTAAATTGGCCGTAAAACGAGGTTCGGACCTCGAAATCGACTCCCCTCTTTTCCGACGTTCGACTGTCGCACGTATCTAATGCATCACCCCAAAATCCCGCACCGCCTCGGAAACGCAAAAGTTGGCCAAGATCCGTGAGCGACAGCACACGGCCTTGGCCTTTGCTGCGGGGTGGCTGCGGGCCATGGCCTTGGCCTTGGCCTCGGGGTGGCTGCGTGTCATAGCCTTGGCCTTGGCAACCGGGTGGCTGTGTGCCAAGGCCTTGGCCGCCGGCGGTCTGGGTGCTATGGCCTTGGCCGCGGGCTGGCTGGGTGCCATGGCCTTGGCCGCGGGGTGGATGCGTGCCCTGGCCTTGGCCACAGGGTGGCTGCGTGCCTCGGCCTTGGCCTTGGCCGCGGGCTGGCTCTGTGCCTTGCTCGAAATGCAGCACATGCTCACGACCAAGGCAGGTCGCACACTCTCACGCACACACAACACACACTCGGGCCACGCTCCCGAGGCAAAGATAGGGAGCTCGAGCGTGGCCGTCTGCATTGGCGTTGGCCGCGGGGTGGCTGCGTGGCTTGGCCTTGGCCGCGGGCGAGCATTTGGCCAAAATGTGAGCACACGGTCCTCGCTGTTTCTTCGTATTCTTGGACCAAAAACTGAGATCCACACCTACCTTCCACTTCTTTCACCGGTTTTGCCTGAATCGGACGAGTTGGCCCACCCATTTGGGCACCCGTTCGCTGCCGGTAAGATGGCCTTTTCTGGCGGAAAAATGGGCGCAGGGCCTCCCTCATTATTTTTGCCATTTCTTCGAGCGGAAAGCAGTACTTGCGCCGTGATGAGGCCCCCGGCCTAGTTCTACCACAATCGGACCAATTCGAGGGCACGTTTCGTCCCCTTTTTGCACCCCCGCACCCTCGGTAAATCGGCCGTAAAACGAGGTTCGGACCTCAAACTCGACTCCCCTCTTTTCCAACGCTCAACTGTCGTACGTATCTAATGCATCACCCCAAAATCCCGCACCGCCCCGGAAACGCGAAAGTTGGCCAAGATCCGTGGGCGACAGCACACGGCCTTGGCCATCGCCGCGGGGTGGCTGCGTGCCTAGGCCTTGGCCGCGGGGTGGCTGGGTGCCATGGCCTTGGCCGCGGGGTGGCTGGGTGCCATGGCCTTGTCCTTGGCCACCGGGTGGCTGTGTGCCAAGGCCTTGGCCTCGGGGTGGCTGCGTGCCTAGGCCTTGGCCGCGGGCTGGCTGAGTGCCATGGCCTTGGCCGCGGGGTGGACGCGTGCCTAGGCCTTGGCCACGGGGTGGCTGCGTGCCTCGGCCGCGGGCTGGTTACGTGCCTTTCTCGAAATGCAGCATATGCTCGTGACCAAGGCAGGTCGCACACTCTCACGCACACGCAACACACACTCCGGCCGCGCTCCCGAGGCAAGGATAGGGAGCTCGAGCGTGGCCCTGTGCCTTGGCGCTGGCCGCGGGGTGGCTGCATGGCTTGGCCTTCGCCGCGGGTGAGCATTTGGCCAAAATGTGAGCACCCGGTCCTCGCCGTTTCTTCGTATTCTTGGACCAAAAACTAAGATCCACACCTACCTTCCAGTTCTTTCTCCGGTTTTGCCTGAATCGGACGAGTGGGCCCACCCGTTTGGGCACCCGTTCGCTGCCGGTAAGATGGCCGTAAAAGGAGTTTTGGATCTCGGAATTGGATTCCGTTTTCTCCCGCCACCGACTCCCACCAAACCCGACCACGCCAGCCCAAAATCCAACGCCGTCCCCGAAATGCGAAATTTGGCCACAATCCGTGTGCTATAGCTCACGGATTTTGGCCTTTTCCGGGGGAAAAATGGGCGCAGGGCCTCCCGCATTATTTTCGCCATTTCTTCGAGCGGAAAGCAGTACATGCACCGTGAGGAGGCGCCCGGCCCAGTTCTACCACAATCCGACCAATTTGAGGGCACGTTTTGTCCCCTTTTCGCACCCCCGCACCCTCGGTAAATCGGCCGTAAAACGAGGTTCGGACCTCGAAATTGACTCCCCTCTTTTCCGACGTTCGACTGTCGCACGTATCTAATGCATCACCCCAAAATCCCGCACCGCCCCGGAAACGCGAAAGTTGGCCAAGATCCGTGAGCGACAGCACACGGCCTTGGCCTTGGCCGCGGGGTGGCTGCGTGCCTAGGCCTTGGCCGCGGGGTGGCTGGGTGCCATGGCCTTGTCCTTGGCCACCGGGTGGCTGTGTTCCAAGGCCTTGGCCTCGGGGTGGCTGCGTGCCTAGGCCTTGGCCGCGGGCTGGCTGGGTGCCATGGCCTTGCCCGCAGGGTGGACGCGTGCTTAGGCCTTGGCCGCGGGCTGGCTACGTGCCTTTCTCGAAATGCAGCATATGCTCGCGAGCAAGGCAGGTCGCACACTCTCACGCACACACAACACACACTCCGGCTGCGCTCCCTAGGCAAGGATAGGGAGCTCCATCGTGGCCCTGTGCCTTGGCGTTGGCTGCGGGGTGGCTGCATGGCTTGGCCTTGGCCGCGGGCGAGCATTTGGCCAAAATGTGAGCACACGGTCCTCGCCGTTTCTTCGTATTCTTGGACCAAAAACTGAGATCCACACCTACCTTCCAGTTCTTTCTCCGGTTTTGCCTGAATCGGACGAGTGGGCCCACCCGTTTGGGCACCCGTTCGCTGCCGGTAAGATGGCCGTAAAAGGAGTTTTGGATCTCGGAATTGGATTCTGTTTTCTCCCGCCACCGACTCCCACCAAACCCGACCACGCCAGCCCAAAATCCAACGCCGCCCCCGAAACGCGAAATTTGGCCACAATCCGTGTGCTATAGCTCACGGATTTTGGCCTTTTCCGGGGGAAAAATGGGCGCAGGGCCTCCCGCATTATTTTCGCCATTTCTTCGAGCGGAAAGCAGTACATGCGCCGTGAGGAGGCGCCCGGCCCAGTTCTACCACAATCCGACCAATTTGAGGGCACGTTTTGTCCCCTTTTCGCACCCCCGCACCCTCGGTAAATCGGCCGTAAAACGAGGTTCGGACCTCGAAATTGACTCCCCTCTTTTCCGACGTTCGACTGTCGCACGTATCTAATGCATCACCCCAAAATCCCGCACCGCCCCGGAAACGCGAAAGTTGGCCAAGATCCGTGAGCGACAGCACACGGCATTGGCCTTGGCCGCGGGCTGGCTGGGTGCCATGGCCTTGGCCTTGGCCACCAGGTGGCTGTGTGCCAAGGCCTTGGCCGCGTGGTGGCTGCGTACCTAGGCCTTGGCCGCGGGTGGGCTGGGTACCATGGCCTTGGCCGCGGGGTGGACGCGTGCCTAGGCCTTGCCCACGGGGTGGCTGCGTGCCTTTGCCTTGGCCTTGGCCGCGGGCTGGCTACGTGCCTTTCTCAAAATGCAGCATATGTTCGCGACCAAGGCAGGTCGCACACTCTCAAGCACACAGAACACACACTCGGGCCGCGCTCCCGAGGCAAGGATAGGGAGCTCGAGCGTGGCCCTGTGCCTTGGCGTTGGCCGCGGGGTGGCTGCGCGGCTTGGCCTTGGCCGCGGGCGAGCATTTGGCCAAAATGTGAGCACACGGTCCTCGCCGTTTCTTCGTATTCTTGGACCAATAACTGAGATCCACACCTACCTTCCACTTCTTTCTCCGGTTTTGCCTGAATCGGACGAGTTGGCCCACCCGTTTGGGCACCCGTTCGCTGCCGGTAAGATGGCCGTAAAACGAGTTTCGAAGCTCGGAATTGGATTCCGTTTTCTCCGGCCACCGACTCCCACCAAACCCAACGATGCCAGCCCAAAAACCCACTCCACCCCCGAAACGTGAAATTTGGCCACAATCCGTGTGCGATAGCTCACGGATTTTGGCCTTTTCTGGCAGAAAAATGGGCGCAGGGCCTCCCGCATTATTTTTGCCATTTCTTCGAGCGGAAAGCAGTACTTGCGCCGTGACGAGGCCCCCGGCCCAGTTCTACCAGAATCGGACCAATTCCAGGGCACGTTTCGTCCCCTTTTCGCACCCCCGCACCCTCGGTAAATCGGCCGTAAAACGAGGTTCGGACCTCGAAATCGACTGCCCTCTTTTCCGACGTTCGACTGTCGCACGTATCTAATGCATCACCCCAAAATCCCGCACCGCCCCGGAAACGCGAAAGTTGGCCAAGATCCGTGAGCGACAGCACACGGCATTGGCCTTGGCCGCGGGCTGGCTGGGTGCCATGGCCTTGGCCTTGGCCACCAGGTGGCTGTGTGCCAAGGCCTTGGCCGCGTGGTGGCTGCGTACCTAGGCCTTGGCCGCGGGTGGGCTGGGTACCATGGCCTTGGCCGCGGGGTGGCTGGGTGTCATGGCCTTGGCCTTGGCCGCGGGGTGGCTGCGTGCCTTGGCTTTGGCCGCAGGCTGGCTGCGTGCCTTGCTCGAAATGCAGCACATGCTCGCGACCAAGGCACGTTGCACACTCTCACGCACACACAACACACACTTGGGCCGCGCTCCCGGGGCAAGGATAGGGAGCTCGAGCGTGGCCCTGTGCCTTGGCCTTGGCCGCGGGGTGGCCGCGTGCCTCGGCCGCGGGCGAACATTTGGCCAAAAAGTGAGCACAAGGTCCTCGCCGTTGCTTCGTATTCTTGGACCAAAAACTGAGATCCACACCTACCGAGGCAGCGGGCGAGCATTTGGCCAAAAAGTGAGCACAAGGTCCTCGCTGTTGCTTCGTATTCTTGGACCAAAAACTGAGATCCACACCTACCTTCCACTTCTTTCTCCGGTTTTCCCTGAATCGGACGAGTTGGCCCACCCGTTCTCTGGCAGTAAAATGGCCGTTAAACGAGTTTAGGAGCTCAGAATTGGATTCCGTTTTCTCCCGCCACCGACTCCCACCAAACCCGACCACGCCAGCCAAAAATCCCACGCCGCCCCCGAAACACGAAATTTGGCCGCAATCCGTGTGCTATAGCTCACGGATTTTGGCCTTGTCGGGCGGAAAAATGGGCACAGGGCCTCCCGCATTATTTTCGCCATCTCTTCGACCGCAAAACAGTACTAGCACCGTGAGGAGGCCCCCGGCCCAGTTCTACCACAACCGGACCAATTCGCAGGCACGTTTCGTCCCCTTTTCGCACCCCCACACGTTCGGTAAATCAGCCGTAAAACGAGGTTCGGACCACGGAATCGACTCCCGTCATGTCCGACGTTCGACTGTCGCACGTATCTAATGCATTACCCCAAAATCCCGCACCGCCCCAGAAATGCGAAAGTTGGCCAAGATCCGTGAGCTACAGCACACGGCCTTGGCCGCGGGGTGGCTGCGTGCCTAGGCCTTGGCAGCGGCGTGGCTGGGTACCATGGCCTTGGCCTTGGCCGCGGGGTGGCTGGGTGCCATGGCCTTGGCCTTGGCCGTGGAGTGGCTGTGTGCCTAGGACTTGGCCGCGGGGGCTGCAGCACATGCGTGCCTTTCTCACACTCTCGCGAAATGCTTTTGGAATCGGCTCCCGCACTTCTCAGACGTAAAACGAGGTTCGGACCTTGGAATCGGCTCCCGTCTTCTCCGACGTTCGACTGTCGCACGTATCTAATGCATTACCCCAAAATCCCGCCAAGCCCCGGAAACGCGAAAGTTGGCAAAGATCCGTGAGCTACAGCACACGGCCTCGACCGCGGGGTGGCTGCGTGCTTAGGCCTTGGCCGCAGGGTGGCTGGGTGCCTTGCTCGAAATGCAGCACATGCTCGCGACCAAGGCACGTCTCACACTCTCGCGCACACACAACACACACTTGAGCCGCACTACCGGGGCAAGGATAGGGAGCTCGAGCGTGGACCTGTGCCTTGGCCTTGGCCGCGGGGTGGCCGCGTGCCTTGGCCTTGGCCGCGGGGTGGCCGCGTGCCTTGGCCTTGGCCTTGGCCGCGGGCGAGCATTTTGCCAAAATGTGAGCACACGGTCCACGCCGTTGCTTCGTATTCTTGGACCAAAAACTGAGATCCACACCTACCTTCCACTTCTTTCTCCGGTTTTGCCTGAATCGGACGAGTTGACCCACCCGTTTGGGCACCCGTTCTCTGGCAGTAAAATGGCCGTAAAACGAGTTTCGGAGCTCGGAATTGGATTCCGTTTTCTCCCGCCACCGACTCCCAGCAAACCCGACCACGCCAGCCAAAAATCCCACGCCGCCCCCGAAACGCGAAATTTGGCCGCAATCCGTGTGCTGTAGCTCACGGATTTTGGCCTTTTTGGGCGGGCTGGCTGCGTGCTTTGCTCGAAATGCAGCACATGCTCGCGACCGAGGCACGTCGCACACTCTCGCACACACACAACACACACTTGGACCGCACTCCTGGAGCAAGGATAGGGAGCTCGAGCGTGGCCCTGTGCCTTGGCCTTAGCCGCGGGGTGGCCGCGTGCCTTGGCCTTGGCGAAGGGGTGGCTGGGTGCCATGGCCTTGGCCTTGGCCGTGTGGTGGCTGCGTACCTAAGCCTTTTCCGCGGGGTGGCTGGGTGCCATGGCCTTGGCCTTGGCCACGGGGTGGCTGCGTGCCTTGCTCGAAATGCAGCACATGCTCGCGACCAAGGCACGTCGCACACTCCCGCGCACACATGGGCCGTGCTCCCGGGGCAAGGATAGGGAGCTCGAGCGTGGCCCTGAGCCTTGGCCTTGGCCGCGGGGTGGCCGCGTGCCTTGGCCTTGGCCTTGGCCGCGGGCAAGCATTTGGCCAAAATGTGAGCACACGGTCCTCACCGTTGCTTCGTATTCTTGGACCAAAAACTGAGATCCACACCTACCTTCCACTTCTTTCTCCGGTTTTACCTGAATCCGACGAGTTGGCCCACCCGTTTCGGCACCCGTTCTCTGGCGGTAAAATGGCTGTAAAACGAGTTTCGGAGCTTGGAATTGGATTCCGTTTTCTCCCGCCACCGACTCCCACAAAACCCGACCACGCCAGCCAAAAATCACACGCCGCCCCCGAAACGCGAAATTTGGCCGCAATCCGTGTGCTGTAGCTCATCGATTTTGGCCTTTTTGGGCGGAAAAATGGCCGCAGGGCCTCCCGCATTATTTTTGCCATTTCTTCGAGAGGAAAACAGTACTAGCACCGTGAGGAGACCCCCGGCCCAGTTCTACCACAACCAGACCAATTCACGGGCACGTTTCGTTCCCTTTTCGCACCCCCGCACGTTCGGTAAATCAAACGTAAAACGAGGTTCGGACCTCGGAATCGACTCCCGTCTTCTCCGAAGTTCGACTGTCGTACGTATCTAATGCATCACCCCAAAATCCCACCCCGCCACGGAAACACGAAAGTTGGCCAAGGTCCGTGAGCTACAGCACACGGCCTTGGCCGTGGGGTGGCTGCGTGCCTAGGCCTTGGCCGCGGGGTGGCTGGGTGCCATGGCGTTGGCCTTGGCCACCGGGTGGCTGTGTGCCATGGCGTTGGCCTTGGCCGTGGGGTGGCTGGGTGCCATGGCCTTGGCCTTGGCCGCGGGGTGGCTGCGTGCCTTGGCCTTGGCCGCGGGCTGGCTGCGTGCCATGCTCGAAATGCAGCACATGCTCGCGACCAAGGCACGTCGCACACTCTCGCGCACACACAATACACACTTGGGCCGCGCTCCCGGGGCAAGAATAGGGAGCTCGAGCGTGGCCCTGTGCCTTGGCCTTGGCCGTGGGGTGGCCGCGTGCCTTGGCCTTGGCCTTGGCCGCGGGCGAGCATTTGGCCAAAATGTGAGCACACGGTCCTCGCCGTTGCTGGGTGCCTTGGCCTTGGCCACGGGGTGGCTGGGTGCCTTGGTCTTGGCCACGCGGTGGCTGCGTGCCTCTGCCATGGCCGCGGGGTGGCTGGGTTCCATGGCCTTGGCCTTGGCCGCGGGGTGGCGGGGTGCCATGTCCTTGGCCTTGGCCGCGGCGCGGCTGCGTGCCTTGTTCGAAATGCAGCACATGCTCGCGACCAAGGCACGTCGCACACTCTCGCGCACACACAACACAAACTTGGGCTGCACTCCCGGGGCAAGGATAGGGAGCTCGAGCGTGGCCCTGTGCCTTGGCCTTGGCCGCGGGCGGGCATTTGGCCAAAATGTGAGCACACGGTCCTCGCCGTTGCTTCGTATTCTTGGACCAAAAACTGAGATCCACACCTACCTTCCACTTCTTTCTCCGGTTTTGCCTGAATCCGACGAGTTGGCCCACCCATTTTGGAACCCGTTCTCTGGCGGTAAAATGGCTGTTAAACGAGTTTCGGAGCTCGGAATTGGATTCCGTTTTCTCCCGCCACCGACTCCCACCAAACCAGACCACGCCAGCGAAAAATCCCACGCCGCCCCCGAAACACGAAATTTTGGGGTGATGCATTAGATACGTGCGACAGTCGAGCGTTGAAAAAGAGGGGAGTCGATTTCGAGGTCCGAACCTCGTTTTACGGCCGATTTACCGAGGGTGCGGGGGTGCGAAAAGGGGACGAAACGTGCCCGCGAATTGGTCCGATTGTGGTAGAACTGGGCCGGGGGCCTCCTCACGGCGCAAGTACTGTTTTCCACTCGAAGAAATGGCGAAAAAAATGCGGGAGGCCATGCGCCCATTTTTCCCCCGGAAAAGGCCAAAATCAGTGAGCTATAGCACACGGTTTGTGGCCAAATTTCGCGTTTCGGGGGCGGCGTGGGATTTTGGGCTGGCGTGGTTGGGTTTGGTGGGAGTCGGTGGTGGGAGAAATCGGAATCCAATTCTGAGCTCCGAAACTCGTTTTACGGCCATCTTACCGGCAGCGAACGGGTGCCCAAAAGGGTGGGCCCACTCGTCCGATTCAGGCAAAACCGGAGAAAAAAGTGGAAGGTAGGTGTGGATCTCAGTTTTTGGTCCAAGAATACGAAGAAACGGCGAGGACCGTGTGCTCACATTTTGGCCAAATGCTCGCCCTTGGCCAAGGCGAAGCCACGCAGCCACCCCGCGGCCAACGCCAAGGCACAGGGCCATGCTCGAGCTCCCTATCCTTGCCTCGGGAGCGCGGCCGGAGTGTATGTTGTGTGTGGGTGAGAGTGTGCGACCTGCCTTGGTCGCGAGCATGTGCTGCATTTCGAGCAAGGCACGGAGCCAGCCCGCAGCCAAGGCCAAGGACGAAGCATGCAGCCACCCCGTGGCCAAGGTCAAGGCTTGCGTCCACCCCGCGGCCAAGCCCATGGAACCCAGCCGGCCCGCGGCCAAGGCCTAGGCATGCAGCCAGCCCGCGGCCAAGGCCTTGGCACGCAGCCACCCCGAGGCCAAGGCCAAGGCCGTGTGCTGTACCTCACAGATCTTGGCCAACTTTCGCGTTTCCGGGGCGGTGCGGGATTCTGGGGTGATGCATTAGATACGTGCGACAGTCGAGCGTTGGAAAAGAGGGGAGTCGATTTCGAGGTCCGAACCTCGTTTTACGGCCGTTTTACCGAGGGTGCGGGGGTGCGAAAAGGGGACGAAACGTGCCCTCGAATTGGTCCGATTGTGGTAGAACTAGGCCGGGGACCTCCTCACGACCCAAGTACTGCTTTCCGCTCGAAGAAATGGCAAAAATAATGATGGAGGCCCAGCGCCCATTTTTCCGCCAGAAAAGGCCAAAATCCGTGAGCTATAGCACACGGATTGTGGCCAAATTTCGCGTTTCGGGGGTGGCGTGGGATTTTGGGCTGGCGTGGTAGGGTTTGGTGGGAGTCGGTGGCGGGAGAAAACGGAATCCAATTCCGAGCTCCGACACTCGTTTTACGGCCATCTTACCGGCAGCGAACGGGTGCCCAAATGGGTGGGCCAACTCGTCCGATTCAGGCAAAACTGGAGAAAGAAGTGGAAGGTAGGTGTGGATCTCAGTTTTTGGTCCAAGAATACGAAGAAACGGCGAGGGCCGTGTGCTCACATTTTGGCCAAATGCTCGCCCGCGGCCAACTCCAAGCCACGCAGCCACCCCACGGCCAACGCCAAGGCACAGGGCCACGCTCGAGCTCCCTATCCTTGCCTTGGGAGCGCGGCCGGAGTGTGTGTTGTGTGTGCGTGAGAGTGTGCGACCTGCCTTGGTCGCGAGCATGTGCTTCATTTCGAGCAAGGCACGGAGCCAGCCCGCGGCCAAGGCCAAGGCCGAGGCACACGCCACCCCATAGCCAAGGCCAAGGCCCGCGTCCACCCCGCGGCCAAGGCCATGGCACCCAGCCAGCCCGCGGCCAAGGCCTAGGCACGCAGCCAGCCTGCGGCCAAGGCCTTGGCACACAGCCACCCCGAGGCCAAGGCCAAGGCCATGGCACGCAGCCACCCCGCGGCCCAGGCCAAGGCCATGGCACGCAGCCACCCCGCGGCCAAGGCCAAGGCCATGGCACGCAGCCACCCTGCGGCCAAGGCCAAGGCCGTGTGCTGTAGCTCACGGATCTTGGCCAACTTTCGCGTTTCCAGGGCGGTGCGGGATTTTGGGGTGATGCATTAGATACGTGCGACAGTCGAGCGTTGGAAAAGAGGGGAGTCGATTTCGAGGTCCGAACCTCGTTTTACGGCCGATTTACCGAGGGTGCGGGGGTGCGAAAAGGGGACGAAACGTGCCCGCGAATTGGTCCGATTGTGGTAGAACTGGGCCGGGGGCCTCCTCACGGTGCAAGCAGTGTTTTCCACTCGAAGAAATGGCAAAAATAATGCGGGAGGCCCTGCGCCCATTTTTCCCCCGGAAAAGGCCAAAATCCGTGAGCTATAGCACACGGATTGTGGCCAAATTTCGCGTTTCGGTATCGGCGTTGGATTTTGGGCTGGCGTGGTCGGGTTTGGTGGGAGTCGGTGGCGGGAGAAAACGGAATCCAATTCCCAGCTCCGAAACTCGTTTTATGGCCATCTTACCGGCAGCGAACGGGTGGCCAAACGGGTGGGCCCACTCGTCCGATTCAGGCAAAACCGGAGAAAGAAGTGGAAGGTAGGTGTGGATCTCAGTTTTTGGTCCAAGAATACGAAGAAACGGCGAGGACCGTGTGCTCACATTTTGGCCAAATGCTCGCCCGCGGCCAAGGCCAAGCCATGCAGCCACCCCGCGGCCAACGCCAAGGCACAGGGCCACGCTCGAGCTCCCTATCCTTGCCTCGGGAGTGCGGCTGGAGTGTGTGTTGTGTGTGCGTGAGAGTGTGCGACCTGCCTTGGTCGCGAGCATATGCTGCATTTCGAGAAAGGCACGTAGCCAGCCCGCGGCCAAGGCCGAGGCACGCAGCCACCCCGTGGCCGAGGCCTAGGCACGCGTCCACCCCGCGGCCAAGGCCATGGCACGCAGCCAGCCCACGGCCAAGGCCTAGGCACGCAGCCACCCCGTGGCCAAGGCCGTGGCACACAGCCACCCGGAGGCCAAGGACAAGGCCATGGCACGCAGCCACCCTGGGGCCAAGGCTAAGGCCATGGCACGCAGCCACCCCGCGGCCAAGGCCAAGGCCGTGTGCTGTAGCTCACGGATCTTGGCCAACTGTCGCGTTTCCGGTGCGGTGCGGGATTTTGGGGTGATGCATTAGATACGTGCGACAGTCGAGCGTTGGAAAAGAGGGGAGTCGATTTTGACATCCGAACCTCGTTTTACGGCCCATTTACCGAGGGTGCGGGGGTGCGAAAAGGGGATGAAACATGCCCGCGAATTGGTCCGATTGTGGTAGAACTGGGCCGGGAGCCTCCTCACGGCGCAAGTACTGTTTTCCGCTCGAAGAATGGCGAAAATAATGCGGGAGGCCGTGCGCCCATTTTTCCCCCGGAGAAGGCCAAAATCCGTGAGCTATAGCACACGGATTGTGGCCAAATTTCGCGTTAGGGGATGGCGTGGGATTTTGGGCTGGCCGTGTCGGGTTTGGTGGGAGTCGGTGGCCGGAGAAAACGGAATCCAATTCCGAGCTCCGAAACTCGTTTTACGGCCATCTTACCGGCAGCGAACGGGTGCCCAAACGGGTGGGCCAACTCGTCCGATTCAGGCAAAACCGGAGAAAGAAGTGGAAGGTAGGTGTGGATCTCAGTTTTTGCTCCAAGAATACGAAACTACGGCGAGGACCGTGTGCTCATATTTTTTGCCAAATGCTCGCCCGCGGCCAAGGCCAAGCCACGCAGCCACCCCGCGGCCAACGCCAAGGCACAGGGCCACGCTCGAGCTCCCTATCCTTCCCTCGGGAGCGCGGCCCGAGTGTGTGCTGCGTGTGCGTGAGAGTGTGCGACCTGCCTTGGTCGCGAGCATGTGCTGAATTTCGAGCAAGGCACGGTGCCAGCCCACGGCCAAGGCCATGGCCTAGGCACGCCGCCACCCCGTGGCCAAGGCCAAGGCACCCGTCCACCCTGCGGCCAAGGCCATGGCACCCAGCCAGCCCGCGGCCAAGGCCTAGGCACGCAGCCACCCAGAGGCCAAGGCCATGGCCTTGGCACGCAGCCACCCCGAGGCCAAGGCCAAGGCCATGGCACCCAGCCACCCCGCGGCCAAGGCCAAGGCCATGGCACGCAGCCACCCTGCGGCCAAGGCCAACGCCGTGTGCAGTAGCTCACGGATCTTGGCCAACTTTCGCGTTTCCGGTGCGGTGCGGGATTTTGGGATGATGCATTAGATACGTGCGACAGTCGATCGTTGGAAAAGAGGGGACTCGATTTCGAGGTCCAAACCTCGTTTTACGGCCGATTTACCGAGGGTACGGGGGTCCGAAAAGGGGATGAAACGTGCCCTTGAATTGGTCTGATTGTGGTAGAACTGGGCCGGGGGCCTCCTCACGGCGCAAGTACTACATTCCGCTCGAAGAAATGGCAAAAATCATGCGGGAGGCCCTGCGCCCATTTTTCCGCCAGAAAAGGCCAAAATCCGTGAGCTATAGCACACGGATTGTGGCCAAATTTCGCGTTTCGGGGGCGGCGTGGGATTTTAGGCTGGCGTCGTCGGGTTTGGTGGGAGCCGGTGGCGGGAGAAAACGGAATCCAATTCCGAGCTCTGAAACCCGTTTTACGGACATCTTACCGGCAGCGAACGGGAGCGCGGCCGGAGTGTGTGTTGTGTGTGCGTGAGAGTGTGCGACCTGCCTTGGTTGCGAGCATGTGCCACATTTCGAGCAAGGCACGGAGCCAGCCCACGGCCAAGGGCATGGCCGAGGCACGTAGCCACCCCTTGGCCAAGGCGAAGGCACGCGTCCACCCCGCGGCCAAGGCCATGGCACCCAGCTAGCCCGCGGCCAAGGCCTAGGCAGGCAGCCACCCCGCGGCCAAGGCCTTGGCACACAGCCACCCGGTGGCGAAGGCCAAGGCCATGGCACCCAGCCACCCTGCGGCCAAGGCCTAGGCACCCAGCCACCCTGCGGCCAAGGCCTAGGCACGCAGCCACCCCGCGGCCAAGGCCAAGGCCGTGTGCTGTCGCTCACGGATCTTGGCCAACTTTCCTGTTTCCGGGGCGGTGCAGGATTTTGGGGTGATGCATTAGATACGTGCGACAGTCGAGCGTTGGAGAAGAGGGGAGTCGATTTCGAGGTCCGAACCTCGTTTTACGGCCGATTTACCGAGGGTGCGGGGGTGCGAAAATGGGACGAAACGTGCGCTCGAATTGGTCCGATTGTGGTAGAACTGGGCCGGGGGCCTCCTCACGGCGCAAGTACTGCTTTCCGTTCGAAGAAATGGCAAAAATATTGCGGGAGACCCTCCGCCCATTTTCCGCCAGAAAAGGCCAAAATCCGTGAGCTATAGCACACGGATTGTGGCCAAATTTCGCGTTTCGGGGGCGGTGTGGGATTTTGGGCTGGCGTCGTCGGGTTTGGTGGGGGTCCGTGGTGGGAGAAAACCGAATCCAATTCCGAGCTCCGAAACTCGTTTTACGGACATCTTACCGGCAGCGAACGGGTGCCCAAACGGGTGGGCCAAGTCGTCCGATTCAGGAAAAACCGGAGAAAGAAGTGGAAGGTAGGTGTGGATCTCAGTTTTTGGTCCAAGAATACGAAGAAACGGCGAGGACCGTGTGCTCACATTTTGGCCAAATGCTCGCCCGCGGCCAAGGCCAAGCCACACAGCCACCCCGCGGCCAACGCCAAGGCACAGGGCCACGCTCGAGCTCCCTATCCTTGCCTCGGGAGCGCGGCCGGAGTGTGTGTAGTGTGTGCGTGAGAGTGTGCGACCTGCCTTGGCCGCGAGCAAGTGCTACATTTCGAGCAAGGCACGGAGCCAGCCCGCGTCCAAGGCCAAGGCCGAGGCATGCAGCCACCCCGCAGCCAAGGCCATGTCAACCAGCCAGCCCGCGGCTAAGGCCTAGGCACGCAGCCAGGCCACGGCCAAGGCCTTGGCACGTAGCCACCCCGAGGCCAAGGCCAAGGCCATGGTACGCAGCCACCCCGCGGCCAAGGCCAAGGCCATGGCACGCAGCCACCCCGCGGCCAAGCCAAGGCCATGGCACGCAGCCACCCCGCGGCCAAGGCCAAGGCCGTGTGCTGTAGCTCACGGATCTTGGCCAACTTTCCCGTTTCCGGGGCGGTGCGGGATTTTGGGGTGATGCATTAGATACGTGACACAGTCAAGCGTTGGAAAAGAGGGGAGTCGATTTCGAGGTCCGAACCTCGTTTTACGGCCGATTTACCGGGGGTGTGAAAAGGGGACGAAACGTGCCCGCGAATTGGTCCGATTGTGGTAGAACTGGGCCGCGGGCCTGCTCACGGCGCAAGTACTGTTTTCCGCTCGAAGAAATGGCGAAAATAATGCGGGAGGCCCTGCGCTCATTTTTCCCCCGGAAAAGGCCAAAATCCGTGAGCTATAGCACACGGATTGTGGCCAAATTTCGCGTTTCGGGGGCGGCGTGGGATTTTGGGCTGGCGTGGTCGGGTTTGGTGGGAGTCAGTGGCGGGAGAAAACGGAATCCAATTCCGAGCTCCGAAACTCGTTTTACGGCCATCTTACCGGCAGCGAACGGGTGCCCAAACGGGTGGGCCCACTCTTCCGATTCAGGCAAAACCGGAGAAAGAAGTGGAAGGTAGGTGTGGATCTCAGTTTTTGGTCCAAGAATACGAAGAAACGGCGAGGACCGTGCGCTCACATTTTGGCCAAATGCTCGCCCGCGGCCAAGGCCAAGCCATGCAGCCACCCCGCGGCCAATGCCTAGGCACAGGGCCACGCTCGAGCTCCCTATCCTTGCCTAGGGAGCGCGGCCGGAGTCTGTGTTGTGTGTGCGTGACAGTGTCCGACCTGCCTTGGTGGCGAGCATATGCTGCATTTCGAGAAAGGCACGTAGCCAGCCCGCGGCAAAAGCCAAGGCCGAGGCACGCGTCCACCCCGCGGCCAAGGCCATGGCACCCAGCCACCCCGCGGCCAAGGCCTAGGCACGCAGCCACCCCGCGGTCAAGGCCAAGGCCGTGTGCTGTCGCTCACGGATCTTGGCCAACTTTCGCGTTTCCGGGGCGGTGCGGGATTTTGGGGTGATGCATTAGATACGTGCGACAGTGGAACGTCGGAAAAGAGGGGAGTCGATTTCGAGGTCCGAACCTCATTTTACGGCCGATTTACCGAGGCTGCGGGGGTGCGAAAAGGGGACGAAACGTGCCCTCGAATTGGTCCGATTGTGGTAGAACTGGGCCGGGGGCCTCCTCACGGCGCAAGTACTGCTTTCCGCTCAAAGAAATGGCAAAAATAATGCGGGAGGGCCTGCGCCAATTTTTCCGCCAGAAAAGGCCAAAATCCGTGAGCTATAGCACACGGATTGTGGCCAAATTTCGCGTTTCGGGGGCGGCGTGGGATTTTGGGCGGGCATCGTCGGGTTTGGTGGGAGTCGGTGGCGGGAGAAAACGGAATCCAATTCGGACCTCCGAAACTCGTTTTACGGCCATCTTACCGGCAGCGAACGGGTGCCCAAACGGGTGGGCCAAGTCGTCCGATTCAGGCAAAACCGGAGAAAGAAGTGGAAGGTAGGTGTGGATCTCAGTTTTTGGTCCAAGAATAGGAAGAAACGGCGAGGACCGTGTGCTCACATTTTGGCCAAATGCTCGCCCGCGGCCAAGGCCAAGCCACGCAGCCTCCCCGCGGCCAAGGCCAAGCCACGCAGCCACCCCGCGGCCAACGCCAAGGCACAGGGCCAAGCTCGAGCTCCCTAACCTTGCCTCGGGATCGCGGACGGAGTGTGTGTTGCGTGTGCATGAGAGTGTGCGACCTGCCTTGGTCACTGCATTTCGAGAAGGGCACGTAGCCAGCCCGCGGCCAAGGCCAAGGCCGAGGCACGCAGCCACCCCGTGGGAAAGGCCTAGGCATGCGTCCACCCCCGGCCAAGGCCATCGCATCCAGCCAGGCCGCGGCCAAGGCCTATGCACGCAGGCACCCCGCGGCCAAATCCTTGGCACAGAGGCACCCGGTGGCCAAGGCCAACGCCATGGCACCCAGCCACCCCGCGGCCAAGGCCAAGGCCGTGTGCTGTAGCTCACGGATCTTGGCCAACTTTCGTTTTTCTGGGGCGGTACGGGATTTTGGGGTGATGCATTAGATACGTGCGACAGTCGAGCGTTGGAAAAGAGGGGAGTCGATTTCGAGGTCCGAACCTCGTTTTACGGCCGATTTATCGAGGGTGCGGGGGTGCGAAAAGGGGACGAAACGTGCCCGCGAATTGGTCCGATTGTGGTAGAACTGGGCCGGGGTCCTCCTCACGGCGCAAGTACTGCTTTCCACTCGAAGAAATGACAAAAATAATGCGGGAGGCCCTGCGCCCATTTTTCCGCCAGAAAGGGCCAAAATCCGTGAGCTATAGCACATGGATTGTGGCCAAATTTCGCGTTCTGGGGGCGGCGTGGGATTTTGGGCTGGCGTCGTCGGGTTTGGTGGGAGTCGGTGGCGACCTGCCTTGGTCGCGAGCATGTGTTGCATTTCGAGCAAGGCACGGAGCCAGCCCGCGGCCAAGGCCAAGGCCGAGGCACGCAGCCACCCCGTGGCCAAGGCCTAGGCACCCAGCCAGCCCGCGGCCAAGGCCATGGCACCCAGCCAGCCCGCGGCCAAGGCCTAGGCACGCAGCCAGCCCGTGGCCAAAGCCTTGGCACGCAGCCACCCCGAGGCCAAGGCCAAGGCCATGGCACACAGCCACCCCGTGGCCAAGGCCGTGGCACACAGCCACCCAGTGGCCAAGGCCAAGGCCATGGCACGCAGCCACCCCGCAGCCAAGGCCAAGGCCATGGCACGCAGCCACCCCGCGGCCAAGGCCAAGGCCAAGGCCGTGTGGTGTAGCTCACGGATCTTGGCCAACTTTCGCGTTTCCGGGGTGGTGTGGGATTTTGGGGTGATGCATTAGATACGAGCGACAGTCAAGCGTTGGAAAAGAGGGGAGTCGATTTCGAGGTCCGAACCTCGTTTTACGGCCGATTTACCGAGGGTGCGGGGGTGCGAAAAGCGGTCGAAACGTACCCTCGAATTGGTCCGATTGTGGTAGAACTGGGCCGGAAGCCTCCTCACGGCACAAGCACTGGTTTCCGCTCGAAGAAATGGAAAAAATAATGCGGGAGGCCCTGCGCCCACTTTTCCCTCAGATTAGGCCAAAACAAGGTTCGGACCTCGAAATCGACTCCCCTCTTTTCCAACGCTCGACTGTCGCACGTATCTAATGAATCACCCCAAAATCCCGTACCGCCCGGAAATGCGAAAGTTGGCCAAGATCCGTGAGCTACAGCACACGGCCTTGGACTTGTCCGCGGGGTGGCTGCCCAAAATTGGCCGCGGGTGGCTGCGTGCCATGGCCTTGGCCTTGGCCTCGGGGTGGCTGTGTGCCAAGGCCTTGGCCGCGGGCTGGCTGCGTGCCTAGGCCTTGGCCGCGGGCTGGCTGGGTGCCATGGCCTTGGCCGCAGGCTGGCTGGGTGCCATGGCCTTGGCCGCGGGGTGGACGCGTGCCTTGGCCTTGGCCACGGGGTGGCTGCGTGCCTCGGCCTTGGCCTTGGCCCCGGGCTGGCTACGTGCCTTTCTCGAAATGCAGCATATGCTCGCGACCAAGGCAGGTCGCACACTCTCACGCACACACAACACACACTCCAGCCGCACTCCCGAGGCAAGGATAGGGAGCTCGAGCGTGGCCCTGTGCCTTGGCGTTGGCCGCGGGGTGGCTGCATTCTTTTTTCCATTTCTTCGAGCGGAAAGCAGTACTTGCGCCGTGAGGAGGCCCCCGGCCCAGTTCTACCACAATCGGACCAATTCGAGGGCACGTTTCGTCCCCTTTTCGCACCCCCGCACCCTCGGTAAATCGGCCGTAAAATGAGGTTCGGACCTCGAAATCGACTCCCCTCTTTTCCGACGTTCAACTGTCGCACGTATCTAATGCATCACCCCAAAATCCCGCACCGCCCCGGAAACGCGAAAGTTGGCCAAGATCCGTGAGCGACAGCACACGGCCTTGGCCTTGGCCGTGGGGTGGCTGCGTGCCTACGCCTTGGCCACGGGGTGGCTGGGTGCCATGGCCTCGGCCTTGGCCACCGGGTGGCTGTGTGCCACGGCCTTGGCCACGGGGTGGCTGCGTGCCTAGGCCTTGGCCGCGGGCTGGCTGGGTGCCATGGCCTTGGCCGCAGGGTGGACGCGTGCCTAGGCCTCGGCCACGGGGTGGCTGCGTGCCTCGGCCTTGGCCGCGGGCTGGCTACGTGGCTTTTTCGAAATGCAGCATATGCTCGCGACCAAGGCAGGTCGCACACTCTCACGCACACACAACACATACTCCAGCCGCGCTCCCGAGGCAAGGATAGGGAGCTCGAGCGTGGCCCTGTGCCTTGGCGTTGGCCGCGGGGTGGCTGCGTGGCTTGGCCTTGGCCGCGGGCGCGCATTTGGCCAAAATGTGAGCACACGGTCCTCTCCGTTTCTTCCTATTCTTGGACCAAAAACTGAGATCCACACCTACCTTCCACTTCTTTCTCCGGTTTTACCTGAATCGGACGAGTTGGCCCACCCGTTTGGGTACCCGTTCGCTGCCGGTAAGATGGCCGTCAAACGAGTTTCGGAGCTCGGAATTGGATTCCGTTTTCTGCCGCCACCGACTCCCACCAAACCCGACGACACCAGCCAAAAATCCCACCCCACCCCCAAAACGCGAAATTTGGCCACAATCCGTGTGCTATAGCTCACGGATTTTGGCCTTTTCTGGCGGAAAAATGGGCGCAGGGCCTCCCGCATTATTTTTGCCATTTCTTCGAGCGGAAAGCAGTACTTGCGCCGTGAGGAGGCCCCCGGCCCAGTTCTACCACAATCGGACCAATTCTAGGGCACGATTCGTCCCCTTTTCGCACCCCCGCACGCTCGGTAAATCGGCCGTAAAACGCGGTTCGGACCTCGAAATCGACTCCGCTCTTTTCCGACGTTCGACTGTCATACGTATCTAATGCATCACCCCAAAATCCTGCACCGCGCCGGAAACGCGAAAGTTGGCCAAGATCCGTGAGCTACAGCACACGGCCTTGGCCTTGGCCGCGGGATGGCTGCGTGCCATGGCCTTGGCCTTGGCCGCGGGCTGGCTCCGTGCCTTGCTCAAAATGCAGCACATGCTCGCGACCAAGGCAGGTCACACACTCTCACGCACACACAACACACACTCCGGCCGCGCTCCCGAGGCAAGGATAGGGAGCTCGAGCGTGGCCCTGTGCCTTGGCGTTGGCCGCAGGGTGGCTGCGTAGCTTGGGCTTGGCCGCGGGCGAGCATTTGGCAAAAATGTGAGATCCACACCTACCTTCCACTTCTTTCTCCGGTTTTGCCTGAATCGGACGAGTTGTCCCACCCGTTTGGGCACCCGTTCGCTGCCAGTAAGATGGCCGTAAAACGAGTTTCGGAGCTCGGAATTGGATTCCGTTTTCTCCCACCACCGACTCCCACCAAACCCGACGACGCCAGCCCAAAATCCAATGCCGCCCCCGAAACGCGAAATTTGGCCACAATCCGTGTGCTATAGCTCACGGATTTTGGCCTTTTCTGGCGGAAAAATGGGCGCAGGGCCACCCGCATTATTTTTGCCATTTCTTCGAGCGGAAAGCAGTACTTGCGCCGTGAGGAGGCCCCCGGCCCAGTTCTACCACAATCGGACCAATTCGAGGGCACGTTTCGTCCCCTTTTCGCACCCCCGCACCCTCGGTAAATCGGCCGTAAAACAAGGTTAGGACCTCGAAATCGACTCCCCTCTTTTCCGACGATCGACTGTCGCACGTATCTAATGCATCACCCCAAAATCCCGCACTGCCCGGAAACGCGAAAGTTGGCCAAGATCCGTGAGCGACAGCACACGGCCTTGGCCTTGGCCGCGGGGTGGTTGCGTGCCTACGCCTTGGCCGCGGGGTGGCTGGGTGCCATGGCCTTGCCCTTGGCCACCGGGTGGCTGTGTGCCACGGCCTTGGCCACGGGGTGGCTGCGTGCCTAGGCCTTGGCCGCGGGCTGGCTGGGTGCCATGGCCTTGGCCGCGGGGTGGACGCGTGCGTAGGCCTTGGCCACGGGTGGACGCGTGCCTTGGCCTTGGCCACGGGGTGGCTGCGTGCCACGGCCTTGGCCTTGGCCGCGGGCTGGCTCCGTGCCTTGCTCAAAATGCATCACATGCTCGTGACCAAGGCAGGTCGCACACTCTCACGCACACACAACACACACTCCGGCCGCGCTCCCGAGGCAAGGATAGGGAGCTCGAGCGTGGCCCTGTGCCTTGGCGTTGGCCGCGGGGTGGCTGCGTAGCTTGGGCTTGGCCGCGGGCGAGCATTTGGCAAAAATGTGAGCACACGGTCCTCGCGGTTTCTTCGTATTCTTGGACCAAAAACTGAGATCCACACCTACCTTCCACTTCTTTCTCCGGTTTTCCCTGAATCGGACGAGTTGGCCCACCCGTTTCGGCACCCGTTCGCTGCCGGTAAGATGGCCGTAAAACGAGTTTCGGAGCTCGGAATTGGATTCCGTTTTCTCCCGCCACCGACTCCCACCAAACCCGACGACGCCAGCCCAAAATCCAACGCCACCCCCGAAACACGAAATTTGGCCACAATCCGTGTGCTATAGCTCACGGATTTTGGCCTTTTCTGGCGGAAAAATGGGCGCAGGGCCTCCCGCATTATTTTTGCCATTTCTTCGAGCGGAAAGCAGTACTTGCGCCGTGAGGAGGCCCCCGGCCCAGTTCTACCACAATCGGACCAATTCTAGGGCACGATTCGTCCCCTTTTCGCACCCCCGCACCCTCGGTAAATCGGCCGTAAAACGAGGTTCGGACCTCGAAATCGACTCCCCTCTTTTCCAACGCTCGACTGTTGCACGTATCTAATGCATCACCCCAAAATCCCGCACCGCCCCGGAAACGCGACAGTTGGCCAGGATCCGTGAGCTACACTCTTTTCCAACGCTCGACTGTTGCACGTATCTAATGCATCACCCCAAAATCCCGCACCGCCCCGGAAACGCGACAGTTGGCCAAGATACGTGAGCTACAGCACACGGCCTTGGCCTTGGCCGCGCGGTGGTTGCGTGCCTACGCCTTGGCCGCGGGGTGGCTGGGTGCCATGGCCTTGCCCTTGGCCACCGGGTGGCTGTGTGCCACGGCCTTGGCCACGGGGTGGCTGCGTGCCTAGGCCTTGGCCGCGGGCTGGCTGGGTGCCATGGCCTTGGCCGCGGGGTGGACGCGTGCCTAGGTCTTGGCCACGGGTGGACGCATGCCTTGGCCTTGGCCACGGGGTGGCTGCGTGCCTCGGCCTTGGCCTTCGCCGCGGGCTGGCTCCGTGCCTTGCTCAAAATGCATCACATGCTCGTGACCAAGGCAGGTCGCACACTCTCACGCACACACAACACACACTCAGGCCGCGCTCCCGAGGCAGGGATAGGGAGCTCGAGCGTGGCCCTGTCCCTTGGCGTTGGCCGCGGGGTGGCTGCGTAGCTTGGGCTTGGCCGCGGGCGAGCATTTGGCAAAAATGTGAGCACACGGTCCTCGCGGTTTCTTCGTATTCTTGGACCAAAAACTGAGATCCACACCTACCTTCCACTTCTTTCTCCGGTTTTGCCTGAATCGGACGAGTTGGCCCACCCGTTTCGGCACCCGTTCGCTGCCGGTAAGATGGCCGAGCTCGGAATTGGATTCCGTTTTCTCCCGCCACCGACTCCCACCAAACCCGACGACGCCAGCCCAAAATCCAACGCCGCCCCCGAAACACAAAATTTGGCCACAATCCGTATGCTATAACTCACGGATTTTGGCCTTTTCTGGCGGAAAAATGGGCGCAGGGCCTCCCGCATTATTTTTGCCATTTCTTAGCGGAAAGCAGTACTTGTGCCGTGAGGAGGCCCCCGGCCCAGTTCTACCACAATCGGACCAATTCGAGGGCACGTTTCGTCCCCTTTTCGCACCCCCGCAGCCTCGGTAAATCGGCCGTAAAACAAGGTTCGGACCTCGAAATCGACTCCCCTCTCTTCCGACGATCGACTGTCGCACGTATCTAATGCATCACCCCAAAATCCCGCAACGCCCGGAAACGTGAAAGTTGGCCAACATCCGTGAGCGACAGCACACGGCCTTGGCCTTGGCCGCGGGGTGGCTGCGTGCCTACGCCTTGGCCGCGGGCCTACGCCTTGGCCGCGGGGTGGCTGGGTGCCATGGCCTTGGCCTTGGCCACTGGGTGGCTGTGTGCCACGGCCTTGGCCACGGGGTGGCTGCGTGCCTAGGCCTTGGCCGCGGGCTGGCTGGGTGCCATGGCCTTGGCCGCGGGGTGGACGCGTGCCTAGGCCTCGGCCACGGGGTGGCTGCGTGCCTCGGCCTTGGCCGCGGGCTGGCTACGTGCCTTTCTCGAAATGCAGCATATGCTCGCGACCAAGGCAGGTCGCCCACTCTCACGCACACACAACACACACTCCAGCCGCACTCCCGAGGCAAGGATAGGGAGCTCGAGCGTGGCCCTGTGCCTTGGCGTTGGCCGCGGGGTGGCCGCATGGCTTGGCCTTGGCCGCGGGCGAGCATTTGGCCAAAATGTGAGCACACGGTTCTCGCCGTTTCTTCGTATTCTTGGACCAAAAACTGAGATCCACACCTACCTTCCACTTCTTTCTCCGGTTTTGCCTGAATAGGACGAGTGGGCCCACCCGTTTGGGCGCCCTTTCGCTGCCGGTAAGATGGCCGTAAAAAGTGTTTCGGAGCTCGGAATTGGATTCCGTTTTCTCCCGCCACCGACTCCCACCAAACCCGACGACACCAGCCCAAAATCCCACCCCGCCCCCAAAACACGAAATTTGGCCACAATCCGTGTGCTATAGCTCACGGATTTTGGCCTTTTCTGGCGGAAAAATGGGCGCAGGGCCTCCCGCATTATTTTTGCCATTTCTTCGAGCGGAAAGCAGTACTTGCGCCGTGAGGAGGCCCCCGGCCCAGTTCTACCACAATCAGACCAATTCGAGGGCACGTTTCGTCCCTTTTCGCACCCCCGCACCCTCGGTAAATCGGCCGTAAAACAAGGTTCGGACCTCGAAATCGACTCCCCTCTTTTCCGACGATCGACTGTCGCACGTATCTAATGCATCACCCCAAAATCCCGCAACGCCCGGAAACGTGAAAGTTGGCCAAGATCCGTGAGCTACAGCACACGGCCTTGGCCTTGGCCGCGGGGTGGCTGCGTGCCATGGCCTTGGCCTTGGCCTCCGGGTGGCTGTGTGCCACGGCCTTGGCCACGGGGTGGCTGCGTGCCTAGGCCTTGGCCGTGGGCTGGCTGCGTGCCATGGCCTTGGCCGCGGGGTGGACGCGTGCCTAGGCCTCGGCCACGGGGTGGCTGCGTGCCTCGGCCTTGGCCGCGGGCTGGCTACGTGCCTTTCTCGAAATGCAGCATATGCTCGCGACCAAGGCAGGTCGCCCACTCTCACGCACACACAACACACACTCCAGCCGCACTCCCGAGGCAAGGATAGGGAGCTCGAGCGTGGCCCTGTGCCTTGGCGTTGGCCGCGGGGTGGCCGCATGGCTTGGCCTTGGCCGCGGGCGAGCATTTGGCCAAAATGTGAGCACACGGTTCTCGCCGTTTCTTCGTATTCTTGGACCAAAAACTGAGATCCACACCTACCTTCCACTTCTTTCTCCGGTTTTGCCTGAATAGGACGAGTGGGCCCACCCGTTTGGGCGCCCTTTCGCTGCCGGTAAGATGGCCGTAAAAAGTGTTTCGGAGCTCGGAATTGGATTCCGTTTTCTCCCGCCACCGACTCCCACCAAACCCGATGACAGCCCAAAATCCCACGCTGCACCGGAAACGCGAAACTTGGCGACAATCCGTGTGCTATAGCTCACGGATTTTGGCCTTTTCCGGGGCAAAAATGGACGCAGGGCCTCCCGCATTATTTTTGCCATTTCTTCGAGCAGAAAACAGTACTTGCGCCATGAGGAGGCCCCCGGCCCAGTTCTACCACAATCGGACCAATTCGCCGGCACGTTTCGTCCCCTTTTCGCACCCCCGCACCCTCGGTAAATCGGCCGTAAAACAAGGTTCGGACCTTGAAATCGACTCCCCTGTTTTGCAACGCTCGACTGTCGCACGTATCTAATGCATCGCCCCAAAATCCCGCACCGCCCCGGAAACGCGAAAGTTGGCCAAGATCCGTGAGCTACTGCACACGGCCTTGGCCTTGGCCGCGGGGTGGCTGTTGCCATGCCTTGGCTTGGCCGCGGGGTGCCTGCGTGCCATGGCCTTGGCCTTGGCCTCGGGGTGGCTGCGTGCCAAGGCCTCGGCCGTGGGCTGGCAGCGTACGTAGGCCTTGGCCGCGGGCTGGCTGGGTGCCATGGCCTTGGCCGCGGGGTGGACGCGTGCCTTGGCCTTGGCCACCGGGTGGCTGCGTGCCTCGGCCTTGGCCTTGGCCGCGGGCTGGCTCCGTGCCTTGCTCGAAATGCAGCACATGCTCGCGTCCAAGGCAGGTCGCACACTCTCACGCACACACAACACACACTCCGGCCACGCTCCCGAGGCAAGGATAGGGAGCTCGAGCGTGGCCCTGTGCCTTGGCGTTGGCCGCGGGGTGGCTGCGTGGCTTGGCCTTGGCCGCGGGCGCGCATTTGGCCAAAATGTGAGCACACGGTCCTCTCCGTTTCTTCCTATTCTTGGACCAAAAACTGAGATCCACACCTACCTTCCACTTCTTTCTCCGGTTTTACCTGAATCGGACGAGTTGGCCCACCCGTTTGGGCACCCGTTCGCTGCCGGTAAGATGGCCGTAAAACGAGTTTCGGAGCTCGGAATTGGATTCCGTTTTCTGCCGCCACCGACTCCCACCAAACCCGACGACACCAGCCCAAAATCCCACCCCGCCCCCAAAACGCGAAATTTGGCCACAATCCGTGTGCTATAGCTCACGGATTTTGGCCTTTTCTGGCGGAAAAATGGGCGCAGAGCCTCCCGCATTATTTTTGCCATTTCTTCGAGCAGAAAGCAGTACTTCCGCCGTGAGGAGGCCCCCGGCCCAGTTCTACCACAATCGTGCGGCAGTTGAACATCGGAAAAGACGGGAGTCGATTCCGAGGTCCGAACATCGTTTTACGTCTAATTTAACGAACGTACGGGGTTGCGAAAAGGGAACGAAACGTGCCCGCGAATTGGTCCGGTTGTGGTAGAACTGAGCCGGGGGCCTCCTAACGGTGCTAGTACTGTTTTCCTCTCGAAGAAATGGCGAATATAATGCGGGAGGCCCTGCGCCCATTTTTCCGCCTGAAAAGGCGAAAATCCGTGAGCTATAGCACACGGATTGCGGCCAAATTTCGCGTTTCGGAGGCGGCGTGGGATTTTTGGCTGGCGTGGTCGGGTTTGGTGGGAGTCGGTGGCGGGAGAAAACGGAATCCAATTCCGAGCTCCGAAACTCGTTTTACGGCCATTTTACCGCCAGAGAACGGGTGCCCAAACGGGTGGGCCAACTTGTCGGATTTGGGAAAAACCGGAGAAAGAAGTTGAAGGTAGGTGTGGATCTCAGTTTTTGGTCCAAGAATACGAAGCAACCGCGAGGACCGTGTGCTCACATTTTTGCCAAATGCTCGCCCACGGCCAAAGCCAAGGCCAAGACACGCGGCCACCCCGCGGCCAAGGCCAAGGCACAGGGCCACGCTCGAGCTCCCTATCCTTGCCCCGGGAGCGCGGCCCAAGTGTGTGTTGTGTGTGCGCGAGAGTGTACGACGTGCCTTGGTCACGAGCATGTGCTGCATTTCGAGCAAGGCACGCAGCCAGCCTGCGGCCAAGGTCAAGGCACGCAGCCAGCCCCGCGGCCAAGGCCAAGGCACACAGCCCGCACGCGCGGGGCATCAACGGCCAATGCATATAGCGGCCGTGGCCCAAGCGTCTGTCAGACTTTTTTTGGGCCGAAATTTTAGGAGGTGATGTATTGCGACCGAAGTTATCTTACGGGACTCAAAAGTGGGGGAAACAGCGCGGAAGCTCCGGGCCCCATTTTTCGGGCCAAAATGGCCAAAGACCGTGTGCTGTAGCTCGCGGATCTGGTCCAACTTTCGTGCCGCGGCCATTGCCCAGGTATGGTGCAGCCAACGCGCGCTCCCGAGGCAAGGATAGGGAGCTTGAGCGTGGCCCCGTGCCTTGGCCGTGAGCACCCGTTTTGCCCCCACTCCCAGGATGCCACGTGAGGCCAAAAACACCTCTTTTCGTGCTACGAAATATTTTTCTCTTTCTATTTAATAGTATTTCACATTTTTTTCTACCATCATGGAAAAAATCACACCGTAATTCAATATACTTTTTTTTTTTTTTTTGGGGGTGAGAGTCAGCTCAAGGATTGGTGGTGTCTACTTGGGTGGGTCCAAAATTGCTCTAATACCTCGATTGTCGATTTCATATAAATCCTAATATTCAGCATAAAATAATTTTTAAATTAAATGTGAAATATTCAGATATGTTGCTTTTGAAATTAATGTAATAATATTTGAAGAGAATATTCGAAGCTTTAGCTCTCGCTTGAACCCCTAACATGTAGGTCAAAAATGCAAATAAATTTTCAAGCCTACCATTGAGACAACTTAAAATATCAATATACAACTCGGAAATAAAATTTATATTTGGATCTAAGATACAAATTAATTATAAATCAAATAATTAACGATTTCACATCACAATTGGACATTTAAGTTGCTGCTTTCTGTGGTCAAATCCAAATTAAAATGTCTTATTGTTGAAAAAAGTTAGGGTTAAAAAATTCGTGCTACAAAAAATGTGTGAAAACATAAGAAAAACACAAAATTCAGGTTCGGGAAAGCCCCGCAAGCTCCTACGAGAGGCCCTGCGCCCATTTTTCCGCCCGAAAAGGCCAAATTTAGTGTTTCGGGGACGGCGTGGGATTTTTGGCTGGCGTGGTCGGGTTTGGTGGGAGTCGGTGGCGGGAGAAAACGGAATCCAATTCCGAGCTCCGAAACTCGTTTTACGGCCATTTTACCGCCAGAGAACGGGTGCCCAATCAGGTGGGCCAACTCGTCCGATTCAGGCAAAACCGGAGAAAGAAGTGGAAGGTAGGTGTGGATCTCAGTTTTTGGTCCAAGAATACGAAGCAACGGCGAGGACCGTGTGCTCACATTTTGGCCAAATGCTCGCCCGCGGCCAAGGCATGCGGCCACCCCGCGGCCAAGGCCAAGGCACAGGGCCACGCTCGAGCTCCCTATCCTTGCCCTGGGAGCGCGGCCCAAGTTTGTGTTGTGTGTGCGCGAGAGTGTACGACGTGCCTTGGTCGCGAGCATGTGCTGCATTTCAAGCAAGGCACGCAGCCAGCCCGCGGCCAAGGCCAAGGCACGCAGCCACCTCGCGGCCAAGGCAAAGGCCATGACACCCAGCCACCCCGCGGCCAAGGCTAAGGCCATGGCACCCAGCCACCCCGCGGCCAAGGCCTAGGCACGCAGCCACCCCGTGGCCAAGGCCATGGCACCCAGCCACCGCGCAGCCAAGGCCTTGGCACGCAGCCACCCCGCGGGCAAGGCCGTGTGCTGTAGCTCACGGATCTTGGCCAACTTTCACGTTTCCGGGGCCGGGCGGGATTTTGGGGTGATGCATTAGATACGTGCGACAGTCAAACGTCGGAGAAGACGGGAGTCGATTCTGAGGTCCGAACCTCGTTTTACGTCTGATTTACCGAACGTGCGGGGGTGCGAAAAGGCGACGAAATGTGCCCGCGAATTGGTCCGGTTGTGGTAGAACTGGGCCAGGGGCCTCCTCACGGTGCTAGTACTGTTTTCCTCTCGAAGAAATGGCAAAAATAATGCGGGAGGCCCTGCGCCCATTTTTCCGCCCGAAAAGGCCAAAATCCGTGAGCTATAGCACACGGATTGCGGCCAAATTTCGTATTTCGGGGGCGCCGTGGGATTTTTGGCAGGTGTGGTCGGGTTTTGTGGCAGTCAGTGGCAGGAGGAAACGGAATCCAATTCCGAGCTCCCAAACTCGGTTTACGGCCATTTTACAGCCAGAGAACGGGTGCCCAAACGGGTGGGCCAACTTGTCGGATTCGGGATAAACCGGAGAAAGAAGTGGAAGGTAGGTGTGGATCTCAGTTTTTGGTCCAAGAATACGAAGCAACCGCGAGGACCGTGTGCTCACATTTTGGCCAAATGCTCGCCCGCGGCCAAGGCCAAGGCCAAGACACGCGGCCACCCCGCGGCCAAGGCCAGGGCACAGGGCCACGCTCGAGCTCCCTATCCTTGCCCCGGGAGCGCGGCCCAAGTGTGTGTTGTGTGCGTGCAAGAGTGTGCGACGTGGCTTTGTCGCGAGCACGTGCTGCATTTCAAGCAAGGCACGCAGCCACGCCGCTGCCAAGGCCTAGGCAAGCAGCCACCCCGCGGCCAAGGCCGCGTGCTGTAGCTCATGGATCTTGGCCAAATTTCGCGTTTCCGGGGCGGTGCGGGATTTTGGGGTAATGCATTAGATACGTGCGACAGTCGAATGTCAAAGAAGACGGGAGTCGATTCCGAGGTCGGAACCTCGTTTTATGGCCGATTTACCGAGCGTGCAGGGGTACGAAAAGGGGACGAAACGTGCCCGCGAATTGGTCCGGTTGTGGTAGAACTGGGCCGGGGGCCTCCTCAAGATCCTAGTACTTTTTTACGCTCGAAGAAATGGAAAAAATAATGCGGGAGGCCCTGTGCCCATTTTTCCGCCGGAAAAGGCCAAAATCCGTGAGCTATAGCACACGGATTGCGGCCAAATTTCGTGTTTCGGGGGCGGGGTGGGATTTTTGGCTGGCGTGGTCGGGTTTGGTGGGAGTCGGTGGCGGGAGAAAACGGTATCCAATTCCGAGCTCCGAAACTCATTTTACGGCCATTTTACCGCCAGAGAACGGGTTCCAAAACGGGTGGGCCAACTCGTCCGATTCAGCTAAAACCGGAGAAAGAAGTGGAAGGTAGGTGTGGATCTCAGTATTTGGTCCAAGAATGCGAAGCAACGGCGAGGACCGTGTGCTCACATTTTGGCCAAATGCTCGCCCGCGGCCAAGGCCAAGGCCAAGGCACGCGGCCACCCCGCGGCCAAGGCCAAGGCACAGGGCCACGCTCGAGCTCCCTATCCATGCCCCGGGAGCGCGGTCCAAGTGTGTGTTGTGTGTGCGCGAGAGTGTGTGACGTGCCTTGGTCGCAAACATGTGCTGCATTTCGAGCAAGGAACGCAGCCAGCCCGCGGCGAAAGCCAAGGCACGCAGTCTCCCCGCGGCCACAGCCAAGGCCATGGCACCCAGCCACCCCGCGGCCAAGGCCTAGACACGCAGCCACCACGCGGCCAAGGCCTAGGCACGCAGCCACCCCGCGGCCATGGCCTAGGCACGAAGTCACCCCGCGGCCATGGCCTAGGCACGCAGCCAGCCCGCGGCCAAGGGCAAGGCCATGGCACCCAGCCACCCCGCGGCCAAGGCCTGGGCACGCAGCCACCCCGCGGCCAAGGCCAAGGCCATGGCACCCAGCCACGCCGCTGCCAAGGCCTAGGCACGCAGCCAACCTTGCCCAAGGCCGTGTGCTGTACGGATCCTTGCCAACTTTCGCGTTTTCGGGGCGGTGCAGGATTTTGGGGTGATGCATTAGATACGTGCGTCAGTCGAACGTCGGAGAAGACGGGAGTCGATTCCGAGGTCCGACCCTCGTTTTACGGCTGATTTACCGAACGTGCAGGGGTGCGAAAAGGGGACGAAACGTGACCACAAATTCGTCCACTTGTGGTAGAACTGGGTCGGGGGCCTCCTCACGGTGCTAGTACTGTTTTGCGCTCGAAGAAATGGCGAAAATAATGCCGGAGGCCGTGCACCCATTTTTCCACCCGAAAAGGCCAAAATCCGTGAGCTATAGCACACGGATTGCGGCCAAATTTCGTGTTTCGGGGGAGGCGTGGGATTTTTAGCTGGCGAGGTCGGGTTTGGTGGGAGTCGGTGGTGGGAGAAAACGGAATGCAATTCCGAGCTCCGAAACTCGTTTAACGGCCATTTTACCGCCAGAGAACAGGTTCCCAAACGGGTGGGCCAACTCGTCCGATTCAGGCAAAACCGGAGAAAGAAGTGGAAGGTAGGTATGGATCTAAGTTTTTTGTCCAAGAATACGAAGCAACGCCGAGGACCGTGTGCTCACATTTTGGCCAAATACTCGCCCGCGTCCAAGGCATGCGGCTACCCGGCGGCCAAGGCACGCAGCCACCCGCCCCTATCCTTGCAGGCCAAGGCACAGGGCCACACTAGAGCTCCCTATCCTTGCCCCGGGAGCGGCGCCACCCCGCCCAAGTTTGTGTTGTGTGTGCGGACAAGAGTGTGCACGTGCCTTGGTCGGCGAGCATGTGCTGCATTTCGAGCAGGGCACGCAGCCAGCCCGCCGCCAAAGCCAAGGCACGCTGCCACCCCGCGGCCAAGGCCGAGGCCATGGCACCCAGCCACCCCGGGCCTACAAGGCCTAGGCACGGCACACAGCCACCCCGCAGCCGAGGCCAAGGCCATGGCACCCAGCCACCCCTCGGCCAAGACAAAGGCCATGGCACCCAGCCACCCCGCGGCCAAGGCCAAGGCCATGGCACCCAGCCACCCAGCCACCCCAGCCACCCCGGCCAAAGCCAAGGACTTTGCACCCAGCCACCCCACGGCCAAGGCCTAGGCACGCAGCCACCCCGCGGCCAAGGACAAGGCCATGGCACCCAGCCACCCCGCGGCCAAGGCCAAGGCACGCAGCCACCCCGTGGCCAAGGCCAAGGCACGCAGCCACCCCGTGGACAAGGCCAAGGCCATGGCACCCAGCCACGCCGCTGCCAAGGCCTAGGCACGCAGCCACCCCGGGGCCAAGGCCGTGTGCTGTAGCTAACGGATCTTGGCCAACTTTCGCGTTTCCGGGGCGGTGCCGGATTTTGGGGTGATGCATTAGATACGTGCGACAGTCGAACGTCGGAGAAGACGGGAGTCAATTCCGAGGTCCGAACGTCGTTTTACGGCCGATTTACCGAATGTGCGAGGGTGCGAAAAGGGGACGAAACGTGCCCTCGAATTGGTCCGCTTGTGGCAGAACTGGGCCGGGGGCCTTCTCACGGTGCTAGTACTGTTTTGCGCTCGAAGAAATGGCGAAAATAATGCGGGAGGCCCTGCGCGCATTTTTCTGCCCGAAAGGCCAAAATCCGTGAGCTATATAGCACACGGATTGCAGCCAAATTTCGTGTTTCGGGAGTGGCGTGGGATTTTTGCCTGGCGTGGTCGGGTTTGGTGGGAGTCGGTGGCGGGAGAAAACGGAATCCAATTCCGAGCTCCGAAACTCGTTTTACGGCCATTTTACCGCCAGAGAACGGGTGCCCAAACGGGTGAGCCAACTCGTCGGATTTAGGCAAAACCAGAGAAAGAAGTGGAAGGTAGGTGTGGATCTCAGTTTTTGGTCCAAGAATACAAAGCAACGGCGAGGACCGTGTGCTCACATTTTGGCCAAATGCTCGCCCGCGGCCAAGGCCAAGGCCAAGGCACGCGGCCACCCCGCGGCCAAGGCCAAGGCACAGGGCCACGCTCGAGCACACTATCCTTGCCCCGGGAGCACGGCCCAAGTGTGTGTTGTGTGTGCGCGAGAGTGTGCGACGTGCCTTGGTCGCGAGCATGTGCTGCATTTCGAGAAAGGCACGCAGCCACCCCGCGGCCAAGTCCTAGGCACGCAGCCACTCCACGGCCAAGGCCAAGGCCATGGCACCCAGCCACCCCGCGGCCAAGGCCTAGGCACACAGCCACCCCGCGGCCAAGGCCAAGGCCATGGCACCCAGCCAGGCCGCTGCCAAGGCCTAGGCACGCAGCCACCCCGCGGCCAAGGCCGTGTGCTGTAGCTCATGGATCTTGGCCAACTTTCGCATTTCCAGGGCGGTGCGGAATTTTGGGGTGATGCATTAGATACGTGCGACAGTCGAACGTCGGACAAGACAGGAGTCGATTCCGAGGTCCGAACCTCGTTTTACGGCTGATTTTCCGAACGTATGGGAGTGCGAAAAGGGGATGAAACGTGCCTGCGAATTGGTCCGGTTGTGGTAGAACTGGGCCGGGGGCCTCCTCACGGTGCTAGTACTGTTTTGCGCTCGAAGAAATGGTGAAAATAATGCGGGAGGCCCTGCGCCCATTTTTCCGCCCGACAAGGCCAAAATCCGTGAGCTATAGCACACGGATTGCGGCCAAATTTCGTGTTTCGGGGGCGGCATGGGATTTTTGGCTGGCGTGGTCGGGTTTGGTGGGAGTCGGTGGCAGGAGAAAGCGGAATCCAATTCGGAGCTCCTAAACTCGTTTAACGGCCATTTTACCGCCAGAGAACGGGTGGGCCAACTTGTCCGATTCAGGGAAAACCGGAGAAAGAAGTGGAAGGTAGGTGTGGATCTCAGTTTTTGGTCCAAGAATACGAAGCAACGGCGAGGACCGTGTGCTCACTTTTTGGCCAAATGCTCGCCCGCGGCCGAGGCACGCGGCCACCCCGCGGCCAAAGCCAAGGCACAGGGCCACGCTCGAGCTCCCTATCCTTGCCCCGGGAGCACGGCCGGAGTGTGTGTTGTTTGTGCGTGAGAGTGTGCAACGTGCCTTGGTCGCGAGCATGTGCTGCATTTCGAGCAAGGCATGCAGCCAGCCCGCGGCCAAAGCCAAGGCACGCAGCCACCCCGCGGCCAAGGCCAAGGCCATGACACCCAGCCACCCCGCGGACAAGGCCTAGGCACGAAGCCACCCCGCGGCCGAGGCCAAGGCCATGGCACCCAGCCACCCCGCGGCCAAGGCCTCGGCACGCAGCCACCCCGTGGCGAAGACCAAGGCACGCAGCCACCCCGTGGCCAAGGCCAAGGCCATGGCACCCAGCCCCCCCGCGGCCAAGGCCTAGGCACGAAGCCACCCCGCGGCCAAGGCCGTGTGCTGTTGCTCACGGATCTTGGCCAACTTTCGCGTTTCCGGGGCGGGGCGGGATTTTGGGGTGATGCATTAGATACGTGCGACAGTCGAACCTCGGAGAAGACGGGAGTCAATTCCGAGGTCCGAACCTCGTTTTACGTCTGATTTAACGAACGTGCGGGGGTGCGAAAAGGGGACGAAACGTGCCCGCGAATTGGTCCGGTTGTGGTAGAACTGGGCCGGGGGCCTCCTCACGGTGCTAGTACTGTTTTCCTCTCGAAGAAATGGCGAAAATAATGCGGGAGGCCCTGCACCTATTTTTCCGCCCGAAAAGGCCAAAATCCGTGAGCTATAGCACACGGATTGCGGCCAAATTTCGCGTTTCGGGGGCGGCGTGGGATTTTTGGCTGGCGTGGTCGGGTTTGGTGGGAGTCGGTGGCGGGAGAAAACGGAATCCAATTCCGAGCTCCGAAACTCGTTTTACGGCCATTTTACCGCCAGAGAACGGGTGCCCAAACGGGTGGGCCAACTCGTACGATTCAGGCAAAACCGGAGAAAGAGGTGGAAGGTAGGTGTGGATCTCAATTTTTGGTCCAAGAATACGAAGCAACGGCGAGGACCGTGTGCTCACATTTTGGCCAAATGCTCGCCCGCGGCCAAGGCCGAGGCACAGGGCAAGCCTCGAGCTCCCTATCCTTGCCTCGGAAGCGCGGCCCAAGTTTGTGTTGTGTGTGCGCGAGATTGTGCGACGTGCCTTGGTCGCGAGCATGTGCTGCATTTCGAGCAAGGCACGCAGCCAACCCGCGGCCAAGGCCAAGGCACGCAGCTACCCCGCGGCCAAGGCCAAGGCCATGGCACCCAGCCACCCCGCGGCCAAGGCCAAGGCCATGGCACCCAGCCACCCCGCGGCCAAGGCCTAGGCACGCAGCCACCCCGCGGCCAAGGCCAAGGCCATGGCACCCAGCCACCCCGCGGCCAAGGCCAAGGCACGCAGCAACCCCGTGGACAAGGCCAAGGCCATGGCACCAGCCACGCCGCTGCCAAGGCCTAGGCACGCAGCCACCCCGCGGCCAAGGCCGTGTGCTGTAGCTCACGGATCTTGGCCAAATTTCGCGTTTCCGGGGCGGTGCGGGATTTTGGAATGATGCATTAGATACGTGCGACAGTCGAACGTCGGAGAAGACAGGAGTCGATTCCGAGGTCCGAACCTCGTTTTACGGCCGATTTACCGAACGTTCGGGGGTGCGAAAAGGGGACGAAACGTGCCCGGGAATTGGTCCGGTTGTGGTAGAACTGGGCCGGGGGCCTCCTCACGGTGCTAGTACTTTTTTGCGCTCAAAGAAATGGTGAAAATAATGTGGGAGGCCCTGCGCCCATTTTTCCGCCCGAAAAGGCAAAAATCCGTGAGCTATAGCACACGGATTGCGGCCAAATTTCGTCTTTCGGGGGCGGCGTGGGATTTTTGGCTGGCATGGTCGGGTTTGGTGCGAGTCGGTGGCGGGAGAAAATAGAATCCAATTCCGAGCTCCGAAACTCGTTTAACGGCCATTTTACCGCCAGAGAACGGGTTCCCAAACGGGTGGCCCAACTCGTCCGATTCAGGCAAAACCGGAGAAAGAAGTGGAAGGTAGGCGTGGATCTCAGTTTTTGGTCCAAGAATGCGAAGCAACGGCGAGGACCGTGTCCTCACATTTTGGACAAATGCTCGCCCGCGGCCAAGTCCAAGCCCAAGGCACGCGGCCACCCCGCGGCCAAGGCCAAGGCACAGGGCCACGCTCGAGCTCTCTATCCTTGCCCCGGGAGCGCGGCCCAAGTGTGTGTTGTGTGTACGCGAGAGTGTGCGATGTGCCTGGGTCGCGAGCATGCGCTGCAATTCGAGCAGGGCACGGAGCCAGCCCGCGGCCAAGGCCAAGGCCGAGGCACGCAGCCACC
Source organism: Luvunga scandens (assembly GCA_030449905.1). Classification (NCBI taxonomy): domain Eukaryota; kingdom Viridiplantae; phylum Streptophyta; class Magnoliopsida; order Sapindales; family Rutaceae; genus Luvunga; species Luvunga scandens. Next base: position 111,670 of record JASUUG010000335.1, on the reverse strand, counting down.
CCGTGGCCAAGGCCTAGGCACGCGTCCCCCCGCGGCCAAGGCCATGGCACCCAGCCAGCCCGCGGCCAAGGCCTAGGCACGCAGCCACCCCGAGGCCAAGGCCTTGGCACACAGCCACCCGGTGGCCAAGGACAAGGCCATGGCACCCAGCCACCCCGCGGCCAAGGCGTAGGCACGCAGCCACCCCGCGGCCAAGGCCAAGGCCGTGTGCTGTCGCTCACGGATCTTGGCCAACGTTCGCGTTTCCGGGGCGGTGCGGGATTTTGGGGTGATGCATTAGATACGTGCGACAGTCGAACGTCGGAAAAGAGGGGAGTCAATTTCGAGGTCCGAACCTCGTTTTACGGCCGATTTACCGAGGGTGCGGGGGTGCGAAAAGGGGACGAAACGTGCGCTCAAATTGGTCGGATTGTGGTAGAACTGGGCCGGGGGCCTCCTCACGGCGCATGTACTGCTTTCCGCTCGAAGAAATGGCGAAAATAATGCGGGAGGCCCTGCACCCATTTTTCCCCGGAAAAGGCCAAAATCCGTGAGCTATAGCACACGGATTGAGGGCAAATTTCGCGTTTCGGGTGCGGCGTTGGATTTTGGGCTGGCGTGGTCGGGTTTGGTGGGAGTCGGTGGCGGGAGAAAACGGAATCCAATTCCGTGATCCAAAACTCCTTTTACGGCCATCTTACCGGCAGCGAACGGGTGCCCAAACGGGTGGGCCCACTCATCCGATTCAGGCATAACCGGAGAAAGAACTGGAAGGTAGGTGTGGATCTCAGTTTTTGGTCCAAGAATACGAAGAAACGGCGAGGACCGTGTGCTCACATTTTGGCCAAATGCTCACCCGCGGCGAAGGCCAAGCCATGCAGCCACCCCGCGGCCAACGCCAAGGCACAGGGCCACGCTCGAGCTCCCTATCCTTGCCTCTGGAGCGCGGCCGGAGTGTGTGTTGTGTGTGCGTGAGAGTGTGCGACCTGCCTTGGTCACGAGCATATGCTGCATTTCGAGAAAGGCAGGTAGCCAGCCCGGGGCCAAGGCCAAGGCCGAGGCACGCAGCCACCCCGTGGCCAAGGCCTAGGCACGCGTCCACCCCGCCGCCAAGGCCATGGCACCCAGCCAGCCCGCGGCCAAGGCCTAGGCACGAAGCCACCCCGAGGCCAAGGCCTATGCACGAAGCCACCCCGAGGCCAAGGCCTTGGCACACAGCCACCCGGTGGCCAAGGACAAGGCCATGGCACCCAGCCACCCTGCGGCCAAGGCCATGGCACCCAGCCACCCTGCGGCCAAGGCCATGGCACCCAGCCACCCTCGCTCACGGATCTTGGCCAACTTTCGCGTTTCCGGGGCGGTGCGGGATTTTGGGGTGATGCATTAGATACGTGCGACAGTCGAGCGTTGGAAAAGAGGGGAGTCGATTTCGAGGTCCGAACCTCGTTTTACGGCCGATTTACCGAGGGTGCGGGGGTGCGAAAAGGGGACGAAACGTGCCCTGGAATTGGTCCGATTGTGGTAGAACTGGGCCGGGGGCCTCCTCACGGCGTAAGTACTGCTTTCCGCTCGAAGAAATGGCAAAAATAATGCGGGAGGCCCTGCGCCCATTTTTCCGCCAGAAAAGGCCATCTTACCGGCAGCGAATGGGTGTCCAAACGGGTGGCCCAACTCGTCCGATTCAGGCAAAACCGGTCAAAGAAGTGGAAGGTAGGTGTGGATCTCAGTTTTTCGTCCAAGAATACGAAGAAACAGCGAGGACCGTGTGCTCACATTTTGGCCAAATGCTCGCCCGCGGCCAAGGCCAGGCCACGCAGCCACCCCGCGGCCAACGCCAAGGCAGACGGCCACGCTCGAGCTCCCTATCCTTGACTCGGGAGCGCAGCCCGAGTGTGTGTTGTGTGTGCGTGAGAGTGTACGACCTGCCTTGGTCGCGAGCATGTGCTGCATTTCGAGCAAGGCACGGAGCCAGCCCGCGGCCAAGGCCAAGGCCGAGGCACGCAGCCACCCTGTGGCCAAGGCCAAGGCACGCGTCCATCCCGCGGCCAAGGCCATGGCACCCAGCCAGCCCGCGGCCAAGGCCATGGCACCCAGACCTCCGGCAGCCAAGGCCTTGGCACACAGCCACCCGGTGGCCAAGGCCAAGGCTATGGCACGCAGCCACCCCGAGGCCAAGGCCAAGGCCATGGCCCGCAGCCACCCCGCAGCCAAGGCCAAGGCCATGGCACGTGCTGCCACCCACGGATCTTGGCCAAGGCCAAGGCCAGGGTGGCACGCAGCCACCCGGTGATGCATTAGGCCATGGCCGTGTGCTGTCGAGCTCAAAAGGATCTTGGCCAACCTCGTTTTACGGACATTTCCGGGTGGTGGGGGTGCGAAAAGGGGACGAAACGTGCCCTCGAATTGGTCTGATTGTGGTAGAACTGGGCCGGGGGCCTCCTCACGGCGCAAGTACTGCTTTCCGCTCGAAGAAATGGCAAAAATAATGCGGGAGGCCCTGCGCCCATTTTTCCGCCAGAAAAGGCCAAAATCCGTGAGCTATAGCACACGGATTGCGGCCAAATTTGGTGTTTCGGGGGTAGCGTGGGATTTTTGGCTGGCGTGGTCGGGTTTGGTGGGAGTCGGTGGCAGGAGAAAACGGAATCCAATTCCGAGCTCCGAAACTCGTTTTACGGCCTTCTTACCGGCAGCGAACGGGTGCCCAAACGGGTGGGCCAACTCGTCCGATTCAGGCAAAACCGGAGAAAGAAGTGGAAGGTAGGTGTGGATCTCAGTTTTTGGTCCAAGAATACAAAGAAACGGCGAGGACCGTGTGCTCACATTTTGGCCAAATGCTCACCCGCGGCCAAGGCCAAGCCACGCAGCCACCCCGCGACCAACGCCAAGGCACAGGGCCACGCTCGAGCTCCCTATCCTTGCCTCGGGAGCGCGGCCGGAGTGTGTGTTGTGTGTGCGTGAGAGTGTGCGACCTGCCTTGGTCACGAGCATGTGCTGCATTTCGAGCAAGGCATGGAGCCAGCCCGCGGCCAAGGCCAAGGCCGAGGCACACAGCCACCCCGCGGCCAAGGCTAATGCCGTGCCTGTCGCTCACGGAACTTGGCCAACCTTGCCTTCGGGCGGTGCCCGATTTTGGGGTGATCCATTAGATAGTGTGCAACAGTCGGTCGTCGGAAAAGGGGGAGTCTATTTTGAGGTCCGAACCTCATTTTATGGCCATTTACCGAGGGTGGGGGGGCGAAAAGGGTACAAACGTGCCCTCCCCGTTGGTCCGATTGTGGTAGAACTGGGCCACCCTCCTCGGCACAAGTTCTGCTTTCCCAGCCAAGAAATGGCAAAAAGAATGCGGGAGGCCCTGCGCCCATTTTTCCGCCAGAAAAGGCCAAAATCCGTGAGCTATAGCACACGGATTGTGGCCAAATTTCGCGTTTCGGGGGTGGCGTGGGATTTTTGGCTGGCGTGGTCGGGTTTGGTGGGAGTCGGTGGCAGGAGAAAACGGAATCCAATTCCGAGCTCCGAAACTCGTTTTACGGCCTTCTTACCGGCAGTGAACGGGTGCCCAAACGTGTGGGCCAACTCGTCCGATTCAGGCAAAACCGGAGAAAGAAGTGGAAGGTAGGTGTGGATCTCAGTTTTTGGTCCAAGAATACGAAGAAACGGCGAGGACCGTGTGCTCACATTTTGGCCAAATGCTCGCCCGCGGCCAAAGCCAAGCCACGCAGCCACCCCGCGGCCAACGCCAAGGCGCAGGGCTACGCTCGAGCTCCCTATCCTTGCCTCGGGAGCGCGGCCGGAGTGTGTGTTGTGTGTGCGTGAGAGTGTGTGACCTGCCTTGGTCGCGAGCTTGTGCGGCATTTCGAGCAAGGCACGGAGCCAGCCCGCGGCCAAGGCCAAGGCCGAGGCACGCAGCCACCCGGTGGCCAAGGCCAAGGGAGTTTGGTGGCGGGAGAAAACGCGAATCCACCCCGCGGCCAAGGCCATGGCACCCACCCAGCCCGCGGCCAAGGCCATGTCACCCAGCCAGCCCGCGGCCAAGGCCTAGGCACGCAGCCAGCCCGTGGCCAAGGCCTTGGCACGCAGCCACCCCGAGGCCAAGGCCAAGGCCATGGCAAGCAGGCACCCCGCAGCCAAGGCCAAGGCCGTGTGCTGTAGCTCACGGATCTTGGCCAACTTTTGCGTTTCCGGGGCGGTGCAGGATTTTGGGGTGATGCATTAGATACGTGCGACAGTCGAGCGTCAGAAAAGAGGGGAGTCGATTTCGAGGTCCGAACCTCGTTTTACGGCCGATTTACTGAGGGTGCGGGGGTGCGAAAAGGGGACGAAACGTGCCCGCGATTTGGTCCGATTGTGGTTGAACTGGGCCGGGGGCCTCCTCACGGCGCAAGTACTGTTTTCTGCTCGAAGAAATGACGAAAATAATGCGGGAGGCCCTGCGCCCATTTTTCCCCCGGAAAAGGCCAAAATCCATGAGCTATAATTTATGGTTTCCACTGGCGCAAATTCCACCACCTCAATTTGCAATTTAAGGTGAGAAAGAATTCCCCATTGGTAACAAATAGTTATCCATTAAGCGGGGGAAATACTATAAAAAAGCAGAAAGATTATCTTTCGACTCTTGCAAGAACGGTCTAACAAGGTCAGCTACCCCAACAATCTTCATAATTAAATACCGTTACTGTATAAGGTCTATCTCGTTATGAAAGACCTATTACTAGAAAATTCATGGGTAGAGCCGAAGAGTGGTAACTGTACAAGTTACCAATAGAATTGATTAAATGAAGGAAGTGGCTCCGGTGTATAGAGAGGGCCTCACCGTTTAAGAAGTAATCATAGAGACGACGGAACCCCGCGGCCAAGGCCATGGCACTCAGCCAGCCCGCGGCCAAGGCCTTGGCACACAGCCACCCGGTGGCCAAGGCCATGGCCCGCAGCCACCCCGCGGCCAAGGCCAAGGCCGTGTGCTGTCACTCACGGATCTTGACCAACTTTCGCGTTTCCGGGGCGGTGCAGGATTTTGGGGTGATGCATTAGATTCTTGCGACAGTCAAACGTCGCAAAAGACGGGAGTCGATTTCAAGGTCCGAACCTCATTTTACGGCCGATTTACCGAGGGTGCCGGGGTGTGAAAAGGGGACGAAACGTGCCCTCGAATTGGTCCGATTGTGGTAGAACTGGGCCGGGGGCCTCCTCACGGCGCAAGTACTGCTTTCCACTCGAAGAGATGGCAAAAATAATGCGGGAGCCCCTGTGCCCATTTTTCCGCCAGAAAAGGCCAAAATCCGTGAGCTATAGCACACGGATTGTGGCCAAATTTCCCGTTTCGGGGGCGGCGTGGGATTTTGGGCTGGCATCTTCGGGTTTGGTAGGATTCGGTGGCGGGAGAAAACGGAATCCAATTCCGAGCTCCGAAACTCGTTTTACGGCCATCTTACCGGCGGCAAACAGGTGTCCAAACGGGTGGGCCAACTCGTCCGATTCAGGCAAAACCGGAGAAAGAAGTGGAAGGTAGGTGTGGATCTCAGTTTTTGGTCCAAGAATACGAAGAAACGGCGAGGACCGTGTGCTCACATTTTGGCTAAATGCTCGCCCGCGGCCAAGGCCAAGCCATGCAGCCACCCCGCAGCCAACGCGAAGGCACAGGGCTACGCTCGAGCTCCCTATCCTTTCCTCGGGAGCGCGGCCGGAGCTTGTGTTGTGTGTGCGTCAGAGTGTGCGACCTACCTTGGTCGCGAGCATATGCTGCATTTCGAGAAAGGCACGTAGCCAGCCGGCGGGCAAGGCCAAGGCCGAGGCACGCAGCCACCCCGTGGCCAAGGCCAAGGCACGCGTCCACCCCGCGGCCAAGGCTATGGCACCAAGCCAGCCAGCGGCCAAGGCCTAGGCACGCAGCCACCCCGCGGCCAAGGCCTTGGTACACAGCCACCTGGTGGTCAAGGCCAAGGCCATGGCACCCAGCCACCGCGCGGCCAAGGCCTAGGCACGCAGCCACCCCGCGGCCAAGGGCAAGGCCGTGTGCTGCCGCTCACGGATCTTGGCCGACTTTCGCGTTTCCGGGGTGGTGTGGGATTTTGGGGTGATGCATTACATACGTGCGACAGTCGAACGTTGGAAAAGAGGGGAGTCGATTTTGAGGTCCGAACCTCGTTTTACGGCCGATTTACCGTGTGTGCGGGGGTGCGAAAAGGGGACGAAACTTGGCCTTGAATTGGTCCGATTGTGGTAGAACTGGGCCGGGGGCCTCCTCACGGCGCAAGTACTGTTTTCCGCTAGAAGAAACGGCAAGGACCGTGTGCTCACATTTTGGCCAAATGCTCGCCCGCGGCCAAGGCCAAGCCACGCAGCCACCCGGCGGCCAACGCCAAGGCACAGGGCCACGCTCGAGCTCCCTATCCTTGCCTCGGGTGCGCGGCCCGAGTGTGTGTTGTGTGTGCGTGAGAGTTTGCGACCTGCCTTGGTCGTGAGCATGTGCTGCATTTCGAGCAAGGCACGGAGCCAGCTCGCGGCCAAGGCCGAGGCCGAGGCATGCAGCCACCCCGTGGCCGAGGCCAAGGCACGCGTCCAACCCTCGGCCAAGGCTATGGCACCCCGCCAGCCCGTGGCCAAGGCCTAGGCACGCAGCCAGCCCGCGGCCAAGGCCTTGGCACGCAGCCACCCTGAGGCCAAGTCCAACGTCATGGCACGCAGCCACCCCGCGGCCAAGACCAAGGCCGTGTGCTGTAGCTCTCGGATCTTGGCCAACTTTCGCGTTTTCGGGGCGGTCCGGGATTTTGGGGTGATGCATTAGATACGTGCGACAGTCGAGCGTTGGAAAAGAGGGGAGTCGATTTCAAGGTCCAAACCTCGTTTTACGGCCGATTTACCGAGGGTGCCGGGGTGCGAAAAGGGGACGAAACGTGCCCTCGAATTGGTCCGATTGTGGTAGAACATGGCCGGGGGCCTCCTCACGGCGCAAGTACTGTTTTCCGTTGGAAGAAATGGCGAAAATAATGCGGGAGGCCCTGCGCCCATTTTTCCCCCGGAAAAGGGCAAAATGCGTGAGCTATAGCACACGGATTGTGGCCAAATTTCGCGTTTCGGGGGCGGCATGGGATTTTGGGCTCGCGTGGTCAGGTTTGGTGGGAGCCGGTGGCGGGAGAAAACGGAATCCAATTCCAAGCTCCAAAACTCGTTTTACGCCTATCTTACCGGCAGCAAACGGGTGCCCAAACGGGTGGGCCCACTCGTCCGATTCAGGAAAAACCGGAGAAAGAAGTGGAAGGTAGGTGTGGATCTCAGTTTTTGGTCCAAGAATACGAAGAAACGGCGAGGACCGTGTGCTCACATTTTGGCCAAATGCTCGCCCGCGGCCAACGCCAAGGCACAGGGCCACGCTCGAGCTCCCTATCCTTACCTCGGGAGCGCGGCCGGAGTGTGTGTTGTGCGTGCGTGAGAGTGTGCGACCTTCCTTAGTCTCGAGCATGTGCTGCATTTCGAGCAAGGCACGGAGCCAGCACGCGGCCAATGCCAAGGCCGAGGCACGCAGCCACCCCGTGGCCAAGGCAAAGGCACGCGTCCACCCCGCGGCCAAGGCCTTGGCACGCGTCCACCCCGCGGCCAAGGCCTTCGCACACAGCCACCCGGTGGCCAAGGCCAAGGCAATGGCACGCAGCCTCCCCAAGGCCAAGGCCAAGGCCGTGTGCTGTCGCTCACGGATCTTGGCCAACTTTCGCGTTTCCGGGGCGGTGCGGGATTTTGGGGTGATGCATTAGATACGTGCGACAGTCGAACGTCGGAAAACAGGGGAGTCGATTTCGAGGTCCGAACCTCGTTTTACGGCCGATTTACCGAGGGTGCGGGGGTGCGAAAAGGGGACAAAACGTGCCCTCGAATTGGTCTGATTGTGGTAGAACTGGGCCGGGGGCCTCCTCACGGCGCAAGTACTAATTTCCGCTCGAAGAAATGGCAAAAATAATGCGGGAGGCCCTGCGCCCATTTTTCCGCCAGAAAAGGCCAAAATCCGTGAGCTATAGCACACGGATTGTGGCCAAATTTCGCGTTTCGAGGGCGGCGTGGGATTTTGGGCTGGCGACGTCGGGTTTGGTGGGAGTCGGTGGCGGGAGAAGACGGGATCCAATTCCGAGCTCCGAAACTCGTTTTACGGCCATTTTACCGCCAGAGAACGGGCGGGCCAACTCGTCCGATTCAGGCAAAACCGGAGAAAGAAGTGGAAGGTAGGTGTGGATCTCAGTTTTTGGTCCAAGAATACGAAGAAACGGAGATGACCGTGTGCTCACATTTTGGCCAAATGCTCACCCGCGGCCAAGGCCAAGCCACGCAGCCACCCCGCGGCCAACGCCAAGGCACAGGGCCACGCCCGAGCTCCCTATCGTTGCCTCGGGAGCGCGGCCAGAGTGTGTGCTGTGTGTGCGTGAGAGTGTGCGACCTGCCTTGGTCGCGAGCATATGCTGCATTTCGAGAAAGGCACGTAGCCAGCCCGCCGCCAAGGCCAAGGCCGAGGCACGTAACCACCCCGTGGCCAAGGCCTAGGCACGCGTCCACCCCGCGGCCTAGGCGCGCGTCCACCCCGCGGCCAAGGCCATGGCACCCAGCCAGCCCGCGCCCAAGGCCTAGGCACGCAGCCACCCCGTGGCCAAGGCCTTGGCACACAGCCACCCGGTGGCCAAGACCAAGGCCATGGCACCCAGCCAGCCCGCGGCCATGGCCGAGGCACGCAGCCACCCCGTGGCCAAGGCCTAGGCACGCGTCCACCGCGCGGCTACGGCCATGGCACCCAGCCAGCCCGTGGCCAAGGCCTAGGCACGCAGCCACCACGCGGCCAAGGCCTTGGCACACCGCCACCCGGTGGCCACGGCCAAGGCCATGGCACCCAGCCAACCCGCGGCCAAGGCCGAGGCACGCAGCCACCCCATGGCCAAGGCCTAGGCACGCGTCCACCCCGCGGACAAGGCCATGGCACCCAGCCAGCCCACGGCCAAGGCCTAGGCACCCAGCCACCCCGCGGCCAAGGCCTTGGCACACAGCCACCCGGTGGCCGCGGCCAAGGCCTAGGCACCCCGCCACCCCGCGGCCAAGGCCTAGACACCCCGCCACCCCGCGGCCAAGGCCTAGGCACGCAGCCACCCCGCGGCCAAGGCCAAGGCCGTGTGCTGTCGCTAACGGATCTTGGCCAACTTTCGCGTTTCCGGGGCGGTGCTGGATTTTGGGGTGATGCATTAGATATGTCCGACAGTCGAACGTCGGAAAAGAGGGGAGTCGATTTCGAGGTCCGAACCTCGTTTTACGGCCGATTTACCGAGGGTGCGGTGGTGCGAAAAGGGGACGAAACGTGACCTCGAATTGGTCCGATTGTGGTAGAACTGGGCCGGGGGCCTCCTCACGGCGCAAGTACTGCTTTCCGCTTGAAGAAATGGCAAAAATAATGTGGGAGGCCCTGCGCCCATTTTCTGCTAGAAAAGGCCAAAATCCGTGAGCTATAGCACATGGATTGTGGCCGAATTTCGCGTTTCGGGGGCGGCGTGGGATTTTGGGCTGGCGTCGTTGGGTTTGGTGGGAGTCGGTGGTGGGAGAAAACGGAATCCAATTCCGAGCTCCGAAACTCGTTTTACGGCCATCTTACCGGCAGCGAACGGGTGCCAAAATGGGTGGGCCCACTCGTCCGATTCAGGCAAAACCGGAGAAAGAAGTGGAAGGTAGGTGTGGATCTCAGTTTTTGGTCCAAGAATACGAAGAAACGGAGAGGACTGTGTGCTCACATTTTAGCCAAATGCTCGCCCGCGGCCAAGGCCAAGCCATGCAGCCACCCCGTGGCCAACGCCAAGGCATAGGGCCACGCTCGAGCTCCCTATCCTTGCCTCGGGAGCGCGGCCAGAGTGTGTGTTGTGTGTGCGTGAGAGTGTGCGACCTGCCTTGGTCGCGAGCATGTGCTGCATTTCGAGAAAGGCACGTAGCCAGCCCGCGGCCAAGGCCGAGGCACGCGTCCACCCCGTGGCCAAGGCCTAGGCACGCGTCCACCCCGCGGCTAAGGCCATGGCACCCAGCCAGCCCGCGGCCAAGGCCTAGGCACGCAGCCACCCCACGGCCAAGGCCTTGGCACACAGCCACCCGGTGGCCAAGGCCAAGGCCATGGCACCCAGCCAACCCGCGGCCAAGGCTGAGGCACGCAGCCACCCCGTGGCCAAGGCCTAGGCACGCGTCCACCCAGTGGACTAGGCCATGGCACCCAGCCAGCCCGCGGCCAAGGCCTACGCACGCAGCCACCCCGCGGCCAAGGCGAAGGCCGTGTGCTGTCGCTCACGGATCTTGGCAAACTTTCGCGTTTCTGGGGCGGTGCGGGATTTTGGGTTGATGCATTAGATACGTGCGACAGTCGAACGTCGGAAAAGAGGGGAGTCGATTTCGAGGTCCGAACCTCATTTTACGGCCGATTTACCGAAGGTGCGGGGGTGCGAAAAGGGGACGAAACATGCCCTCAAATTGGTCCGATTGTCGTAGAACTGGCCCGGGGGCCTCCTCACGGCGCAAGTACTGCTTTCCGCTCGAAGAAATGGCAAAAATTATGCGGGAGGCCCTGCGCCCATTTTTCCGCCAGAAAAGGCTAAAATCCGTGAGCTATAGCACACGGATTGTGGCCAAATTTCGCGTTTCGGGGGCGGCGTGGGATTTTGGGCTGGCGATGTCGGGTTTGCTGGGAGTCGGTGGCGGGAGAAAATGGAATCCAATTCCGAGCTCCAAAACTCGTTTTACGGCCATCTTGCCGGCAGCGAACGGGTGCCCAAACTGGTGGGCCAACTTCTCTGATTCAGGCAAAACCGGAGAAAGAAGTGGAAGGTAGGTGTGGATCTCAGTTTTTGGTCCAAGAATACGAAGAAACGGCGAGGACCGTGTGATCACATTTTGGCCAAATGCTCGCCCGTGGCCAAGGGCAAGCCACGCAGCCACCCCGCGGCCAACGCCAAGGCACAGGGCCACGCTCGAGCTCCCTATCCTTGATTCGGGAGCGCGGCCGGAGTGTGTGTTGTGTGTGCGGTAGAGTGTACGACCTGCCTTGGTCGCGAGCATGTGCTGCATTTGGAGCAAGGCACGGAGCCAGCCCGTGGCCAAGGCCAAGGCCGAGGCACGCAGCCACCCCGTGGCCAAGGCCAAGGCACGCGTCCACCCCGCGGCCAAGGCCATGGCACCCAGCCAGCCCGCGGCCAAGGCCATGGCACCCAGCCACCCGGTGGCCAAGGCCAAGGCCATGGCACGCAGCCACCCCGAGGCCAAGGCCAAGGCCATGGCCCGCAGCCACCCCACGGCCAAGGCCAATGCCGTTAGCTGTCGCTCACGGATCCTGGCCAACTTTTGCGTTTCCGGGGTGGCTGCGTGCCATGGCCTTGGCCTTGGCCTCGGGGTGGCTGCGTGCCATGGCCTTGGTCTTGGCCACGGGGTGGCTGCGTGCCTAGGACTTGGCCGCGGGCTGGCTGGGTGCCATGGCCTTGGCCGCGGGGTGGACGCGTGCCTAGGCCATGGCCACGGGGTGGCTACGTGCCTTGGCCTTGTCCTTGGCGGCGGGCTGGCTATGTGCCTTTCTCGAAATGCAGCATATGCTCGCGCCCAAGGCAGGTCGCACACTCTCATGCACACACAACACACACTCGGGCCGCGCTCCCGAGGCAACGATAGGGAGCTCGGGCGTGGCCCTGTGCCTTGGCGTTGGCCGCGGGGTGGCTGCGTGGCTTGGCCTTGGCCGCGGGCGAGCATTTGGCCAAAATGTGAGCACACGGTCCTCGCCGTTTCTTCGTATTCTTGGACAAAAACCTGAGATCCACACCTACCTTCCACTTCTTTCTCCGGTTTTGCCAGAATCGGACGAGTTGGCCCACCCGTTCGCGCACCCGTTCGCAGCCGGTAAGATGGCCGTAAAACGAGTTTCGGAGCTCGGAATTGGATTCCGTTTTCTCCCGCCACCGACTCCCACCAAACCCGATGACGCCAGCCCAAAATCCCACGCCGCCCCCGAAACGCGAAATTTGGCCACAATCCGTGTGCTATAGCTTACGGATTTTGGCCTTTTCTGGCGGAAAAATGGGCGCAGGGCCTCCCGCATTATTTTTGCCATTTCTTCGAGCGGAAAGCAGTACTTGGGCCGTGAGGAGGCCCCGGCCTGGTTCTACCACAATCGGACCAATTCAAGGGCACGTTTCGTCCCTTTTTCGCACCCCCGCACACTCGGTAAATCGGCCGTAAAACGAGGTTCGGACCTCGAAATCGACTCCCCTCTTTTCCGACGTTCGACTGTCGCACGTATCTAATGCATCACCCCATAATCCCGCACCGCCCCGGAAAGGCGAAAGTTGGCCAAGAACCGTGAGCGACAGCACACGGCCTTGGCCTTGGCTGCGGGGTGGCTGCGTGCCTAGGCCTTGGCTGCGGGCTGGCTGGGTGCCATGGCCTTGGCCGCGGGGTGGACGCGTGCCTAGGCCTTGGCCACGGGGTGGCTGCGTGCCTCGGGCTTGACCTTGGCCGCGGGCTGGCTACGTGGCTTTCTCGAAATGCAGCATATGCTCGCGACCAAGGCAGGTCGCACACTCTCACGCACACACAACACACACTCCGGCCGTGCTCCCGAGGCAAGGATAGGGAGCTCGAGCGTGGCCCTGTGACTTGGCGTTGGCCGCGGGGTGGCTGCGTGCCTTGGCATTGGCCTTGGCCGCGGCCGAGCATTTGGCCAAAATGTGAGCACACGGTCCTCGCCGTTTCTTCGTATTCTTGGACCAAAAACTGAGATCCACACCTACCTCCCACTTCTTTCTCCGGTTTTACCTGAATCGGACGAGTGGGCCCAGCCGTTTGGGCACCAGTTCGCTGGTAAGATGGCCGTGAAATGAGTTTCGGAGCTCGGAATTGGATTCCGTATTCTCCCGCCACCGACTCCCACCAAACCCGACCACGCCAGCCCAAAATCCCACGCCGACCCTCCCCGAAACGCGAAATTTGGGCACAATCCGTGTGCTATAGCTCACGGATTTTGGCCTTTTCCGGGGGAAAAATGGGCGCAGGGCCTCCCGCATTATTTTCGCAATTTCGTTGAGCGGAAAACAGTACTTGCGCCGTGAGGAGGCCCCCGGCCCAGTTCTACCAGAATCGGACCAATTCGCGGGCACGTTTCGTCCCCTTTTCGCAACCCTGCACTCTCGGAAAATCGGCCGTAAAACGAGGTTCAGACCTCGAAATCGACTCCCCTCTTTTCCAACCCTCGACTGTCGCACGTATCTAATGCATCACCCCAAAATCCCGCACCGCCCCGGAAACGCGAAAGTTGGCCAAGTTCCGTGAGCTACAGCACACGGCCTTGGCCTTGGCCGTGGGGTGGCTGCGTGCCATGGCCTTGGCCTTGGCCGCGGGGTGGCTGCGTGCCATGGCCTTGGCCTTGGCCTCGGGGTGGCTGCGTGCCAAGGCCTTGGCCGAAGGCTGGCTGGGTGCCATGGCCTTGGCCGCGGGGTGGACATGTGCCTTGGTCTTGACCTTGGCCTCGGGGTGGCTGCGTGCCAAGGCCTTGGCCGAAGGCTGGCTGGGTGCCACGGCCTTGGCCACCCGTTTGGGCACCCGTTCGCTGCTGGTAAGATGGCCGTAAAACGAGTTTCGGAGCTCGGAATTGGATTCCGTTTTCTCCCGCCACCGACTCCCACCAAACCCGACGACGCCCGCCCAAAATCCCACGCCGCCCCCGAAATGTGAAATTTGGCCACAATCCGTGTGCTATAGATCACGGATTTTGGCCTTTTCCGGGGGAAAAATGGGCGCAGGGCCTCCCGCATTATTTTCGCCATTTCTTCGAGCGGAAAACAGTACTTGCGCCGTGAGGAGGCCCCCGGCCCAGTTCTACCACCATCGGACCAATTCGGGGCACGTTTCGTCCCCTTTTCACACCCCCGCACCCTCGGTAAATCGGCCGTAAAACGAGGTTCGGACCTCGAAATCGACTCCCCTATTTTCCAACGCTCGAGTGTCGCACGTGTCTAATGCATCACCCCAAAATCTCGCACCGCCCCGGAAACGCGAAAGTTAGCCAAGATCCGTGAGATACAGCACACGGCCTTGGCCTTGGCCGCGAGGTGGCGGCGTGCCATGGCCTTGGCCTTGGCCGCGGGGTGGCTGCGTGCCATGGCCTTGGCCTTGGCCTCAGGGTCGCTGCGTGCCAAGGCCTTGGCCGCGGGCTGGCTGCGTTCCTAGGCCTTGGCCGCGGGCTGGCTGGGTGCCATGGCCTTGGCCGTGGGCGGGCTGGGTGCCATGGCCTTGGCCACGGGGTGGACGCGTGCCTTGGCCTTGGCCACGGGATGGCTGCGTGCCTCGGCCTTGGTCTTGGCCGCGGGCTGGCTCCGTGCCTTGCTCGAAATGAGCACATGCTCGCGACCAAGGAAGGTCGCACACTCTCACGCACACACAACAGACACTCCGGCCGCGCTCCCGAGGCAAGGATAGGGAGCTCAAGCGTGGCCCTATGCCTTGGCGTTGTCCGCGGGGTGGCTGCCCGGCTTGGCCTTGGCCGCGGGCGAGCATTTGGCCAAAATGTGAGCACACGGTACTCGCCGTTTCTTCGTATTCTTGGACAAAAACCTGAGATCCACACCTACCTTCCACTTCTTTCTCCGGTTTTGCCTGAATCGGACGAGTGGGCCCACCCGTTTGGGCACCCGTTCGCTGCCGGTAAGATGGCCGTAAAACGAGTTTCGGAGCTCGGAATTGGATTCCATTTTCTCCCGCCACCGACTCCCACCAAACCCGACCACGCCAGCCCAAAATCCCACGCCGCCCCCGAAACGCGAAATTTGGCCACAATCCGTGTGCTATAGCTCACGGATTTTGGCCTTTTCCGGGGGAAAAATGGGCGCAGGGCCTCCCGAATTATTTTCGCCATTTCTTCGAGCGGAAAGTAGTACTTGCGCCGTGAGGAGGCCCCCGGCCCAGTTCTACCACAATCAGACCCATTCGAGGGCACGTTTCGTCCCCTTTTCGCACCCCCGCACCCTCGGTATATCGGCCGTAAAACGAGGTTCGTACCTCGAAATCGACTCC
This sequence comes from Luvunga scandens, assembly GCA_030449905.1. Lineage (NCBI taxonomy): Eukaryota > Viridiplantae > Streptophyta > Magnoliopsida > Sapindales > Rutaceae > Luvunga > Luvunga scandens. The sequence continues at coordinate 96,640 of JASUUG010000335.1, read as the reverse complement.
CCTCTTTTCCGACATTCGACTGTCGCACGTATCTAATGCATCACCCCAAAATCCCGCACCGCCCCGGCAACGCGAAAGTTCGCCAAGATCCGTGAGCGACAGCACACGGCCTTGGCCTTGGCCGCGGGGTTGCTGCGTGCCTAGACCTTGCCCACGGCGTGGCTGGGTGCCATGGCCTTGGCCGCGGGGTGGACGCGTGCCTAGGCCTTGCCCACGGGGTGGCTGCGTGCCTCGGCCTTGGCCTTGGCCGCGGGCTGGCTACGTGCCTTTCTCGAAATGCAGCATATGCTCGCGACCAAGGCAGGACACACACTCTCATGCACACACAACACACACTCCGGCGGGGCTCCCGAGCCAAGGATAGGGAGCTCGAGCGTGGCCCTGTGCCTTGGCGTTGGCCGCGGGGTGGCTGCATGGCTTGGCCTTGGCCGCGGGCGAGCATTTGGCGAAAATGTGAGCACACGGTCCTCGCCGTTTCTTCCTATTCTTGGATCAAAAACTGAGATCCACACCTACCTTCCACTTCTTTCTCCAGTTTTGCCTGAATCAGACGAGTGGGCCCACCCGTTTGGGCACCCGTTCACTGCCGGTAAGATGGCCGTAAACCGAGTTTCGGAGCTCGGAATTGGATTCTGTTTTCTCCCACCACCGACTCCCACCAAACCCGACCACGCCAGCCCAAAATCCCACGCCGCCCCCGAAATGCGAAATTTGGCCACAATCCGTGTGATATAGCTCACGGATTTTGGCCTTTTCCGGGGGAAGAATGGGCGCAGGGCATCCCGCATTATTTTTGCCATTTCTTCGAGCGGAAAACATTGCTTGCGCCGTGAGGAGGCCCCCGGCCCAGGTCTACCACAATCGGACCAATTCGCGGGCACGTTTCGTCCCCATTTCGCAACCCCGCACCCTCGGTAAATCGGCTGTAAAACGAGGTTCGGACCTCGAAATCGACTCCCCTCTTTTCCAACGATCGACTGTCTCACATATCTAATGCATCACCCCAAAATCCCGCACCGCCCCGGAAACGCGAAAGTTGGCCAAGATCCGTGAGCTACAGCACACGGCCTTGGCCTTGGCCGCGGGGTGGCTGCGTGCCATGGCCTTGGCCTTGGCCGTGGGCTGGCCGCGTGCCATGGCCTTGGCCTTGGCCTCAGGCTGGCTGCGTGCCATGGCCTTGGCCTTGGCCGTGGGCTGGCCGCGTGCCATGGCCTTGGCCTTGGCCTCGGGCTGGCTGCATGCCAAGGCCTTGGAAAAGAGGACAAAAGTTGGCCAAGATCCGTGAGCTACAGCACACGGCCTTGGCCTTGGCCGCGGGGTGGCTGCGTGCCTAGGCCTTGGCCGCGGGCTGGCTTCGTGCCATGGCCTTGGCCTTGGCCGCGGGGTGGCTGCGTGCCTAGGCCTTGGCCGCGGGCTGGCTTCGTGCCTTGCTCGAAATGCAGCACATGCTCGCGACCAAGGCAGGTCGCACACTCTCACGCACACACAACACACACTCCAGCCGCGCTCCCGAGGCAAGTATAGGTTGCTCGAGCGTGGCCCTGTGCCTTGGCGTTGGCTGCGGGGTGGCTGCGTGGCTTGGCCTTGGCCGCGGGCGAGCATTTGGCCAAAATGTGAGCACACGGTCCTCGCCGTTTCTTCGTATTCTTGGACGAAAAACTGAGATCCACACCTACCTTCCACTTCTTTCTCCGGTTTTGCCTGAATGGGACGAGTTGGCCCACCTGTTTGGGCACCCATTCGCTGCCGGTATGATGGCCGTAAAACGAGTTTCGGAGCTCGGAATTGTATTCCGTTTTCTCCCGCCACCGACTGCCACCAAACCCGACGACGCCAGCCCAAAATCCCACGCCGCCCCCGAAACGCGAAATTTGGCCACAATCCGTGTGCTATAGCTCACGGATTTTGGCCTTTTCTGGCGGAAAAATGGGCGCAGGGCCTCCCGCTTTATTTTTGCCATTTCTTCAAGTGGAAAACAGTACTTGCGCCGTGACGAGGCCCCTGGCCCAGTTCTACCACAATCGGACCAATTCGAGGGCACGTTTCTTCCCCTTTTCGCACCCCCACACCCTCGGTAAATCGGCCGTAAAACGAGGTTCGGACCTCGAAATGGACTCCCCTCTTTTCCGACGTTCGACTGTCGTACGTATCTAATGCATCACCCCAAAATCCCACACCGCCCCGGAAACGCGAAAGTTTGCCAAGATCCGTGAGCGACAGCACACGGCCTTGGCCTTGGCCGCGGGGTGGCTGCGTGCCTAGGCCTTGGCCGCGGGGTGGCTGGGTGCCATGGCCTTAGCCTTGGCCATCGGGTGGCTGTGTGCCAAGGCCTTGGCGGCGGGGTGGCTGCATGCCTAGGCCTTGGCCGCTGGCTGGCTGGGTGCCATGGCCTTGGCCGCGGGGTGGACGCGTGCCTATGCCTTGGCCATGGGGTGGCTGCGTGCCTCGGCCTTGGCCTTGGCCGCGGGTTGGCTACGTGCCTTTCTCCAAATGCAGCATATGCTCGCGACCAAGGCAGGTAGCACACTCTCACGCACACACAACACACACTCCGGCCGTGCTCCCGAGGCAAGGATAGGGAGAGTGTGAGTGAGAGTGTGCGACCTGCCTTGGTCACGAGCATATGCTGCATTTCGAGAAAGGCACGTAGCCAGCACGCGGCCAAGGCCATGGCACCCAGCCAGCCAGCGGCCAAGGCCTAGGCACGCAGCGACCCGTGGCCAAGGCCTTGGCACACAGCCACCCAGTGGCCAAGGCCAAGTCCATGGCACCCAGCCACCCCGCAGCCAGATCTAGGCCCGCAGCCACCCCGCCGCCAATGCCAGGGCCGAGTGCTGTCGCTCATGGATCTTGGACAACTTTCTCGTTTCCGGGGCGGTGCGGTATTTTGGGGGGATGCATTAGATACGCGGGGGGGATGCGTGCCTACGCCTTGGCCGCGGGCTGGTTGGGTGCCATGGCCTTGACCGCGGGGTGGACGCGTGCCTAGGGCTTGGCCACGGGGTGGCTGCATGCCTCGGCCTTGGCTGCGGGTTGGCTGGGTGCCAAGGCCTTGGCTGCGGGCTGGCTGCGTGCCTAGGCCATGCTCGCGGGCTGGCTCCGTGCCTTGCTCGAAATGCAGCACATGCTCGCGACCAAGGCAGGTCGCACACTCTCACGCGCACACAACACACACTCGGGCGCTCCCCCGAGGCAAGGATAGGGAGCTCGGGCGTGGCCGTGTGCCTTGGCGTTGGTCGCGGGGTGGCTGCGTGGCTTGGCCTTGGCCGCGGGCGAGCAGTTGGCCAAAATGTGAGCACACGGTCCTCGCCGTTTCTTCATATTCTTGGACCAAAAACTGAGATCCACACCTACCTTCCACTTCTTTCTCCGGTTTTGCCTGAATCGGATGAGTTGGCCCACCCGTTTCGCCACCCGTTTGGGCACCCGTTCACTGCCGGTAAGATGGCCGTAAAACGAGTTTCGGAGCTCGGAATTGGATTCCATTTTCTCCCGCCACCGACTCCCACCAAACCCGACGGCGCCCGCCCAAAATACCACGCCGCCCCGAACGCGGTTTGGCCACAATCCGTGTGCTATAGCTCACGTATTTTGGCCTTTTCTAGCGGAAAAATGGGCGCAGGGCCTCCCGCATTTTTTTTGCCATTCCTTCGCGCGGAAAGCAGTACTTGCGCCGTGAGGAGGCCCCCGGCCCAGTTCTACCACAATTGGACCAATTCGAGGGCACGTTTCGTCCCCTTTTCGCACCCCCGCACCCTCGGTAAATCAGCCTTAAAACGAGGATCGGACCTCGAAATCGACTCCCCTCTTTTCCGACGTTCGACTGTCGCACGTATCTAATGCATCACCCCAAAATCCTGCACCGGCCCGGAAACGCGAAAGTTGGCCAAGATCCGTGAGCTACAGCACACGGCCTTGGCCTTGGCCGCGGGGTGGCTGCGGGCCATGGCCTTAGCCTTGGCCATCGGGTGGCTGTGTGCCAAGGCCTTGGCGGCGGGGTGGCTGCATGCCTAGGCCTTGGCCGCTGGCTGGCTGGGTGCCATGGCCTTGGCCGCGGGGTGGACGCGTGCCTATGCCTTGGCCATGGGGTGGCTGCGTGCCTCGGCCTTGGCCTTGGCCGCGGGTTGGCTACGTGCCTTTCTCCAAATGCAGCATATGCTCGCGACCAAGGCAGGTAGCACACTCTCACGCACACACAACACACACTCCGGCCGTGCTCCCGAGGCAAGGATAGGGAGAGTGTGAGTGAGAGTGTGCGACCTGCCTTGGTCACGAGCATATGCTGCATTTCGAGAAAGGCACGTAGCCAGCCCGCGGCCAAGGCCATGGCACCCAGCCAGCCCGCGGCCAAGGCCTAGGCACGCAGCGACCCCGTGGCCAAGGCCTTGGCACACAGCCACCCAGTGGCCAAGGCCAAGTCCATGGCACCCAGCCACCCTGCAGCCAGAGCTAGGCACGCAGCCACCCCGCGGCCAAGGCCAAGGCCGAGTGCTGTCGCTCATGGATCTTGGCCAACTTTCGCGTTTCCGGGGCGGTGCGGGATTTTGGGGTGATGCATTAGATACGCGGGGTGGCTGCGTGCCTACGCCTTGGCCGCGGGCTGGTTGGGTGCCATGGCCTTGACCGCGGGGTGGACGCGTGCCTAGGGCTTGGCCACGGGGTGGCTGCATGCCTCGGCCTTGGCTGCGGGTTGGCTGGGTGCCAAGGCCTTGGCTGCGGGCTGGCTGCGTGCCTAGGCCATGCTCGCGGGCTGGCTCCGTGCCTTGCTCGAAATGCAGCACATGCTCGCGACCAAGGCAGGTCGCACACTCTCACGCGCACACAACACACACTCGGGCGCGCTCCCGAGGCAAGGATAGGGAGCTCGAGCGTGGCCCTGTGCCTTGGCGTTGGTCGCGGGGTGGCTGCGTGGCTTGGCCTTGGCCGCGGGCGAGCAGTTGGCCAAAATGTGAGCACACGGTCCTCGCCGTTTCTTCATATTCTTGGACCAAAAACTGAGATCCACACCTACCTTCCACTTCTTTCTCCGGTTTTGCCTGAATCGGATGAGTTGGCCCACCCGTTTCGCCACCCGTTTGGGCACCCGTTCACTGCCGGTAAGATGGCCGTAAAACGAGTTTCGGAGCTCGGAATTGGATTCCATTTTCTCCCGCCACCGACTCCCACCAAACCCGACGGCGCCCGCCCAAAATACCACGCCGCCCCCGAAACGCGAAATTTGGCCACAATCCGTGTGCTATAGCTCACGTATTTTGGCCTTTTCTAGCGGAAAAATGGGCGCAGGGCCTCCCGCATTTTTTTTGCCATTCCTTCGCGCGGAAAGCAGTACTTGCGCCGTGAGGAGGCCCCGACCCAGTTCTACCACAATTGGACCAATTCGAGGGCACGTTTCGTCCCCTTTTCGCACCCCCGCACCCTCGGTAAATCAGCCTTAAAACGAGGATCGGACCTCGAAATCGACTCCCCTCTTTTCCGACGTTCGACTGTCGCACGTATCTAATGCATCACCCCAAAATCCTGCACCGGCCCGGAAACGCGAAAGTTGGCCAAGATCCGTGAGCTACAGCACACGGCCTTGGCCTTGGCCGCGGGGTGGCTGCGGGCCATGGCCTTAGCCTTGGCCATCGGGTGGCTGTGTGCCAAGGCCTTGGCGGCGGGGTGGCTGCATGCCTAGGCCTTGGCCGCTGGCTGGCTGGGTGCCATGGCCTTGGCCGCGGGGTGGACGCGTGCCTATGCCTTGGCCATGGGGTGGCTGCGTGCCTCGGCCTTGGCCTTGGCCGCGGGTTGGCTACGTGCCTTTCTCCAAATGCAGCATATGCTCGCGACCAAGGCAGGTAGCACACTCTCACGCACACACAACACACACTCCGGCCGTGCTCCCGAGGCAAGGATAGGGAGAGTGTGAGTGAGAGTGTGCGACCTGCCTTGGTCACGAGCATATGCTGCATTTCGAGAAAGGCACGCAGCCAGCCCGCGGCCAAGGCCATGGCACCCAGCCACCCCGCGGCCAAGGCCTAGGCACGCAGCGACCCCGTGGCCAAGGCCTTGGCACACAGCCACTCGGTGGCCAAGGCCAAGGCCATGGCACCCAGCCACCCCGCGGCCAGAGCTAGGCACGCAGCCACCCCGCGGCCAAGGCCAAGGCCGAGTGCTGTCGCTCATGGATCTTGGCCAACTTTCGCGTTTCCGGGGCGGTGCGGGATTTTGGGGTGATGCATTAGATACGCGGGGTGGCTGCGTGCCTACGCCTTGGCCGCGGGCTGGTTGGGTGCCATGGCCTTGACCGCGGGGTGGACGCGTGCCTAGGGCTTGGCCACGGGGTGGCTGCATGCCTCGGCCTTGGCTGCGGGTTGGCTGGGTGCCAAGGCCTTGGCTGCGGGCTGGCTGCGTGCCTAGGCCATGCTCGCGGGCTGGCTCCGTGCCTTGCTCGAAATGCAGCACATGCTCGCGACCAAGGCAGGTCGCACACTCTCACGCGCACACAACACACACTCGGGCGCGCTCCCGAGGCAAGGATAGGGAGCTCGAGCGTGGCCCTGTGCCTTGGCGTTGGTCGCGGGGTGGCTGCGTGGCTTGGCCTTGGCCGCGGGCGAGCAGTTGGCCAAAATGTGAGCACACGGTCCTCGCCGTTTCTTCATATTCTTGGACCAAAAACTGAGATCCACACCTACCTTCCACTTCTTTCTCCGGTTTTGCCTGAATCGGATGAGTTGGCCCACCCGTTTCGCCACCCGTTTGGGCACCCGTTCACTGCCGGTAAGATGGCCGTAAAACGAGTTTCGGAGCTCGGAATTGGATTCCATTTTCTCCCGCCACCGACTCCCACCAAACCCGACGGCGCCCGCCCAAAATACCACGCCGCCCCCGAAACGCGAAATTTGGCCACAATCCGTGTGCTATAGCTCACGTATTTTGGCCTTTTCTAGCGGAAAAATGGGCGCAGGGCCTCCCGCATTTTTTTTGCCATTCCTTCGCGCGGAAAGCAGTACTTGCGCCGTGAGGAGGCCCCCGGCCCAGTTCTACCACAATTGGACCAATTCGAGGGCACGTTTCGTCCCCTTTTCGCACCCCCGCACCCTCGGTAAATCAGCCTTAAAACGAGGATCGGACCTCGAAATCGACTCCCCTCTTTTCCGACGTTCGACTGTCGCAAGTATCTAATGCATCACCCCAAAATGCCGCACCGCCCCGGAAACGCGAAAGTTGGCCAAGATCCGTGAGCTACAGCACACGGCCTTGCCCTTGGCCGCGGGGTGGCTGCGTGCCTAGGCCTTGGCCGCAGGCTGGCTGGGTGCCATGGCCTTGGCCGTGGGGTGGACGCGTGCCTCGGCCTTGGCCTTGGCCGCGGGCTGGCTCCGTGCCTTGCTCGAAATGCAGCACATGCTCGCGACCAAGGCAGGTCGCACACTCTTACGCACAAACAACACACACTGCGGCCGCGCTCCCGAGGCACGGATAGGGAGCTCGAGCGTGGCCCTGTGCCTTGGCGTTGGCCGCTGGGTGGCTGTGTGGCTTGGCTTTGGCCGCGGGCGAGCATTTGCCCAAAATGTGAGCACACGGTCCTCGCCGTTTCTTCGTATTCTTGGACCAAAAACTAAGATCCACACCTACCTTCCACTTCTTTCTCCGGTTTTGCCTGAATCGGACGAGTGAGCCCACCCGTTTGGGCACCCGTTCGCTGCCGGTAAGATTCCCGTAAAACGAGTTTCGGAGCTCGGAATTGGATTCCATTTTCTCCCACCACCGACTCCCACCAAACCCGACCACGCCAGTCCAAAATCCCACGCCGCCCCCGAAACGTGAAATTTGGCCACAATCCGTGTGCTATAGCTCACAGATTTTGGCCTTTTCCGGGGGAAAAATGGGCGCAGGGCCTCCCGCATTATTTTCGCCATTTCTTCAAGCGGAAAACAGTACTTGCGCCGTGAGGAGGCCCCCAGCCAAGTTCTACCACAATCGGAACAATTCGAGGGCACGTTTCGTCCTCTTTTTGCACCCCTCACCCTCGGTAAATCGTCCGTAAAACGAGGATCGGACTTCGAAATCGACTCCCCTCTTTTCCAACGCTTGACTGTCGCTCGTATCTAATGCATCCCCCAAAATCCCGCACCGCCCTGGAAACGCGAAAGTTGTCCAAGATCCGTGAGCTACAGCACACGGCCTTGGCCTTGGCCGCGGGGTGGCTGCGTGCCATGGCTTTGGCCTTGGCCTCGGGGTGGCTGCGTGGCAAGGCCTTGGCTGCGGGCTGGCTGAGTGCCTAGGCCTTGGCCGCGGGCTGGCTGGGTGCCATGGCCTTGGCCGCGGGCTGGCTGGGTGCCATGGCCTTGGCCGCGGGGTGGACGCGTGCCTTGGTCTTGGCCACGGGGTGGCTGCGTGCCTCGGCCTTGGCCTTGGCTGCGGGCTGGCTCCGTGCCTTGCTCGAAATGCAGCACATGCTCGCGACCAAGGCAGGTCGCACACTCTCACACACACACAACACACACTCCGGCCGCGCTCCCGCGGCAATGATAGGGAGCTCGAGCATGTCCCTGTGCCTTGGCGTTGGCCGCGTGGTGGCTGCGTGGCTTGGCCTTGGCCGCGGGCGAGCATTTGCCCAAAATGTGAGCACACGGTCCTCGCCGTTTCTTCGTATTCTTGGACTAGAAACTGAGATCCACACCTACCTTCCACTTCTTTCTCCGGTTTTGCTTGAATCGGACAAGTTGGCCCACCCGTTTGGGCACCCGTTCGCTGCCGGTAAGTTGGCCGTAAAACAAGTTTCGGAGCTCGGAATTGGATTCCGTTTTCTCCCGCCACCGACTCCCACCAAACCCGACGACGCCAGCCCAAAATCACATGTCGCCCCGGAAACCCGAAATTTGGCCACAATCCGTGTGCTATAGCTCACAGATTTTGGCCTTTTCTGTCGAAAAATGGGCGCAGGGCCTCCCGCATTATTTTCGCCATTTCTTCGAGCGGAAAACAGTACTTGCGCCGTGAGGAGGCCCCCGGCCCAGTTCTACCACAATCGGACCAATTCGAGGCACGTTTCGTCCCCTTTTCGCACCCCCGCAACCTCGGTAAATTGGCCATAAAACGAGGTTCGGACCTCCAAATCGACTCCTCTCTTTTCCAACGGTCGACTGTCGCACGTATCTAATGCATCACCCCAAAATCCTGCACCGCCCCGGAAACGCGAAAGTTGGCCAAGATCCGTGAGCTACAGCACACGGCCTTGGCCTTGGCCGCGGGGTGGCTGCGTGCCATGGCCTTGGCCTTGGCCTCGGGGTGGCTGCGTGCCAAGGCCTTGGCCGAAGGCTGGCTGGGTGCCATGGCCTTGGCCGCGGGGTGGACGCGTGCCTTGGTCTTGGCCACGGGGTGGATGCGTGCCTCGGCCTTGGCCATGGCCGCGGGCTGGCTCCGTGCCATGCTCGAAAGGCAGCACATGCTCGCGACCAAGGCAGGTCGTACACTCTCACGCACACACAACACACACTCCAGCCGCGCACCCGACGCAAGGATATGGAGCTCGAGCGTGGCCCTGTGCCTTGGCGTTGGCCGCGGGGTGGCTGTGTGGCTTGGCCTTGGCCGCGGGCGAGCGTTTGGCCAAAATGTGAGCACACGGTCGTCGCCGTTTCTTCGTATTCTTGGACCAAAAACTGAGATCCACACCTACCTTCCACTTCTTTCTCCGGTTTTGCCTGAATCGGACGAGTTGGCCCACCCGTTTCGGCACCCGTTTGCTGACGGTAAGATGGCCGTAAAACAAGTTTCGGAGCTCGGAATTGGATTCCGTTTTCTCCCGCCACCGACTCCCACCAAACCCGACCACGCCAGCGGAAAATCCCACGCCACCCCCGAAACGCGAAATTTGGCCACAATCCGTGTGGTATAGCTCACGGATTTTGGCCTTTTCTGGCGGAAAAATGGGCGCATGGCCTCCCGCATTAGTTTTGCCATTTCTTCGAGCGGAAAGCAGTACTTGCGCCGTGAGGAGGCCCCCGGCGCAGTTCTACCACAATCAGACCAATTCGAGGGCACGTTTCGTCCCCTTTTCGTACCCTCGCACCCTCGGTAAATTGGCCGTAAAACGAGGTTCGGACCTCGAAATCGAACCCCCTCTTTTCCGACGTTCGACTGTCGCACGTTTCTCATGCATCACCCCAAAATACCGCACAGCCCCGGAAACGCGAAAGTTGGCTAAGATCCGTGAGCGACAGCACACGGCCTTGGCCTTGGCCGCGGGGTGGCGGCGTGCCTAGGCCTTGGCCTCGGGGTGGCTGGGTGCCGTGGCCTTGGCCGCGGGGTGGACGCGTGCCTAGGCCTTGCCCACGGGGTGGCTGCGTGCCTCGACTTTTCCTTGGCCGCAGGCTGGCTACGTGCCTTTCTCGAAATGCAGCATATAGTCGCGACCGAGGCAGGTCGCACACTCTCATGCACACACAGCACACACTCCGGCCGCGATCCCGAGGCAAGGATAGGGAGCTCGAGCGTGGCCCTGTACCTTGGCGATGGCCGCGAGGTGGCTGTGTGGCTTGGCCTTGGCCACGGGTGAGCATTTGGCCAAAATGTGACCACACGGTCCTCGCCGTTTCTTCATATTCTTGGACCAAAAACTGAGATCCACACCTACCTTCCACTTCTTTCTCCGGTTTTGCCTGAATCGGATGAGTTGGCCCACCCGTTTGGGCACCCGTTCGCTGCCGGTAAGATGGCCGTAAAACGAGTTTCGGAGCTCGGAATTGGATTCCGTTTTCTCCCGCCACCGACTCCCACCAAACCCGACCACGCCAGCCCAAAATCCCACGCCGCCCCCGAAACGCGAAATTTGGCCACAATCCGAGTGCTAGCTCACGGATTTTGGCCTTTTCCGGGGGAAAAATGGGCGCAGGGCCTCCCGCATTATTTTCGCCATTTCTTCGAGCGGAAAACAGTACTTGCGCCGTGAGGAGGCCCCCGGCCCAGTTCTACCACAATCGGACCAATTCGGGGCACGTTTCGTCCCCTTTTCGCACCCCCGCACCCTCGGTAAATCGGCCGTAAAATGAGGTTCGGACCTCGAAATCGACGCCCCTATTTTCCAACGCTCGAGTGTCGCCCGTGTCTAATGCATCACCCTAAAATCTCGCGCCGCCCCGGAAACGCGAACGTTAGCCAAGATCCGTGAGCTACAGCACACGGCCTTGGCCTTGGCCGCGAGGTGGCTACGTGCCATGGCCTTTGCCTTGACCGCGGGGTGGCTGCGTGCCATGGCCTTGGCCTTGGCCTCAGGGTGGCTGCATGCCAAGGCCTTGGCCGTGGGCTGGCTGCGTTCCTAGGCCTTGGCCGCGGGCTGGCTGGGTGCCATGGCCTTGGCCGTGGGCTGGTTGGGTGCCATGGCGTTGGCCGCGGGGTGGACGCGTGCCTAGACCTTGGCCACGGGGTGGCTGCGTGCCTCGGCCTTGGCCGTGGCCGCGAGCTGGCTCCGTGCCATGCACGAAATGCAGCACATGCTCGCGACCAAGGAAGGTCGCACACTCTCACGCACACACAACACACACTCCGGCCGCGCTCCTGAGGCAAGGATAGGGAGCTCGAGCGTGGCCCTGTGCCTTGGCGTTGGCCGCAGGGTGGCTGCCTGGCTTGGCCTTGGCCGCGGGCGAGCATTTGGCCAAAATGTGAGCACACGGTCATCGCCGTTTCTTCGTATTCTTGGACCAAAAACTGAGATCCACACCTACCTTCCACTTCTTTCTCCGGTTTTGCTTGAATCGGACGAGTTGGCCCACCCGTTTGGGCACCCGTTCGCTGCCTGTAAGATGGCCGTAAAACGAGTTTCGGAGCTCGGAATTGGATTCTGTTTTCTCCCGCCACCGACTTCCACCAAACCCAACCACGCCAGCCCAAAATCCAACACCGCCCCCGAAACGCTAAATTTGGCCACAATCTGTGTGCTATAGCTAACGGATTTTGGCCTTTTCCTGGGGAAAAATGGGCGCAGGGCCTCCCGCATTATTTTCGCCATTTCTTCGAGCGGAAAGCAGTAGTTGCGCCGTGAGGAGGCCCCCGGGCCAGTTCTACCACAATCGGACCAATTCGCGGGCACGTTTCGTCCCCTTTTCGCACCCCCGCACCATCAGTAAATCGGCCGTAAAACGAGGTTCGGACCTCTAAATCGACTCCCCTCTTTTCTGACGTTCGACTGTCGTACGTATCTAATGCATCACCCCAAAATCCCGCACCGCCCCGGAAACGCGAAAGTTGTCCAAAATCCGTGAGCGACAGCACACGGCCTTGGCCTTGGCCGCGGGGTGGCTGGGTGCCATGGCCTTGGCCTTTGCCACTGGGTGGCTGTGTGCCAAGGCCTTGGCCACGGGGTGGCTGCGTGCCTAGGCCTTGGCCGCGGGCGGGCTGGGTGCCATGGCCTTGGCCGCGGGGTGGACGTGTGGCCAAGGCCAAGGCACAGGGCCACGCTCGAGCTCCCTATCCTTGCCCTGGGAGCGCGGCCCAAGTGTGTGTTGTGTGTGTGCGAGAGTGTGTGACATGCCTTGGTCGTGAGCATGTGCTGCATTTCGAGCAAGGCACGCAGCCAGCCCACGGCCAAAGCCTAGGCACGCAGCCACCCCGCGGTCAAAGCCAAGGCCATGGCACCCAGCCACCCCCCGGCCAAGGCCTAGGCACGCAGCCACCCCGCGGCCAAGGCCAAGGTCATGGCACCCAGCCACCCCGCGGCCAAGGCCTAGGCACACAGCCACCCCGTGGCCAAGGCCAAGGCCATGGCACCCAGCCACCCCGCGGCCAAGGCCTAGGCACGCAGCCACCCCGCGGCTAAGGCCGTGTGCTGTAGCTCACGAATCTTGGCCAACTTTCGCGTTTCCGGGGTGGGGCGGGATTTTGGGGTGATGCATTAGATACATGCGACAGTCGAACGTCGGAGAAGACGGGAGTCGATTCCGAGGTCCGAACCTCGTTTTACGGTTGATTTACCGAACGTGCGGGGGTGTGAAAAGGGGACGAAACGTGCCCGCGAATTGGTCTGGTGGTGGTAGAACTTGGCCGGGGGCCTCCTCACAGTGCTAGTACTGTTTTGCGCTCGAAAAAATGGCGAAAATAATGCGGGAGGCCCTGCGCCCATTTTTCCGCCCGAAAAGGCCAAAATCCGTGAACTATAGCACATTGATTGCGGCCAAATTTCATGTTTCGGGGGCGGCGTGGGATTTTTGGCTGGCGTGGTCAGGTTTGGTGGGAGTCGTTGGCGGGAGAAAACGGAATCCAATTCCGAGCTCCGAAACTCGTTTAACGGCCATTTTACCGCCAGAGAACGGGTGGGCTAACTCGTCCGATTCAGGCAAAACCGGAGAAAGAAGTGGAAGGTATGTGTGGATCTAAGTTTTTGGTCCAAGAATATGAAGAAACGGCGAGGACCGTGTGCCAAATGCTCGCCCGCGGCCAATGCCAAGGCACAGGGCCACGCTCGAGCTCCCTATCCTTGCCTCGGGAGCGCGGCCGGAGTGTGTGTTGTGTGTGTGTGAGAGTGTTAGACCTGCCTTGGTCGCGAGCATGAGCTGCATTTCGAGCAAGGCACGGAGCCAGCCTGCGGCCAAGGGCAAGGCCGAGGCACGCAGCCACCCCGTGGCCAAGGCCAAGGCACGCGTCCACCCCGCGGCCAAGACCATGGCACCCAGCCAGCCCGCGGCCAAGGACATGGCACCCAGCCAGCCCACGGACAAGGCCTAGGCACGCAGCCAGCCCGCGGCCAAGGCCTTGGCACGCAGCCACCCAGATGCCAAGCCCAAGGCCATGGCGCGCAGCCACCCCGCTGCCAAGGCCAAGGCCATGGCATGCAGCCACCCCGCGGCCAAGGCCAAGGCCGTGTGCTGTAGGTGTGGATCTCAGTTTTTGGTCCAAGAATACGAAGAAACGGCGAGGAACGTGTGCTCACATTTTGGCCAAATGCTCGCCCGCGGCCAAGGCCAAGCCACGCAGCCACCCCACGGCCAACGCCAAGGCACAGGGCCACGCTTGAGCTCCCTATCCTTGCCTCGGAAGCGCAGCCGGAGTGTGTGTTGTGTGTGCGTGAGAGTGTGTGACCTGCCTTGGTCGCGAGCATATGCTGCATTTCGAGAAGGGCACGTAGCCAGCCTGCGGCCAAGTCCAAGGCCGAGGCACGCAGCCACCCCGTGGCCAAGGCCTAGGCACGCGCCCACACCGCGGCCAAGGCCATGGCACCCAGCCAGCCCGCGGCACGCAGCCACCCCGCGGCCAAGGCCTTGGCACACAGCCACCCGGTGGCCAAGGCCAAGGCCATGGCAACCAGCCACCCCGCGGCCAAGGCCTAGGCACGCAGCCACCCCGCGGCCAAGTCCAAGGCCGTGTGCTGTCGCTCACGGATCTTGGCCAAGTTTTGCGTTTCCGGGGCGGTGCGGGATTTTGGGGTAATGCATTAGATACGTGCTACAGTCGAACGTCAGAAAAGAGGGGAGTCGATTTCGAGGTCCGAACCTCGTTTTACGGCCGATTTACCGAGGGTGCGGGGGTGCGAAAAGGGGACAAAACGTGCCCTCGAATTGGTCCGATTGTGGTAGAACTGGGCCGGGGCCCTCCTCACGGCGCAAGTACTGCTTTCCACTCGAAGAAATGGCAAAAATAATGCGGGAGTCCCTGCGCCCATTTTTCTGCCAGAAAAGGCCAAAATCCATGAGCTATAGCACACGGATTGTGGCCAAATTTCGCGTTTCGGGGGTGGCGTGGGATTTTCCGCTGGCGTGGTCGGGTTTGGTGGGAGTCGGTGGCGGGAGAAAACGGAATCCAATTCCAAGCTCCGAAACTCGTTTTACGGCCATCTTACCGGCAGCGAACGGGTGCCCAAACGGGTGGGCCAACTCGTCCGATTCAGGCAAAACCAGAGAAAGAAGTGGAAGGCAGGTGTGGATCTCAGTTTTTTGTCCAAGAATACGAAGAAACGGCGAGGACCGTGTGCTCACATTTTGGCCAAATGCTCGCCCGCGGCCAAGGCCCAGCCACGCAGCCACCCCGCGGCCAACGCCAAGGCACAGGGCCACACTCGAGCTCCCTATCGTTGCCTCAGGAGCGCGGCCGGAGTGTGTGTTGTGTGTGCGTGAGAGTGTGCGACCTGCCAAGGCCGAGGCACGCCGCCACCCGGTGGCCAACGCCAAGGCACGCGTCCACCCCGCGGCCAAGGCCATGGCACCCACCCAGCCCGCGGCCAAGGCCATGGCACCCACCCAGCCCGCGGCCAAGGCCTAGGCACGCAGCCAGCCCGCGGCCAAGGCCAAGGCCGTGTGCTGTCGCTCACGGATCATGGCCTACATTTCCATTTCCGGGGCGGTGTGGGATTTTGGGGTGATGCATTAGATACGTACGACAGTCGAACGTCGGAAAAGAGGGGAGTCGATTTTGAGTTCTGAACCTCGTTTTAAGGTCGATTTACCGAGGGTGCGGGGGTGTGAAAAGGGGACGAAACGTGCCCTCGAATTGGTCCGATTGTGGTAGAACTGGGCCGGGGGCTTCCTCACGGCGCAAGTACTGCTTTCCGCTCAGAGAAATGGCAAAAATAATGCGGGAGGCCCTGCTCCCATTTTTCCGCCAGAAAAGGCCAAAATCCGTTAGCAATAGCACACGGATTGTGGCCAGATTTCGCGTTTCGGGGGCGGCGTGATTTTGGGCTGGCGTCATCGGGTTTGGCGGGAGTCGGTGGCGGGAGAAAACGGAATCCAATTCCGAGCTCCGAAACTCGTTTTACGGCCATCTTACCGGCAGCGAACGGGTGCCCAAACGGGTGGGCCAACTCGTCCGATTCATGCAAAACCGGAGAAAGAAGTGGAAGGTAGGTGTGGATCTCAGTTTTTGGTCCAAGAATACGAAGAAACGGCGAGGACCGTGTGCTCACATTTTGGCCAAATGCTCGCCCGCGGCCAAGGCCAAGGCCAAGCCACGCAGCCACCCCCGGCCAACGCCAAGGCACAGGGCCACGCTCGAGCTCCCTATCCTTGCCTCGGGAGCGCGGCCGGAGTGTGTGTTGTGTGTGCCTGAGAGTGTGCGACCTGCCTTGGTCGCGAGCATATGCTGCAGTTCGAGAAAGGCACGTAGCCAGCCCGTGGCCAAGGCCAAGGCCGAGGCACGCAGCCACCCTTTGGCCAAGGCCAAGGCACGCGTCCACCCCACCGCCAAGGCCATGGCACCCAGCCAGCCCGCGGCCAAGGCCTTGGCACACAGCCACCCGGTGGTGAAGGCCAAGGCCATGGCACCCAGCCACCCCGCGGCCAAGGCCAAGCCCGTGTGCTGTCACTCACGGATCTTGGCCAACTTTTGCGTTTCCGGGGCAGTGCGGGATTTTGGGGTGATGCATTAGATATGTGCGACAGTCGAACGTCGGAAAAGAGGGGCTTCGATTTCGAGGTCCGAACCTCGTTTTACGGCAGATTTACCGAGGGTGCGGGGGTGCGAAAATGCGACGAAACGTGCCCTCGAATTGGTCCGATTGTGGTAGAACTGGGCCGGGGGCCTCCTCACCTCGCAAGTACTCCTTTCCACTCGAAGAAATGGCAAAAATATTACGGGAGGCCCTGCGCCCATTTTTCCGCCAGAAAAGGCCAAAATCCGTGAGCTATAGCACACGGATTGTGGCCAAATTTCGCGTTTCGGGGGCGGCAGAAAACGGAATCCAATTCCGAGCTACGAAACCCGTTTTACGGCCATCTTACCGGCAGCGAAAGGGTGTCCAAACGGGTAGGCCAACTCGTCCGATTCAAGCAAAACCGGAGAAAGAAGTGGAAGGCAGGTGTGGATCTCAGTTTTTGGTCCAAGAATACGAAGAAACGGCGAGGACCGTGTGCTCACATTTTGGCCAAATGCTCACCTGCGGCCAAGGCCAAGCCACGCAGCCACCCCGCGGCCAACGCCAAGGCACAGGGCCACGCTCGAGCTCCCTATCGTTGCCTCGGGAGCGCGGCCGGAGTGTGTGTTGTGTGTGCGTGAGAGTGTGCGACCTGCCTTGGTCGCGAGCATGTGCTGCATTTGGAGCAAGGCACGGAGCCAGCCCGCGGCCGCGCCAAGGCCAAGGCCGAGGCACGCAGCCACCCCGGGGCCAAAGCCAAGGCACGCATCCACCCCGCGGCCAAGGGCATGGCACCCAGCCAGCCCGCGGCCAAGGCCAAGGCATGGAGCCAGCCCGCGGCCAAGGCCTTGGCACGCAGCCACCCCGAGGCCAAGGCCAAGGCCATGGCACGCAGCCACCGCACGGCCAAGGCCAAGGCCATGGGACGCAGCCAGCCCGCGGCCAAGGCCAAGGCCATGTGCTGTAACTCACGGATCTTGGCCAACTTTCGCGTTTCCGGGGCGGTGCGGGATTTTGGGGTGATGCATTAGATACGTGCGACAGTCGAGCGTTCGAAAAGAGGGGAGTTGATTTCGAGGTCCGAACCTCATTTTACGGCCGATTTACCGAGGGTGCGGGGGTGCGAGAAGGGGACGAAACGTGCCCGCGAATTGGTCCGATTGTGGTAGAACTGGGCCCGGTGCCTCCTCACAGCGCAAGTACTGTTTTCCGCTCGAAGAAATGGTGAAAATAATGCGGGAGGCCCTGCGCACATTTTTCTCCTGGAAAACGCCAAAATCCGTGAGCTATAGCACACGGATTGTGACCAAATTTCGCGTTTTGGAGGCGGCGTGGGATTTTGGGCTGGCGTGGTCGGGTTTGGTGGGAGTCGGTGGCGGGAGAAAACGGAATCCAATTCCGAGCTCCGAAACTCGTTTTACGGACATCTTACCGGCCGCAAACGAGTGCCCAAACGGGTGGGCCCACTCGTCCGATTCAGGCAAAACCGGAGAAAGAAGTGGAAGGTAGGTGTGGATCTCAGTTTTTGGTGCAAGAATACGAAGAAACGGCGAGGACCGTGTGCTCATATTTTGGCCAAATGCTCGCCCGCGGCCAAGACTAGCCATGCAGCCTCCCCGCAGCCAACGCCAAGGCACAGGGCCACGCTCGAGCTCCCTATCCTTGCCTCGGGAGCACGGCCGGAGTGTGTGTTGTGTGTGCGTGAGAGTGTGCGACCTGCCTTGGTCGCGAGCGTATGCTGCATTTCGAGAAAGGCACGGAGCCAGCCCGCGGCCAAGGCCATGGCCGAGGCACGCAGCCACCCGGTGGCCAAGGCCTAGGCACGCGTCCACCCCGCGGCCAAGGCCATGGCACCCAGCCAGCCCGCAGCCAAGGCCATCGCCCGCAGCCACGCCGGGGGGTGGATGGGTGCCATGGCCTTGGCCTTGGCCACCGGGTAGCTGTGTGCCAAGGCCTTGGCCGCGGGGTGGCTGCGTGCCTAGGCCTTGGCCGCGGGCTGGCTGGATGCCATGGCCTTGGCCGCGGGGTGGACGCGTGCCTAGGCCTTGGCCACGGGGTGGCCGCGTGCCACGGCCTTGGCCTTGGCCGTGGGCTGGCTACGTGCCTTTCTCGAAATGCAGCATATGCTGGTGACCAAGGCAGGTCCCATACTCTCACGCACACACAACACACACTCGGGCCGCGCTTCTGAGGCAAGGATAGGGAGCTCGAGCGTGGCCCTGTGCCTTGGCGTTGGCCGCGGGGTGGCTGCGTGGCTCGGCCTTGGCCTCGGGCGAGCATTTGGCCAAAATGTGAGCACACGGTCCTCACCGTTTCTTCGTATTCTTGCAGCAAAAACTGAGATCCACACCTACCTTCCACTTCTTTCTCCGGTTTTGCCTGAATCCGACGAGTTGGCCGACCCGTTTGGGCACCCGTTCTCTGGCGGTAAAATGGCCGTAAAATGAGTTTCGGAGGTTGGAATTCGATTTCGTTTTCTCCCGCCACCGACTCCCACCAAACCCGACGACGCCAGCTCAAAATCCCACGCCTCCCTCGAAACGCGAAATTTGGCCACAATCCGTGTGCTATAGCTCACGGATTTTGGCCTTTTGTGGCGGAAAAATCGGCGCAGGGCCTCCCGCATTATTTTTGCCATTTCTTCGAGTGGAAA
This sequence comes from Luvunga scandens, assembly GCA_030449905.1. Taxonomy (NCBI): domain Eukaryota; kingdom Viridiplantae; phylum Streptophyta; class Magnoliopsida; order Sapindales; family Rutaceae; genus Luvunga; species Luvunga scandens. The sequence continues at coordinate 77,672 of JASUUG010000335.1, read as the reverse complement.
GCAGTATTTACGCCGTGAGGAGGCCCCCGGCCCAGTTCTGCCACAATCGGACCAATTCGAGGGCACGTTTCGTCGCCTTTTCGCACCCCCGCACCCTCGGGAAATTGGCCGTAAAACGAGGTTCGGACCTCGAAATCGACTCCCATCTTTTCCGACGTTCGACTGTCGTACGTATCTAATGCATCACCCCAAAATCCCGCACCGCCCCGGAAACGCGAAAGTTGGCCAGGATCAGTGAGTGACAGCACACGGCCTTAGCCTTGGCCGCGGGCAGGCTACGTGCCTGGGCCTTGGCCGCGGGGTGGCTGGGTGCCATGGCCTTGGCCTTGTCCACCGGGTGGCTGTGTGCCAAGGCCTTGGCCGCGGGGTGGCTGCGTGCCTAGGCCTTGGCCGCGGGGTGGACGCGTGCCTTGGCCTTGGCCGCGGGGTGGACGCGTGCCTAGGCCTTGGCCGCGGGGTGGACGCGTGCCTAGGCCTTGGCCGCGGGGTGGCTGCGTGCCATGCCTTGGCCTTGGCCGCGGGCTGGCTGGGTGCCATGGCCTTGGCCGCGAGCTGGCTGCATGCCTAGGCCTTGTCCGCTGGCTGGCTGGGTGCCATGGCCTTGGCCGCAGGGTGGACGCGTGCCTAGGCCTTGGCCACGGGGTGGCTGCGTGCCTCGGCCTTGGCCTTGGCCGCGGGCTGGCTACGTGCCTTTCTCGAAATGCAGCATATGCTCGCAACCAAGGCAGGTCACACACTCTCACGCACACACAACACACACTCCGGCCGCACTCCCGAGGCAAGGATAGGGAGCGCAAGCGTGGCCCTGGGCCTTGGCGTTGACCGCGTGGTGGCTGCATGGCTTGGCCTTGGCCGCGGGCGAGCATTTGACCAAAAACTGAGATCCACACCTACCTTCCACTTTTTTCTCCGGTTTTGCCTGAATCGGACGAGTGGGCCCACCCGTTTGGGCAACCGTTCGCTGCCGGTAAGATGGCCGTAAAACGAGTTTTGGAGCTCGGAATTGGATTCCGTTTTCTGCCGCCACCGACTCCCACCAAACCCGACGACGCCAGCCCAAAATCCCACGCCGCACCCGAAAAGCGAAATTTGCTCACAATCCGTGTGCTATAGCTCACAGATTTTGGCCTTTTCGGGCGGAAAAATGGGCGCAGGGCCTCCAGCATTATTTCCGCCATTTCTTCGTGCGCAAAACAGCACTACCACCGTGAGGAGGCCCCCGGCCCAGTTCTACCACAACTGGACCAATTCGCGGGCACGTTTCGTCCCCTTTTCGCACCACCGCACGTTCGGTAAATCGGCCGTAAAACGAGGATCGGACCTCAAAATCGACTCCCCTCTTTTCCAAAGCTCGACTGTCGCACGTATCTAATGCATCACCCCATAATCCCGCACCACCCCGGAAACGCGAAAGTTGGCCAAGATCCGTGAGCTACAGAACACAGCCTTCGCCTTGGCCGCGGGGTGGCCGCGTGCCATGGCCTTAACCTTGGCCGCGGGGTGGCTGCGTGCCATGGCCTCGGCCTTGGCCTAGGGGTGGCTTCGTGCCAAGGCCTTGGCCGCGGGCTGGCTGCGTGCCTAGGCCTTGGCCGCGGGCTGGCTGGGTGCCATGGCCTTGGCCGCGGGGTGGACGCGTGCCTTGGCCTTGGCCACGGGGTGGCTGTGTGCCTCGACCTTGGCCTTGGCCGCGGGCTGGCTCCGTGCCTTGCTAGAAATGCAGCACATGCTCGCGACCAAGGCAGGTCGCACACTCTCACGCACACACAACACACACTCCGGGCGAGAGTGTGCGACCTGCCTTGGTCGCGAGCATGTGCTGCATTTCGAGCAAGGCAAGCAGCCAGCCCGCGGCCAAGGCCAAGGCACGCAGCCACCCCGCGGCCAAGGCCAAGGCCATGGCACCCAGCCACCCCGCGGCCAAGGCCTAGGCACGCAGCCACCCCGCGGCCAAGGCCAAGGCACGCAGCCACCCCGTGGCCAAGGCCAAGGCACGCAGCCACCCCGTGGCCAAGGCCAAGGCCATGGCACCCAGCCACGCCGCTGCCAAGGTCTAGGCACGCAGCCACCCCGTGGCCAAGGCCGTCTGCTGTAGCTCACGGATCTGGGCCCACTTTCGCGTTGCCGGGCTGTGCGGGATTTTGGGGTGATGCATTAAATACGTCGACAGTCGAACGTTGGAGAAGACGGAGTCGATTCCGAGGTTCGAACCTCATTTTACGGCCGATTTACTGAACGTGCGGTGGTGCGAGAAGGGGACGAAACGTGCCCGCGAATTGGTCCAGTTGTGGTAGAACTGGGCCGGGGCCTCCTCACGGTGGTAGTGCTGTTTTGCGCTCGAAGAAATGGCGAAATAATGCTGGAGGCCCTGCGCCCATTTTTCCGCCGAAAGGCCAAAAATCCGTGAGCTATAGCACACGGATTGCGGCCAAATTTCGTGTTTCGGGGCGGCGTGGGATTTTTGGCTGGCGTGCTCGGGATTGGTGGGAGTCGGTGGCGGAGAAAACGGAATCCAATTCGAGCTCCTAAACTCGTTTTACGCCATTTTATCGCCAGAGAACGGGTTCCCAAACGGGTGGACCAACTCGTCCGATTCAGGCAAAACCAGAGAAAGAAGTGGAAGGTAGGTGTGGATCTCATTTTTTGGTCCAAGAATGGGAAGCAACTGAGAGGACCGTGTCCTCACATTTTGGCCAAATGCTCGACTGAGGCCAAGGCCAAGGCCAAGGCACGCGCCCCTGCGGCCAAGGCCAAGGCACAGGGCCACGCTCGATCTCCCTATCCTTGCCCCGGGAGCGCGGCCCAAGTGTGTGTTGTGTGTGCGCGAGAGTGTGCGACGTGCCTTGGTCGCGAGCATGTGCTGCATTTAAAAAGGCACGCAGCAAGGCCGCGGCCAAGGCCAAGGCACATGGCACGCCAGCCACCCCGCCAAGGCCAAGGCCATGGCACCCAGCCACCCTGCGGCCAAGGCCAAGGCCATGGCACACAGCCACCCCGCGGCCAAGGCCTAGGCAAGCAGCCACCCCGCGGCCAAGGCCAAGGCACGCAGCCACCCCGTGGCCAAGGCCAAGGCACGCGGCCATCCCGCGGCTAAGGCCAAGGCACGCAGCCACCCCGTGGCCAAGGCCAAGGCCATGGCACCCAGCCACGCCGCTGCCAAGGTCTAGGCACGCAGCCACCCGCCAACCCAAGGCCGTCTGTAGCTCACGGATCTTGGCCAAATTTTTATGCTTTCCGGGCGGTGCAGGATTTTGAGGTGATGCATTAGATACGTGTGACAGTCGAACATTGGAGAAGATGGGAGTCGATTCCGAGTCCGAACCTCATTTTACGGCCGATTTACCGAACGTGCGGTGGTGCGAAAAGGGGACGAAACGTGCCCGCGAATTGGTCCGGGTTGTAGAACTGGGCCGGGGCCTGCTCACGGTGCTAGTACTGTTTTACGATCAAGAAATGGCGAAAATAATTCAGGAGGCCCTGCGCCCATTTTTCCGGAAAAGGCCAAAATCCGTGAGCTATAGCAGACGGATTGCGCCAAATTTCGGTTTCGGGGCGGCGTGGATTTTTGGCTGGCGTGGTCGGGTTTGGTGGGAGTCGGTGGCGGAGAAAACGGAATCCAATTCCGAGCTCAAACTCATTTTACGCCATTTTACCGCTTAGAGAACGGGTGCCCAAACGGGTGGGCCAACTCGTCCGATTCAGGCAAAACCGAGAAAGAAGTGGAAGGTAGGTGTGGATCTCAGTTTTTGGTCCAAGAATACGAAGCAACGGAGAGGACCGTGTGCTCACATTTTGGCCAAATGCTCGCCGCTCCAAGGCCAAGGCACGCTGCCACCCCGCGGCCAAGGCCAAGGCACAGGGCCACGCTCGAGCTCCCTATCCTTGCCCTGGAGCGCGCCCAAGTTTGTGTTGTCTGTGCGCGAGAGTGTATGACGTGTCTTGGTCACGAGCATGTACTGCATTTCGAGCAAGGCACGCAGCCAGCCCATGGCCAAGGCCAAGGCCATGGCATCCAGCCACCCCGTGGCCAATGCGCCCCGAAAGCCACGGAGCCACCCCGTGGCCAAGGCCAAGGCACGCAACCACCCCACCCCGTGGCCAAGGCTAAGGCACGGCACCCAGCCATGCCGGTGCCAAGGCCTAGGCACGCACGCCACCCCCAAGGCCAAGGCACGCAGCCACCCCGTGCCAAGGCCGTCCACCTGCTGCTAGCTCACGGATCTTGGCCAACTTTCCTCGTTTCGGGCGGTGTGGGATTTTGGGTGATGCATTAGATACGTGCGACAGTCGAACGTCGGAGAAGACGGAGTCGATTCGAGGTCCGAACCTCATTTTACGGCCGATTTACCCAACATGCGGGGCGCGAAAAGGGGACGAAATATGCCCGTGAATTGGTCCGGTTGTGGTAGAACTGGGCAAGGGGCCTCCTCACGGTGCTAGTACTATTTTGCGATCAAGAAATGGCAAAAATAATGCGGGAGGCCCTGCGCCCATTTTTCCGCCCGAAAAGGCCAAAATCCGTGAGCTATAGCACACGGATTGTGCCAAATTTCGCGTTTCGGGGCGCGTGGGATTTTGGGCTGGCGTGGTCGGGTTTGGTGGGAGTCGGTGGTGGAGAAAACGGAATCCACCCGAGCTCCCAAACTCGTTTTACAGCCATTTTTTCGCAGAGAACGGGTGCCAAACGGGTGGGCCAACTCGTCCGATTCAGGCAAAACCGAGAAAGAAGTGGAAGGTAGGTGTGGATCTCAGTTTTTGGTCCAAGAATATGAAGAAACGGCAGGACCGTGTGCTCACATTTTGGCCAAATGCTCGCCCAGCCCAAGGCCAAGGCCAAGGCACGCAGCCACCCCGCTGCCAAGGCCAAGGCACAGGCCACGCCGAGCTCCTATCCTGGCCCGGGAGCGCGGTCCAAGTGTGTGCTGTGTGTGTGCACGAGTGCACCTTGGTCGCGAGCCATCCTTCGAGGGCACAGCCAGCCCGCGGCCAAGGCCAAGGCACGCAGCCACCCCACGGCCAAGGCCAAGCCAGCCACCCCACCCACGGCGCCACGCAGCCACCCCAAGGCCATGGCACACCAGCCACCCCGCCACCCCACGGCCAAGGCCTGGCACGCAGCCACCCAGCGGCCAAGGCCAAGGCACGCAGTTGCAGCTCCGTGCTGTAGCTCACGGATCTTGGCCAATTTCGCGTTCCGGGCGGTGCGGGATTTTGGGTGATGCATTAGATACGTGACGACAGTCGCCCGCCGGAGAAGACGGGAGTCGATTCCGAGGTCCGAACCTCGTTTATGGCCGATTTACCGCCCTAGCGGGTGCAAAAGGTGGGACGCAACGTGCCCGCGGATTGGTCCGATTGTGGTAGAACTGGGCCAGCCTCCTGACGGTGCTAGTACTGTTTTCCACCAGAAATGGCAAAATAATGCGGAGGCCCCAGCGCCCATTTTTCCGCCGAAAAGAAAAACTCCAAAAGCTATAGCACACGGATTGGCCAAATTTCGCGTTTCAGGGGCGGCGTGGGATTTTTGGCTGACGTGGTTGGGTTTGGTGGGAGTCGGTGGCGGAGAAAACGGAATCCAATTCCGAGCTCAAACTCGTTTTACGCCATTTTACCGCTAAAGAACGGGTTCCCAAACGGGTGGCCAACTCGTCCGATTCAGGCAAACCGAGAAAGAAGTGGAAGGTAGTGTGGATCTCAGTTTTTGGTCCAAGAATACGAAGAACGGCGAGGACCGTGTGCTCACATTTTGGCCAAATGCTCGCCCGCGGCCAAGGCCAAGCCAAGGCACGCGCCACCCCGCTGCCAAGGCCAAGGCACAGGGCCACGTTTGAGCTCCCTATCCTTGCCCTCGGGAGCGCGGCCTAAGTTTGTGTTGTGTGTGTGCGAGAGTCTGCGACGAGTTGGTCGCGAGAATGTGCTGCATTTCGAGCAAGGCACGCAGCCAGCCCGCGAGCCAAAGCAAGGCACGCAGCCACCCTTGGCCAAGGCCAAGGCCATGGCACCCAGCCACCCCGCGGACAAGGCCTAGGCATGCAGCCACCCCGCAGCCAGGGGCCAAGGCCAACCAGCCACCCGCGGCCAAGGCCATAGGCACGCAGCCACCCCACGGCCAAGGCCAAGGCACAGGGCACGCCGAGCTCCCTATCCTTGCCCGGGAGCGCTGTCCAAGTTTGTGTTGTGTGTGTGCGGTGTGCGACGTGCCTTGGTCCGAGCATGGCTGCATTTTGGCAAGGCACGCAGCCACCCCGTGGCCAAGGCCAAGGCCATGGCACCCAGCCACCCCGCCGCTGACAGCCACGGCCAAGGCCTACGCAGCCACCCCATGCCAAGGCCGGTGCTGTAGCTCACAGATCTTGGCCAACTTTCCCGCGGCCAAGCGGTGCGGATTTTGGGGTGATGCATTAGATACGTAACAGTCGAACGCGGAGAAGACGGAGTCGATTCCGAGGTCCAAACTCCGGCACGGCCGATTTACCGAGGGTGCGGGGTGCGAAAAGGGGACGAAACGTGCCCGCGAATTGGTCCGATTGTGGTAGAACTGGGCCAGGGGCCTCCTCACGTGGCGCTAGTACTGTTTTCCTCCAAGAAATGGTGAAAATAATGCGGAGGCCCTGCGCCCATTTTTCCGCCGAAAGGCCAAAATCTGTGAGCTATAGCACACGGATTGTGGCCAAATTTCACGCTTTGGGGCAGCGGGATTTTTTGGCTGGCGTGGTCGGGTTTGGTGGAGTCGGTGGTGGAGAAAACGGAATCCACCCGAGCTCCGGAACTTGTTTTACGGCCATTTACCGCCAGAGAACGGGTGCCCAAACGGGTGGGCCAACTCGTCCGATTCAGGCAAAACCGAGAAAGAAGTGGAAGGTAGGTGGGATCTCAGTTTTTGGTCCAAGAATACGAAGAACGGCGAGGACCGTGTGCTCAGATTTTGGCCAAATGCTCGCCCGCAGCCAAGGCCAAGGCACGCAGCCACCCCGGTGCCAGGGCCAAGGCCCAGGGCCACGCCGAGCTCCTATCCTTGCCCCGGAGCGGCCCAAGTTTGTGTTGTGTGTGCGCGAGAGTGTGTGACGTGCCTTGGTCGCGAGCATGTGCTGCATTTCGAGCAAGGCACGCAGCCAGCCCGCGGCCAAGGCCAAGGCATGCAGCCACCCCGCGGCCAAGGCCAAGACCATGGCACGCAGCCACCCCGCGGCCAAGGCCTAGGCACGCAGCCAGCCAGGCCAAGGCCTAGGCAGACAGCCACCCACCCAAGGCCAAGGCCATGGCACCCAGCCACCTCGCTGCCAAGGCCTCACGCAGCCACCCCGTGGGAAAGGCCTTGGCACAGCTCACCCACGTCCAAGGCCAAGGCCACGCAGCCACCCCGCACAAGGCCAGGCCAAGGCCGCGGTGCTGTAGCTTCTTGGTCCAGACTACGGGCACCGGGTGGCGGGAGGGGTGATGAATACGTCGGAGAAGGCCGAGAAGACGGAGTCACCCGAGGTCCGAACCGCAGCTTTACGCTTGATTTACCGAACGCGCGTATGGGGCTGCGAAAAGGGACTGAAAAAAACGCGCGATGCCCGCGGCCCCAATTGGTCCGTTGTGGTAGAACTGGGCCGGGGCCTCCTCACGGTGCTAGTACTGTTTTCCTCGAAAGAAATGGCGAAAATAATGCGGAGGCCCTGCGCCCATTTTTCCGCCCCGGAAAAGGCCAAAACCAGGAGCTATAGCACACGGATTGCGGCCAAAATGTGTTTCGGGAGCGCAAGATTTTGGCTGCGGTCGGGTTTGGTGGAGTCGGTGGGGGGAAAACGGAATCCACCCAGCACCGAAACTCGCTTTTACGGCCATTTTACCGCTTAGAGAACGGGTGCCCAAACGGGTGGGCCAACTCGTCCGATTTAGGCAAAACCGAGAAAGAAGTGGAAGGTAGGTGTGGATCTCAGTTTTTGGTCCAAGAATACGGTTAACTAGTTTTGTGGCTAGGACCGTGTGCTCACATTTTGGCCAAATGCTTGCCCGGCGCCAAGGCCAAGGCACCAGCCACCCCGCAGCCAAGCCAAGGCAAAAGGGGACGCCGAGCTCCCCAAGGCATCCTTGCCCCGGAGCGCAGCCCAAGTGCACGGCCAGACGTGCCTGGTCAGCGAGAGTGTGCATTTTGAGCAATGGCACGCATCCACCCCGCATAAAGAAACCAAGGCCAAGGCTGTCCAGCCATTTGCGGCCAAGGCAAAGGCACGTGAGCGAGCCTGAAATTATCAAAGAGCGGGGGTGCGAAAAGGGGGACGAAACGTGCCCGCGAATTGGTCCGATCCTGGCACAACTCGGCCGCTGGCCTCCTCTGGGCGCAAGTACTGTTTTGCGCCCAAGAAAATGGCGAGAATAATGCGGGGGCCCTGGGCCCACGTTTCCGCCCGAAATGGCCGAAATCCGTGAGCTATAGCACACGGATTGCGGTCAAATTTCGCGTTTCCGTGGCGCCGTGGGATTTTGGGCTGGTGTTGCCGGTATTGGCGGGGGTTGGCCGCGGGAGAAAACGGAAACCGATTCCGGGCTGCGAATCCCGTTTTGTGGCCAAGGCCAAGGCACGCAGCCAGCCCGGGGCCAAGGCCAAGGCACCGGCCAGCCCGCGGCCAAGGCCAAGGCGCGCGGCCAGCCCGGGGCCAAGGCACGCAGCCACCCCGCGGCCAAGGCCAAGGCACAAGCCCGCCCGCGGCCAAGGCCAAGGCACCCATCCACCCAGCCCCAGCGGCCAAGGCCAAGCCACGCAGTCTCCCCGCGGCCAAGGCCAAGGCACGCACATGCCCCGCTGCCAAGGCCAATGCACGCATCCAGGGCCAATGCAGCGCCCAAGCGTCTGTCCGACTTTGCTTGGGCTGAAATTTCAGCAGGTGCCGTATTTCGACTGAAATTATCTTACGGGACTCAAAAGTGGGGGAAAACAGGCCGTGAGCTCCGGGCCCCATTTTTTGGTCCAAAATGGCCGAAGACCGTGTGCTGTAGCCCACGGATCTGGGCCAACTTCCGCGTTTCCGGGGCGGTGCGGGATTTTGGGGTGATGCATTAGATACGTGCGAGAGTCAAACGTCGGAAAAGACGGCAGTCGATTCCGAGGTCCGAATCTCGTTTTACGGCCGATTTACCAGTTGTGCGGGGGTGCGAAAAGGGGACGAAACGTGCCCGCGAATTGGTCCGATCCTGGCACAACTCGGCCGCGGGCCTCCTCTGGGCGCAAGTACTGTTTTGCGCCCGAAGAAAATGGCGAGAATAATGCGGGGGGCCCTGGGCCCACGTTTCCGCCCGAAATGGCCGAAATCCGTGAGCTATAGCACACGGATTGCGGTCAAATTTCGCGTTTCCGTGGCGCCGTGGGATTTTGGGCTGGTGTTGCCGGTATTGGCGGGGGTTGGCCGCGTGAGAAAACGGAAACCGATTCCGGGCTGCGAATCCCGTTTTGTGGCCAAGGCCAAGGCACGCAGCCAGCCCGGGGCCAAGGCCAAGGCACTGCCAGCCCGCGGCCAAGGCCAAGGCGCGCGCCAGCCCCCGGGCCAAGGCACGCAGCCACCCCGCGGCCAAGGCCATGGCACCAGCCCGCCCGCGCCAAGGCAAAGGCACCCATCCACCCAGCCCAAGCGGCCAAGGCCTAGCCACGCAGTCTCCCCGCGGCCAAGGCCATGGCACGCTCATGCCCCGCTGACAAGGCCAATGCACGCATCCATGGCCAATGCAGCGCCAAAGCGTCTGTCCTACTTTGCTTGGGCTGAAATTTCAGCAGGTGCCGTATTTCGACTGAAATTATCTTACGGGACTCAAAAGTGGGGGAAAACAGGCCGTGAGCTCCGGCCCCATTTTTTGGTCCAAAATGGTCAAGACCGTGTGCTGTAGCCCACGGATCTGGGCCAACTTCCGCTTTCCGGGCGGTGCGGGATTTTGGGGTGATGCATTAGATACGTGCGAGAGTCAAACGCCGGAAAAGACGGCAGTCGATTCCGAGGTCCGAATCTCGCTTTTACGGCCGATTTACCAGTTGTGCGGGGGTGCGAAAAGGGGGACGAAACGTGCCCGCGAATTGGTCCGATCCTGGCACAACTCGGCCGCTGGGCCTCCTCTGGGCGCAAGTACTGTTTTGCGCCCAAGAAAATGGCGAGAATAATGCGGGGGCCCTGGGCCCACGTTTCCGCCCGAAATGGCCGAAACTGTGAGCTATAGCACACGGATTGCGGTCAAATTTCGCGCTCCGTGGCGCCGTGATTTTGGGCTGGTGTTGCCGTATTGGCGGGGGTTGGCCGCGGGAGAAAACGGAAACCGATTCCGGGCTGCGAATCCCGTTTTGTGGCCAAGGCCAAGGCACGCAGCCAGCCCGGGGCCAAGGCCAAGGCACCGGCCAGCCCGCGGCCAAGGCCAAGGCGCGCGCCCAGCCCGGGGCCAAGGCACGCAGCCACCCCGCGGCCAAGGCCAAGGCACCAGCCCGCCCGCGGCCAAGGCCAAGGCACCCATCCACCCAGCCCCAGCGGCCAAGGCCAAGCCACGCAGTCTCCCCGCGGCCAAGGCCAAGGCACGCACATGCCCCGCGGCCAAGGCCAATGCACGCATCCAGGGCCAATGCAGCGCCCAAGCGTCTGTCCGACTTTGCTTGGGCTGAAATTTCAGCAGGTGCCGTATTTCGACTGAAATTATCTTACGGGACTCAAAAGTGGGGGAAAACAGGCCGTGAGCTCCGGGCCCAATTTTTTGGTCCAATATGGCCGAAGACCGTGTGCTGTATCCCAATGATCTGGGACAACTTCCGCGTTTCCGGTTCGGTGCGGGATTTTGGGGTGATGCATTAGATACGTGCGTGAGTCAAACGTCGAAAAGACGGCAGTCGATTCCGAGGTCCGAATCTCGCTTTTACGGCCGATTTACCAGTTGTGCGGGGGGTGCGAAAAGGGGGGGACGAAACGTGCCCGCGAATTGGTCCGATCCTTGCACAACTCGGCCGAGGGCATCCTCTGGGCGCAAGTACTGTTTTGAGCCCGATGAAAATGGCGAGAATAATGCGGGGGGCCCTGGGCCCACGTTTCCGCCCGAAATGGCCGAAATCCGTGAGCTATAGCACACGGATTGCGGTCAAATTTCGCGTTTCCGTGGCGCCGTGGGATTTTGGGCTGGTGTTGCCGGTATTGGCGGGGTTGGCCGCGGAGAAAACGGAAACCGATTCCGGGCTGCGAATCCCGTTTTGTGGCCAAGGCCAAGGCACGCAGCCAGCCCGGTGCCAACGCCAAGGCACCTGACAGCCCGCGGACAAGGCCAACTCGCTCCTCCAGCCCGCGGCCAAGGCACGCAGCCACCCCGCGGCCAAGGCCAAGGCACCAGCCCGCCCGCGCCAAGGCCAAGGCACCCATCCACCCAGCCCCAGCGGCCAAGGCCAAGCCACGCAGTCTCCCCGCTGCCAAGGCCAAGGCACGCACATGCCCCGCGCCAAGGCCAATGCACGCATCCAGGGCCAATGCAGCGCCCAAGCGTCTGTCCGACTTTGCTTGGGCTGAAATTTCAGCAGGTGCCGTATTTCGACTGAAATTATCTTACGGGACTCAAAAGTGGGGGAAAACAGGCCGTGAGCTCCGGCCCCATTTTTTGGTCCAAAATGGTCAAGACCGTGTGCTGTAGCCCACGGATCTGGGCCAACTTCCGCTTTCCGGGCGGTGCGGGATTTTGGGGTGATGCATTAGATACGTGAGAGTCAAACGCCGAAAAAGACGGCAGTCGATTCCGAGGTCCGAATCTCGCTTTTACGGCCGATTTACCAGTTGTGCGGGGTGCGGTGGGGGACGAAACGTGCCCGCGAATTGGTCCGATCCTGGCACAACTCGGCCGCTGGCCTCCTCTGGGCGCAAGTACTGTTTTGCGCCCAAGAAAATGGCGAGAATAATGCGGGGGGCCCTGGGCCCACGTTTCTGCCCGAAATGGCCGAAATCTGTGAGCTATAGCACACGGATTGCGGTCAAATTTCGCGTTTCCGTGGCGCCGGGGGAGTTTGGGCTGGTGTTGCCGGTATTCGCGGGGTTGGCCGCGGAGAAAACGGAAACCGATTCCGGCTGCGAATCCCGCTTTGTGGCCAAGGCCAAGGCACGCAGCCAGCCCGGGGCCAAGGCCAAGGCACTGCCAGCCCGCGCCAAGGCCAAGGCGCGCGCCAGCCCGGGCCAAGGCACGCAGCCACCCCGCTGCCAAGGCCAAGGCACCAGCCCGCCCGCGCCAAGGCCAAGGCACCCATCCACCCAGCCCCAGCGGCCAAGGCCAAGCCACGCAGTCTCCCCGCTGCCAAGGCCAAGGCACGCACATGCCCCGCGCCAAGGCCAATGCACGCATCCAGGGCCAATGCAGCGCCCAAGCGTCTGTCCGACTTTGCTTGGGCTGAAATTTCAGCAGGTGCCGTATTTCGACTGAAATTATCTTACGGGACTCAAAAGTGGGGGAAAACAGGCCGTGAGCTCCGGCCCCATTTTTTGGTCCAAAATGGTCAAGACCGTGTGCTGTAGCCCACGGATCTGGGCCAACTTCCGCTTTCCGGGCGGTGCGGGATTTTGGGGTGATGCATTAGATACGTGCGAGAGTCAAACGCCGGAAAAGACGGCAGTCGATTCCGAGGTCCGAATCTCGCTTTTACGGCCGATTTACCAGTTGTGCGGGGTGCGAAAAGGGGGACGAAACGTGCCCGCGAATTGGTCCGATCCTGGCACAACTCGGCCGCTGGGCCTCCTCTGGGCGCAAGTACTGTTTTGCGCCCAAGAAAATGGCGAGAATAATGCGGGGGCCCTGGGCCCACGTTTCCGCCCGAAATGGCCGAAACTGAGCTATAGCACACGGATTGCGGTCAAATTTCGCGTTTCCGTGGCGCCGTGGGATTTTGGGCTGGTGTTGCCGGTATTGGCGGGGGTTGGCCGCGGGAGAAAACGGAAACCGATTCCGGGCTGCGAATCCCGTTTTGTGGCCAAGGCCAAGGCACGCAGCCAGCCCGGGGCCAAGGCCAAGGCACCGGCCAGCCCGCGGCCAAGGCCAAGGCGCGCCGCCAGCCCGGGGCCAAGGCACGCAGCCACCCCGCGGCCAAGGCCAAGGCACCAGCCCGCCCGCGGCCAATGCCAAGGCACCCATCCACCCAGCCCCAGCGGCCAAGGCCAAGCCACGCAGTCTCCCCGCGGCCAAGGCCAAGGCACGCACATGCCCCGCGGCCAAGGCCAATGCACGCATCCAGGGCCAATGCAGCGCCCAAGCGTCTGTCCGACTTTGCTTGGGCTGAAATTTCAGCAGGTGCCGTATTTCGACTGAAATTATCTTACGGGACTCAAAAGTGGGGGAAAACAGGCCGTGAGCTCCGGGCCCCATTTTTTGGTCCAAAATGGCCGAAGACCGTGTGCTGTAGCCCACGGATCTGGGCCAACTTCCGCGTTTCCGGGGCGGTGCGGGATTTTGGGGTGATGCATTAGATACGTGCGAGAGTCAAACGCCGAAAAGACGGCAGTCGATTCCGAGGTCCGAATCTCGCTTTTACGGCCGATTTACCAGTTGTGCGGGGTGCGAAAAGGGGGACGAAACGTGCCCGCGAATTGGTCCGATCCTGGCACAACTCGCCGCTGGGCCTCCTCTGGGCGCAAGTACTGTTTTGCGCCCAAGAAAATGGCGAGAATAATGCGGGGGCCCTGGGCCCACGTTTCCGCCGAAATGGCCGAAACTGTGAGCTATAGCACACGGATTGCGGTCAAATTTCGCGCTCCGTGGCGCCGTGATTTTGGGCTGGTGTTGCCGTATTGGCGGGGTTGGCCGCGGAGAAAACGGAAACCGATTCCGGCTGCGAATCCCGTTTTGTGGCCAAGGCCAAGGCACGCAGCCAGCCCGGGGCCAAGGCCAAGGCACCGGCCAGCCCGCGGCCAAGGCCAAGGCCCGCGCCAGCCCGGGCCAAGGCACGCAGCCACCCCGCTGCCAAGGCCAAGGCACCAGCCCGCCCGCGGCCAAGGCCAAGGCACCCATCCACCCAGCCCCAGCGGCCAAGGCCAAGCCACGCAGTCTCCCCGCGGCCAAGGCCAAGGCACGCACATGCCCCGCGGCCAAGGCCAATGCACGCATCCAGGCCCAATGCAGCGCCCAAGCGTCTGTCCGACTTTGCTTGGGCTGAAATTTCAGCAGGTGCCGAATTTCGACTGAAATTATCTTACGGGACTCAAAAGTGGGGGAAAACAGGCCGTGAGCTCCGGCCCCATTTTTTGGTCCAAAATGGTCAAGACCGTGCTGTAGCCCACGGATCTGGGCCAACTTCCGCTTCCGGGCGGTGCGGATTTTGGGGTGTTGCATTAGATTCGTGCGTGAGTCAAACTTCGGAAAAGACGGCAGTCGATTCCGAGGTCCGAATCTCGCTTTTACGGCCGATTTACCAGTTGTGCGGGGGTGCGGTGGGGGACGAAACGTGCCCGCGAATTGGTCCGATCCTGGCACAACTCGGCCGCTGGCCTCCTCTGGGCGCAAGTACTGTTTTGCGCCCAAGAAAATGGCGAGAATAATGCGGGGGCCCTGGGCCCACGTTTCCGCCCGAAATGGCCGAAACTGTGAGCTATAGCACACGGATTGCGGCGGTCAAATTTCGCGCTTCCGTGGCGCCGTGATTTTGGGCTGGTGTTGCCGGTATTGGCGGGGTTGGCCGCGGAGAAAACGGAAACCGATTCCGGCTGCGAATCCCGCTTTGTGGCCAAGGCCAAGGCACGCAGCCAGCCCGGGGCCAAGGCCAAGGCACCGCCAGCCCGCGCCAAGGCCAAGGCGCGCGCCAGCCCGGGGCCAAGGCACGCAGCCACCCCGCTGCCAAGGCCAAGGCACCAGCCCGCCCGCGCCAAGGCCAAGGCACCCATCCACCCAGCCCCAGCGGCCAAGGCCAAGCCACGCAGTCTCCCGCTGCCAAGGCCAAGGCACGCACATGCCCCGCGCCAAGGCCAATGCACGCATCCAGGGCCAATGCAGCGCCCAAGCGTCTGTCCGACTTTGCTTGGGCTGAAATTTCAGCAGGTGCCGTATTTCGACTGAAATTATCTTACGGGACTCAAAAGTGGGGGAAAACAGGCCGTGAGCTCCGGCCCCATTTTTGGTCCAAAATGGCCAAGACCGTGTGCTGTAGCCCACGGATCTGGGCCAACTTCCGCTTCCGGGCGGTGCGGGATTTTGGGGTGATGCATTAGATACGTGCGAGAGTCAAACGCCGAAAAGACGGCAGTCGATTCCGAGGTCCGAATCTCGCTTTTACGGCCGATTTACCAGTTGTGCGGGGGGTGCGAAAAGGGGGACGAAACGTGCCCGCGAATTGGTCCGATCCTGGCACAACTCGGCCGCTGGGCCTCCTCTGGGCGCAAGTACTGTTTTGCGCCCAAGAAAATGGCGAGAATAATGCGGGGGCCCTGGGCCCACGTTTCCGCCGAAATGGCCGAAACTGTGAGCTATAGCACACGGATTGCGGTCAAATTTCGCGCTCCGTGGCGCCGTGATTTTGGGCTGGTGTTGCCGGTATTGGCGGGGTTGGCCGCGGAGAAAACGGAAACCGATTCCGGCTGCGAATCCCGCTTTGTGGCCAAGGCCAAGGCACGCAGCCAGCCCGGGGCCAAGGCCAAGGCACCGCCAGCCCGCGCCAAGGCCAAGGCGCGCGCCCAGCCAGGGGCCAAGGCACGCAGCCACCCCGCTGCCAAGGCCAAGGCACCAGCCCGCCCGCGCCAAGGCCAAGGCACCCATCCACCCAGCCCCAGCGGCCTAGGCCAAGCCACGCAGTCTCCCCGCTGCCAAGGCCAATGCACGCACATGCCCCGGGGCCTTGGCCAATGCACGCATCGAGGGCCTATGCTGCGCAAAAGCGTCTGTCCGCATTTGCTTGGGCTGAAATTTCAGCAGGTGCCGTATATCTACTGAAATTATCTTTCTGGACTCTAAAGTGGGGGAAAACAGGCCGTGATCTCCGGCCCCATTTTTTGGTCCAAAATGGTCAAGACCGTGTGCTGTAGCCCACGGATCTGGGCCAACTTCCGCTTTCCGGGCGGTGCGGGATTTTGGGGTGATGCATTAGATACGTGCGAGAGTCAAACGCCGAAAAGACGGCAGTCGATTCCGAGGTCCGAATCTCGCTTTTACGGCCGATTTACCAGTTGTGCGGGGTGCGGTGGGGGACGAAACGTGCCCGCGAATTGGTCCGATCCTGGCACAACTCGGCCGCTGGCCTCCTCTGGGCGCAAGTACTGTTTTGCGCCCAAGAAAATGGCGAGAATAATGCGGGGCGCCCTGCGCCCACGAGTCCGCCCGAACTGGCCGTAATCCGTGCGCTAGAGCACACGGTGTGCGGTCAAATTGCTAGTGACCGTGCCGCCGTCGGCTTTTGGGCTGGTGTGGCCGGTATTGGCGGGGGTTGGCCGCGGAGAAAACGGAAACCGATTCCGGCTGCGAATCCCGCTTTGTGGCCAAGGCCAAGGCACGCAGCCAGCCCGGGGCCAAGGCCAAGGCACCGCCAGCCCGCTGCCAAGGCCAAGGCGCGCGCCAGCCCGGGGCCAAGGCACGCAGCCACCCCGCTGCCAAGGCCAAGGCACCAGCCCGCCCGCGCCAAGGCCAAGGCACCCATCCACCCAGCCCCAGCGGCCAAGGCCAAGCCACGCAGTCTCCCGCGGCCAAGGCCAAGGCACGCACATGCCCCGCGGCCAAGGCCAATGCACGCATCCAGGGCCAATGCAGCGCCCAAGCGTCTGTCCGACGTTGCTTGGGCTGAAATTTCAGCAGGTGCCGTATTTCGACTGAAATTATCTTACGGGACTCAAAAGTGGGGGAAAACAGGCCGTGAGCTCCGTGCCGCATTGTTTGGTCCAAAATGGTCAAGACCGTGTGCTGTAGCCCACGGATCTGGGCCAACTTCCGCGTTTCCGGGGCGGTGCGGGATTTTGGGGTGATGCATTAGATACGTGCGAGAGTCAAACGTCGGAAAAGACGGCAGTCGATTCCGAGGTCCGAATCTCGTTTTACGGCCGATTTACCAGTTGTGCGGGGGTGCGAAAAGGGGACGAAACGTGCCCGCGAATTGGTCCGATCCTGGCACAACTCGGCCGCGGGCCTCCTCTGTGCGAACGTACTGGTTTGCGCCAGAAAATTGAGAGAATAATGCGGTGGGCCCTGGGCCCACGTTTCCTCCCGAAATGGCCGAAATCCATGAGCTATAGCACACGGATTGCGGTCAAATTTCGCGTTTCCGTGGCGCCGTGGGATTTTGGGCTGGTGTTGCCGGTATTGGCGGGGGTTGGCCGCGTGAGAAAACGGAAACCGATTCCGGGCTGCG
The DNA here is from genome assembly GCA_030449905.1 of Luvunga scandens. Classification (NCBI taxonomy): domain Eukaryota; kingdom Viridiplantae; phylum Streptophyta; class Magnoliopsida; order Sapindales; family Rutaceae; genus Luvunga; species Luvunga scandens. Next base: position 60,376 of record JASUUG010000335.1, on the reverse strand, counting down.
AATCCCGTTTTGTGGCCAAGGCCAAGGCACGCTGCCAGCCCGGGGCCAATGCCAAGGCACCGGCCAGCACGCGGCAAAGGACAAGGCGCGCAGACAGCCCGGGGCCAAGGCCAAGGCACGCAGCAACCCCGCGGCCAAGGCCAAGGCACCAGCCCGCCCGCGCCAAGGCCAAGGCACCCATCCACCCAGCCCCAGCGGCCAAGGCCAAGCCACGCAGTCTCCCCGCGGCCACGGCCAAGGCACGCACATGCCCCGCGCCAAGGCCAATGCACGCATCCAGGGCCAATGCAGCGCCCAAGCGTCTGTCCGACTTTTTGCTTGGGCTGAAATTTCAGCAGGTGCCGTATTTCGACTGAAATTATCTTACGGGACTCAAAAGTGGGGGAAAACAGGCCGTGAGCTCCGGCCCCATTTTTTGGTCCAAAATGGTCAAGACCGTGTGCTGTAGCCCACGGATCTGGGCCAACTTCCGCTTTCCGGGCGGTGCGGGATTTTGGGGTGATGCATTAGATACGTGCGAGTCAAACGCCGAAAAGACGGCAGTCGATTCCGAGGTCCGAATCTCGCTTTTACGGCCGATTTACCAGTTGTGCGGGGTGCGGGTGCGAAAGGGGGACGAAACGTGCCCGCGAATTGGTCCGATCCTGGCACAACTCGGCCGCTGGCCTCCTCTGGGCGCAAGTACTGTTTTGCGCCCAAGAAAATGGCGAGAATAATGCGGGGGCCCTGGGCCCACGTTTCCGCCGCCGAAATGGCCGAAACTGTGAGCTATAGCACACGGATTGCGGTCAAATTTCGCGCTCCGGGCGCCGTGATTTTGGGCTGGTGTTGCCGGTATTGGCGGGGGTTGGCCGCGGGAGAAAACGGAAACCGATTCCGGGCTGCGAATCCCGTTTTGTGGCCAAGGCCAAGGCACGCAGCCAGCCCGGGGCCAAGGCCAAGGCACCGGCCAGCCCGCGGCCAAGGCCCAGGCGCGCGGCCAGCCCGGGGCCACGGCACGCAGCCACCCCGCGGCCAAGGCCACGGCCCCAGCCCGCCCGCGGCCAAGGCCAAGGCACCCATCCACCCAGCCCCAGCGGCCAAGGCCAAGCCACGCAGTCTCCCCGCGGCCAAGGCCAAGGCACGCACATGCCCCGCGGCCAAGGCCAATGCACGCATCCAGGGCCAATGCAGCGCCCAAGCGTCTGTCCGACTTTGCTTGGGCTGAAATTTCAGCAGGTGCCGTATTTCGACTGAAATTATCTTACGGGACTCAAAAGTGGGGGAAAACAGGCCGTGAGCTCCGGGCCCCATTTTTGGTCCAAAATGGCCGAAGACCGTGTGCTGTAGCCCACGGATCTGGGCCAACTTCCGCGTTTCCGGGGCGGTGCGGGATTTTGGGGTGATGCATTAGATACGTGCGAGAGTCAAACGTCGGAAAAGACGGCAGTCGATTCCGAGGTCCGAATCTCGTTTTACGGCCGATTTACCAGTTGTGCGGGGGTGCGAAAAGGGGACGAAACGTGCCCGCGAATTGGTCCGATCCTGGCACAACTCGGCCGCGGGCCTCCTCTGGGCGCAAGTACTGTTTTGCGCCCGAAGAAAATGGCGAGAATAATGCGGGGGGCCCTGGGCCCACGTTTCCGCCCGAAATGGCCGAAATCCGTGAGCTATAGCACACGGATTGCGGTCAAATTTCGCGTTTCCGTGGCGCCGTGGGATTTTGGGCTGGTGTTGCCGGTATTGGCGGCGGTTGGCCGCGGAGAAAACGGAAACCGATTCCGGCTGCGAATCCCGCTTCGGGGCCAAGGCCAAGGCACGCAGCCAGCCCGGGGCCAAGGCCAACGCACCGCCAGCCCGCGCCAAGGCCAAGGCGCGCGCCAGCCCGGGGCCAAGGCACGCAGCCACCCCGGGGCCATGCCCACGGCACCAGCCCGCCCGCGGCCAAGGCCAAGGCACCCATCCACCCAGCCCCAGCGGCCAAGGCCAAGCCACGCAGTCTCCCCGCGGCCAAGGCCAAGGCACGCACATGCCCCGCGGCCAAGGCCAATGCACGCATCCAGGGCCAATGCAGCGCCCAAGCGTCTGTCCGACATTTGCTTGGGCTGAAATTTCAGCAGGTGCCGTATTTCGACTGAAATTATCTTACGGGACTCAAAAGTGGGGGAAAACAGGCCGTGAGCTCCGGGCCCCATTTTTTGGTCCAAAATGGTCAAGACCGTGCTGTAGCCCACGGATCTGGGCCAACTTCCGCTTTCCGGGCGGTGCGGGATTTTGGGGTGATGCATTAGATACGTGCGAGAGTCAAACGCCGGAAAAGACGGCAGTCGATTCCGAGGTCCGAATCTCGCTTTTACGGCCGATTTACCAGTTGTGCGGGGTGCGCGAAAAGGGGACGAAACGTGCCCGCGAATTGGTCCGATCCTGGCACAACTCGGCCGCTGGCCTCCTCTGGGCGCAAGTACTGTTTTGCGCCCAAGAAAATGGCGAGAATAATGCGGGGGCCCTGGGCCCACGTTTCCGCCCGAAATGGCCGAAACTGAGCTATAGCACACGGATTGCGGTCAAATTTCGCGCTTCCGTGGCGCCGTGATTTTGGGCTGGTGTTGCCGGTATTGGCGGGGTTGGCCGCGGAGAAAACGGAAACCGATTCCGGCTGCGAATCCCGCTTTGTGGCCAAGGCCAAGGCACGCAGCCAGCCCGGGCCCAAGGCAAAGGCACGTAGCCAGCCCGGGGCCAAGGCCAAGGCACGCAGCCAGCCCGGGGCCAAGGCCAAGGCACGCAGCCACCCCGCGGCCAAGGCCAAGGCACCAGCCCGCCCGCGGCCAAGGCCAAGGCACCCATCCACCCAGCCCCAGCGGCCAAGGCCAAGCCACGCAGTCTCCCCGCGGCCAAGGCCAAGGCACGCACATGCCCCGCGGCCAAGGCCAATGCACGCATCCAGGGCCAATGCAGCGCCCAAGCGTCTGTCCGACTTTGCTTGGGCTGAAATTTCAGCAGGTGCCGTATTTCGACTGAAATTATCTTACGGGACTCAAAAGTGGGGGAAAACAGGCCGTGAGCTCCGGGCCCCATTTTTTGGTCCAAAATGGTCAAGACCGTGCTGTAGCCCACGGATCTGGGCCAACTTCCGCGTTTCCGGGGCGGTGCGGGATTTTGGGGTGATGCATTAGATACGTGCGAGAGTCAAACGTCGGAAAAGACGGCAGTCGATTCCGAGGTCCGAATCTCGTTTTACGGCCGATTTACCAGTTGTGCGGGGGTGCGAAAAGGGGACGAAACGTGCCCGCGAATTGGTCCGATCCTGGCACAACTCGGCCGCGGGCCTCCTCTGGGCGCAAGTACTGTTTTGCGCCCGAAGAAAATGGCGAGAATAATGCGGGGGGCCCTGGGCCCACGTTTCCGCCAGAAATGGCCGAAATCCGTGAGCTATAGCACACGGATTGCGGTCAAATTTCGCGTTTCCGTGGCGCCGTGGGATTTTGGGCTGGTGTTGCCGTTATTGGCGGGGGTTGGCCGCGGGAGAAAACGGAAACCGATTCCGGCTGCGAATCCCGTTTTGTGTCCAAGGCCAAGTCACTCAGCCAGCCCGGGTGCAAGTCCAAGGCACCGCCAGCCCGCGCCAAGGCCAAGGCGAGCGGCCAGCCCGGGGCCAAGGCTCGCAGCCACCCCGCGTCCAAGGCCAATGCACCAGCCCTCCCGCGGCCAATGCCAAGGCACCCATCCACCCAGCCCCAGCGGCCAAGGCCATGCCACGCAGTCTCCCCGCCAAGCCAAGGCCAAGGCACGCACATGCCCCGCGCCAAGGCCAATGCACGAATCCAGGGCCAATGCAGCGCCCAAGCGACTGACCGACTTTGCTTGGGCTGAAATTTCAGCAGATGCCGAAATTCGAATGAAATTATCTTACGGGACTCAAAAGTTGGTGAAAACAGGCCGTGAGCTCCGGCCCCATTTTTTGGTCCAAAATGGTCAAGACCGTGCTGTAGCCCACGGATCTGGGCCAACTTCCGCTTTCCGGGCGGTGAGGGATTTTGGTGTGATGCAATAGTTACTTGCTAGTGTCATACGTCGGAAAAGACGGCTGTCGATTCCGTGGTCCGTATCTCGTTTTACTGCCTATTTACCAGTTGTGCGGGTGTGCGAAAAGGGGACTAAACGTGCCCGCGAATTGGTCCGATCCTGGCACAACTCGGCCGCTGGCCTCCTCTGGGCGCAAGTACTGTTTTGCGCCCAAGAAAATGGCGAGAATAATGCGGGGGCCCTGGGCCCACGTTTCCGCCCGAAATGGCCGAAACTGTGAGCTATAGCACACGGATTGCGGTCACCCCGCGCTTCCGTGGCGCCGTGATTTTGGGCTGGTGTTGCCGGTATTGGCGGGGTTGGCCGCGGAGAAAACGGAAACCGATTCCGGCTGCGAATCCCGCTTTGTGGCCAAGGCCAAGGCACGCAGCCAGCCCGGGGCCAAGGCCAAGGCACCGCCAGCCCGCTGCCAAGGCCAAGGCGCGCGCCAGCCCGGGGCCAAGGCACGCAGCCACCCCGCTGCCAAGGCCAAGGCACCAGCCCGCCCGCGCCAAGGCCAAGGCACCCATCCACCCAGCCCCAGCGGCCAAGGCCAAGCCACGCAGTCTCCCCGCTGCCAAGGCCAAGGCACGCACATGCCCCGCGCCAAGGCCAATGCACGCATCCAGGGCCAATGCAGCGCCCAAGCGTCTGTCCGACTTTTGCTTGGGCTGAAATTTCAGCAGGTGCCGTATTTCACTGAAATTATCTTACGGGACTCAAAAGTGGGGGAAAACAGGCCGTGAGCTCCGGGCCCATTTTTTGGTCCAAAATGGCCAAGACCGTGTGCTGTAGCCCCGGATCTGGGCCAACTTCCGCTTTCCGGGCGGTGCGGGATTTTGGGGTGATGCATTAGATACGTGCGAGAGTCAAACGCCGAAAAGACGGCAGTCGATTCCGAGGTCCGAATCTCGCTTTTACGGCCGATTTACCAGTTGTGCGGGGTGCGAAAAGGGGGACGAAACGTGCCCGCGAATTGGTCCGATCCTGGCACAACTCGGCCGCTGGCCTCCTCTGGGCGCAAGTACTGTTTTGCGCCCAAGAAAATGGCGAGAATAATGCGGGGGCCCTGGGCCCACGTTTCCGCCTCGAAATGGCCGAAACCGTGAGCTATAGCACACGGATTGCGGTCACCCTCGCGCTTCCGTGGCGCCGTGATTTTGGGCTGGTGTTGCCGTATTGGCGGGGTTGGCCGCGGAGAAAACGGAAACCGATTCCGGCTGCGAATCCCGCTTTTGTGGCCAAGGCCAAGCCACGCAGCCACCCCGCGGCCAAGGCCAAGGCACCGCCAGCCCGCGCGCCAAGGCCAAGGCGCGGCCAGGCCGGGGCCACGGCACGCCGCCACCCCGCGGCCAAGGCCACGGCACCAGCCCGCCCGCGGCCAAGGCCAAGGCACCCATCCACCCAGCCCCAGCGGCCAAGGCCAAGCCACGCAGTCTCCCCGCGGCCAAGGCCAAGGCACGCACATGCCCCGCTGCCAAGGCCAATGCACGCATCCAGGGCCAATGCAGCGCCCAAGCGCCTGTCCGACTTTTGCTTGGGCTGCCGCGTGAAAAGGCCAAAATCCATGAGCTATAGCACACGGATTGCCACCAAATTTCGTGTTTCGGGGGCGGCGTTGGGTTTTTCGTTTGCGTGGTCGGGTTTGGTGGGAGTCGGTGGCGGGCGAAAACGGTATCCAATTACGAGCTCTGAAACTCGTTTTACGGCCATTTTACCGCCAGAGAACGGGTTCCAAAACAGGTGGGCCAACTCGTCCGATTCAGGCAAAACCGGAGAAAGAAGTGGAAGGTAGGTGTGGATGTCAGTATTTGGTCCAAGAATGCGAAGCAACGGTGAGGACCGTGTCCTCACATTTTGGCCAAATGCTCGCCCGCGGCCAAGGCCAAGGCCAAGGCATGCGGCCACCCCGCGCCCAAGGCCAAGGCACAGGGCCACGCTCGAACTCCCTATCCTTGCCCCGGGAGCGCGGTCCAAGTGTGTGTTGTGTGTGTGCGAGAGTGTGCGACCTGCCTTGGTCGCGAGCATGTGCTGCATTTCGAGCATGGCACGCAGCCAGGCCGCGGCCAAAGCCAAGGCACGCAGCCTCCCCGCGGCCAAAGCCAAGGCCATGGCACCCAGCCAGCCCGCGGCCAAGGCCTAGGCACGCAGCCACCACGCGGCCAAGGCCTAGGCATGCAGCCACCCCGCGGCCATGGCCTAGGCACGCAGCCACCCCGCGGCCATGGCCTAGGCACGCAGCCACCCCGCGGCCATGGCCTAGGCACGCAGCCACCCCGCGGCCATGGCCTAGGCACGCAGCCAGCCGCGGCCAAGGCAAGGCACGCAGCCACCCCGCGCCCAAGGCCAAGGCCATGGCACCCAGCCACGCCGCTGCCAAGGCCTAGGCACGCAGCCACCCCGCAGCCAAGGCCGTGTGCTGTAGCTCACGGATCTTGTCCAACTTTTGCGTTTCCGGGGCGGTGCGGGATTTTGGGATGATGCATTAGATACGTGCGACAGTCGAACGTCGGAGAAGACGGGAGTCGATTCCGAGGTCCGAACCTCGTTTTATGTGGTATTTACCGAACTTGCGGGGGTGCGAAAAGGGGACGAAACGTGCCCGCGAATTGGTCCGCTTGTGGAAGAACTGGGCCGGGGGCCTCCTCATGGTGGTAGTACTGTTTTGCGCTCGAAGAAATGGCGAAAATAATGCGGGACGCCCTGCACCCATTTTTCCGCCCAAAAAGGCCAAAATCCGTGAGCTATAGCACACGGATTGCGGCCAAATTTCTTGTTTCGGGGGCGGCGTGGGATTTTTAGCTGGCGTGGTCGGGTTTGGTGGGAGTCGGTGGCGGGAGAAAACAGAATTCAATTCCGAGCTCCGAAACTCGTTTAACGGCCATTTTACCGCCAGAAAACGGGTTCCCGAACGGATGGGCCAACTCGTCCGATTCCGGCAAAACCGGAGAAAGAAGTGGAAGGTAGGTGTGGATCTCAGTTTTTTGTCCAAGAATACGAAGCAACACCGAGGACCGTGTGCTCGCATTTTGGCCAAATGCTCGCCCGCGGCAAGGCACGTGGCCACCCCGCGGCCAAGGCACGCAGCCACCCCACGGCCAAGGCCAAGGCACAGGGCCACGCTCTATCTCCCTATCCTTGCCCCGGGAGCACGGCCCAAGTTTGTGTTGTGTGTGCGCGAGAGTGTGCGACGTGCCTTGGTCGCGAGCATGTGCTGGATTTCGAGCAAGGCACACAGCCAGCCCGCCGCCTAAGCCAAGGCACGCAGCCACCCCGCGGCCAAGGCCGAGGCCATGGCACCCAGCCACCCCGCGGACAAGGCCTAGGCACGCAGCCACCCCGCGGCCAAGGCCAAGGCCAAGGCCATGGCACCCAGCCACCGCGCGGCTATGGCCAAGGCCTTGGCACCCAGCCACCCCGCGGCCAAAGCCAAGGACTTGGCACCCAGCCACCCCGCGGCCAAGGCCAAGGCCATGGCACCCAGCCACCCCGCGGCCAAGGCCAAGGCACGCAGCCACCCCGTGGCCAAGGCCAAGGCCATGGCACCCAGCCACACCGCTGCCAAGGCCTAGGCACGCAGCCACCCCGCGGCCAAGGCCAAGGCCGTGTGCTGTCGCTCACGGATCTTGGCCAACTTTCGCGTTTCCGGGGAGGTGCGGGATTTTGGGGTGATGCATTAGATACGTGCGACAGTCGAACGTCGGAGAAGACGGGAGTCGATTACGAGGTCCGAACGTCGTTTTGCGGCCGATTTACCGAACGTGCGGGGGTGCGAAAAGGGGACGAAACGTGCCCGCGAATTGGTCCGGTTGTGGTAGAACTGGGCCAGGGGCCTCCTCACGGTGCTAGTAGTGTTTTGCGCTCGAAGAAATGGCAAAAATAATGCGGGAGGCCCTGCGCCCATTTTTCCGCCCGAAAAGGCCAAAATCCGTGAGCTTTATAGGACACGGATTGCGGCCAAATTTCGTGTTTCGGGGGCGGCGTGGGATTTTTGCCTGGCGTGGTCGGGTTTGGTGGGAGTCGGTGGCGGGAGAAAACGGAATCCAATTCCGAGCTCCGAAACTCGTTTTACGGCCATTTTACCGCCAGAGAACGGGTGCCCAAACGGGTGAGCCAACTCGTCGGATTCAGGCAAAACCAGAGAAAGCAGTGGAAGGTAGGTGTGGATCTCAGTTTTTGGTCCAAGAATACGAAGCAACGGCGAGGACCGTGTGCCCACATTTTGTCCAAATGCTCGCCCGCGGCCAAGGCCAAGCCCAAGGCACGCGGCCACCCCGCGGCCAAGGCAAAGCCCAAGGCACGCGGCCACCCCGCGGCCAAGGCCAAGTGTGTGTTGTGTGTGCGCGAGAGTGTGCGACGTGCCTTGGTCGCGAGCATGTACTGCATTTTGAACAAGGCACGCAGCCAGCCCGCGGCCAAGGCAAGGCACGCAGCCACCCCGCGGCCAAGGGCAAGGCCATGGCACCCAGCCACCCCGCGGCCAAGTCCTAGGCACGCAGCCACTCCACGGCCAAGGGCAAGGCCATGGCACCCAGCCACCCCGTGGCCAAGGCCTAGGCACGCAGCCACCCCGCGGCCAAGGCCGTGTGCTGTAGCTCACGGATCTTGGCCAACTTTCGCATTTCCGGGGCGGTGCGGGATTTTGGGGTGATGCATTTGATACGTGCGACAGTCGAACGTCGGAGAAGACGGGAGTCGATTCCAAGGTCCGAACCTCATTTTACGGCTGATTTACCGAACGTGCGGGGATGCGAAAAGGGGACGAAACGTGCCTCCGAATTGGTCCGGTTGTGGTAGAACTGGGCCGGGGGCCTCCTCACGGTGCTAGTACTGTTTTGCGCTCGAAGAAATGGCGAAAATAATGCGGGAGACCCTGCGCCCATTTTTCTGCCTGACAAGGCCAAAATCCGTGAGCTATAGCACACGGATTGCAGCCAAATTTCGTGTTTTCGGGGCGGCGTGGGATTTTTGGCTGGCGTGGTTGGGTTTGGTGGGAGTCAGTGGCGGGAGAAAACGGAATCCAATTCCGAGCTCCTAAACTCGTTTAACGGCCATTTTACCGCCAGAGAACTGGTGGACCAACTCGTCCGATTCAGAGAAAACCGGAGAAAGAAGTGGAAGGTAGGTGTGGATCTCAGTTTTTGGTCCAAGAATACGAAGCAACGGCGAGGACCGTGTGCTCACGTTTTGGCCAAATGCTCGCCCGCGGCGACCCCGCGGCCAAGGCCAAGGCACAGGGCCACACTCGAGCTCCCTATCCTTGCCCCGGGAGGGCGGCCCAAGTTTCTGTTGTGTGTGCGCGAGAGTGTGCGATGTGCCTTGGTCGCGAGCATGTGCTGCATTTCAAGCAAGGCACGCAGCCAGCCTGCGGCCAAAGCCAAGGCACGCAGCCACCCCGCGGCCACGGCCAAGGCCATGGCACCCAGCCACCCCGCGGACAAGGCCTAGGCACGAAGCCACCCCACGCCCAAGGCCTCGGCACGCAGCCACCCCGTGGCCAAGGCCAAGGCCATGGCACCCAGCCACCCCGCGGCCAAGGCCGTGTGCTGTAGCTCACGGATCTTGGCCAACTTTCGCGTTTCCAGGGCGGGGCGGGATTTTGGGGTGATGCATTAGATACGTGCAACAGTCGAACGTCGGAGAAGACGGGAGTCAATTCCGAGGTCCGAACCTCGTTTTACGTCTGATTTAACGAACGTGCGGGGGTGCGAAAAGGCGACGAAACGTGCCCGCGAATAGGTCCGGCTGTGGTAGAACTGGTCCGGGGGCCTCCTCACGGTGCTAGTACTGTTTTCCTCTCGAAGAAATTGCGAAAATAATGCGGGAGGCCCTGCGCCCATTTTTCCGCCCGAAATGGCCAAAATCCGTGAGCTATAGCACACGGATTGCAGCCAAATTTCGCGTTTCAGGGGCGGAGTGGGATTTTTTGCTGGCGTGGTCGGGTTTGGTGGGAGTCGGTGGCGGGAGAAAACGAAATCCAATTCCGAGCTCTGAAACTCGATTTACAGCCATTTTACCGCCAGAGAACGGGTGCCCAAACGGGTGGGCCAACTCGTACGATTCAGGCAAAACCGGAGAAAGAGGTGGAAGGTAGGTGTGGATCTCAATTTTTGGTCCAAGAATACGAAGCAACGGCAAGGACCGTGTGCTCACATTTTGGCCAAATGCTCGCCCGCGGCCAAGGCCAAGGCACAGGGCAAGCCTCGAGCTCCCTATCCTTGCCCCGGGAGCGCGGCCCAAGTGTGTGTTGTGTGTACGCGAGAGTGTGCGACGTGCCTTGGTCGCGAGCATGTGCTGCAATTCGAGCAAGGCACGGAGCCAGCCCGCGGCCAAGGCCAAGGCCGAGGCACGCAGCCACCCCGAGGCCAAGGCCTTGTCACACAGCCACCCGGTGGCCAAGGACAAGGCCATGGCACCCAGCCAACCCGCGGCCAAGGCCTAGGCACGCAGCCACCCCGCGGCCAAGGCCAAGGCCGTGTGCTGTGGCTCACGGATCAAGGCCAACTTCCGCGTTTCCGGGGCGGTGCAGGATTTTGGGGTGATGCATTAGATACGTGCGACAGTCAAACGTCGGAAAAGAGGGGAGTCGATTTCGAGGTCCGAACCTCATTTTACGGCCGATTTACCAAGGGTGCGGGAGTGCGAAAAGGGGCTGAAAGGTGCCTTCAAATTGGTCCGATTGTGGTAGAGCTGGGCCGGGGGCCTCCTCCCGGCGTAAGTACTGCTTTCCGCTCGAAGAAATGGCAAAAATAATGCGGGAGGCCCTAAACCCATTTTTCCGCCCGAAAAGGCCAAAATCCGTGAGCTATAGCACACGGATTGTGGCCAAATTTCGTGTTTCGGGGGCGGCATGGGATTTTGGGCCGGCGATGTCGGGTTTGGTGGGAGTCGGTGGCGGGAGAAAACGGAATCCAATTCCGAACTCCGAAACTCGTTTTACGTCCATCTTACCGGCAGCGAACGGGTGCCCAAACGGGTGGGCCCACTCGTCCGATTCAGGCAAAACCGGAGAAAGAAGTGGAAGGTAGGTGTGGATCTCAGTTTTTGGTCGAAGAATACGAAGAAACGGCGAGGACCGTGTGCTCACATTTTGGCCAAATGCTCGCCCGCGGCCAAGGCCAAGCCATGCAGCCACCCCGCGGCCAACGCCAAGGCACAGGGCCACGCTCGAGCTCCCTATCCTTGCCTCGGGAGCGCGGCCGGAGTGTGTGTTGTGTGTGCGTGAGAGTGTGCGACCTGCCTTGGTCGCGAGCATATGCTGCAATTCGAGAAAGGCACGTAGCCAGCCCGCGCCCAAGGCCAAGGCCGAGGCACGCAGTCACCCCGTGGCCAAGGCCTAGGCACGCGTCCACCCCGCGGCCAAGGCCATGGCACCCAGCCAGCCCGCGGCCAAGGCCTAGGCATGCAGCCACCCCGAGGCCAAGGCCTTGGCACACAGCCACCCGGTGGCCAAGGACAAGGCCATGGCACCCAGCCACCCCGCGGCCAAGGCCTAGGCACGCAGCCACCCCGCGGCCAAGGCCAAGGCCGTGTGCTGTCGCTCACGGATCTTGGCCAACTTTCGCGTTTCCGGGGCGGTGCAGGATTTTGGGGTGATGCATTAGATACGTGCGACAGTCGAATGTCGGAAAAGAGGGGAGTCGATTTTGAGGTCTGAACCTCGTTTTACGGCCGATTTACCGAGGGTGCGGGGGTGCGAAAAGGGGACGAAAGGTGCCCTCAAATTGGTCCGATTGTGGTAGAACTGGGCCGGGGGCCTCCTCACGGCGCATGTACTGCTTTCCGCTCGAAGAAATGGCGAAAATAATACGGGGGACCTGCGCCCATTTTTCCCTTGGAAAAGGCCAAAATCCGTGAGCTATAGCACACGGATTGGGGCCAAATTTCGCGTTTCGGGGGCGGCATGGGATTTTGGGCTGGCGTGGTCTGGTTTGGTAGGAGTCGGTGGCGGGAGAAAACGGAATCCAATTCCGAGCTCCGAAACTCGTTTTACGGCCATCTTACCGGCAGCGAACGGGTGCCCAAACGGGCGGGCCCACTTGTACGATTCAGGCAAATCCGGAGAAAGAAGTGGAAGGTAGGTGTGGATCTCAGTTTTTGGTCCAAGAATACGAAGCAACGGCGAGGACCGTGTGCTCACAATTTGGCCAATTGCTTTCCTGCGGCCAACCAAGGCCAAGGCACAGGGCCACGCTCGAGCTCCCTATCCTTGCCTCGGGATCGCAGCCCGAGTGTGTGTTGTGTGTGCGTGAGAGTGTACAACGTGTTTGGTCGCGAGCATGTGCTGCATTTCGAGCAAGACACGGAGCCAGCCCGCGGCCAAGGCACGCAGCCACCCTGTGGCCAAGGCCAAGGCACGCGTCCACCCCGCGACCAAGGCCAAGGCACCCAAGGCCAAGGCACCCAAGGCCAAGGCACCCAGCCACCCCGCAGCCAAGGCCATGGCACCCAGACACCCCGCGGCCAAGGCCAAGGCCGTGTGCTGTGGCTCGCAGATCTTGGCCAACTTTCGCGTTCCCGGGGCAGTGTGGGATTTTCAGGTGATGCATTAGATAGGTGCGACAGTCGAACGTCGGAAAAGACGGGAGTCGATTCCGAGGTCCGAACCTCGTTTTACGGCCGATTTACCGAACGTGCGGGGGTGCGAAAAGGGGACGAAATGTGGCCGCGAATTGGTCCGATTGTGGTAGAAATGGGCCGGGGGCCAAGTACTGTTTTCCACTCGAAGAAATGTTTAAAATAATGCTGGAGGCCCTGCGCCCATTCTTTGCCGGAAAAGGCCAAAATCTGTGAGCTATATAGCACACGGATTGTTGCCAAATTTCACATTTCGGGGGCGGCATGGGATTTTGGGCTGGCGTGGTCGGGTTTGGTGGGAGTCGGTGGCGGGGGAAAACGGAATCCAATTGTGAGCTCCGAAACTCGTTTTACGGCCATTTTACCGGCAGCGAACGGGTGCCCAAACGGGTGGGCCAACTCGTCCGATTCTGGCAAAACCGGAGAAAGAAGTGGAGGGTAGGTGTGGATCTCAGTTTTTTGTCCGAGAATACGAAGAAACGGCGAGGACCGTGTGCTCACATTTTGGCCAAATGCTCACCCGCGGCCAAGGCCAAGCCACGCAGCCACCCCGCGGCCAAGGCCAAGGCACAGAGCCACGCACGATCTACCTATACTTGCCTCGGGAGCGCGGCCCGAGTGTGTGTTGTGTGTACGTGAGAGTGTGCGACGTGCCTTGGTCGCGAGCATGTGCTGCATTTCGAGCAAGGCACGGAGCCAACCCGCGGCCAACGCCAAGGACGAGGCACGCAGCCACCCCATGGCCAAAGCCAAGGCACGTGTCCACCCCGCGGCCAAGGCCATGGCACCCAGCCAGCGTGCGGCCAAGGCCTAGGCATGCAGCCACCCCGTGGACAAGGGCTAGGCACGCGTCCACCCCGCGGCCAAGGCCATGGCACCCAGCCAGCCCGCGGCCAAGGCCTAGGCAAGCAGCCACCCCACGGCCAAGGCCTTGGCACACAGCCACCCCGTGGCCCAGGCCAAGGCCATGGCACCCAGCCAGCCCGCGGCCAAGGGCAAGGCCGTGTGCTGTCGCTCACGGATCTTGGCCAACTTTCGCGTTTCTGGGGCGGTGCGGGATTTTTGGGTGATGCGTTAGATACGTGTGACAGTCGAATGTCGGAAAAGAGGGGAGTCGATTTCGAGGTCCGAACCTCGTTTTACGGCCGATTTACCGAGGGTGCGGGGGTGCGAAAAGGGGACGAAACGTGCCATCGAATTGTTCCAATTGTGGTAGAACTGGGCCGGGGGCCTCCTCACGGCGCAAGTACTGCTTTCCGCTCAAAGAAATGGAAAAAATAATGCGGGAGGCCCTGCGCCCATTTTTGCGCCAGAAAAGGCCAAAATCCGTGAGCTATAGCACAAGGATTGTGGCCACATTTTGCGTTTCGGGGGCGGCGTGGGATTTTCAGCTGGCGTCGTTGGGTTTGGTGGGAGTCGGTGGCGGGAGAAAACCGAATCCAATTCCGAGCTCTGAAACTCGTTATACAGACATCTTACCGGCAGCGAACGGGTGCCCAAACGGGTGGGCCAACTCGTCCAATTCAGGCAAAACCGGAGAAAGAAGTGGAAGGTAGGTGTGGATCTCAGTTTTTGGTCCAAGAATACGAAGAAACGGCGAGGACCGTGTGCTCACATTTTGGCCAAATGCTTGCCCGCAGCCAAGGCCAAGCCACGCAGCCACCCCGCGGCCAACGCCAAGGCACAGGGCCACGCTCGAGCTCCCTATCCTTGCCTCGGGAGCGCGGCCGGAGCGTGTGTGGTGTGTGCGTGAGAGTGTACGACCTGCCTTGGTCGTGAGCATATGCTGCATTTCGAGAAAGGCACCTAGCCAGCCCGCGGCCAAGGCCAAGGCCGAGGCAGGCAGCCACCCCGTGGGAAAGGCCTAGGCATGCGTCCACCCCCGGCCAAGGCCATGGCACCCAGCCAGCCTGCGGCCAAGGCCTAGGCACGCAGCCACCCCGCGGCCAAGGCCTTGGCACACAGCCACCCCGCGGCCAAGGCCTAGGCACGCAGCCACCCCGCGGCCAATGCCTTGGCACACAGCCACCCGGTGGCCAAGGCCAAGGCCATGGCACCCAGCCACCCGGCGGCCAAGGCCTAGGCACGCAGCCACCCCGCGGCCAAGGCCAAGGCCGGGTGCTGTCACTCACGGATCTTGGCCAACTTTCGCGTTTCAGGGGCGGTGCGGGATTTTGGGGTGATGCATTAGATACGTGCGACAGTCGAATGTCGGAAAAGAGGGGAGTCGATTTCGAGGTCCGAACCTCGTTTTACGGCCGATTTACCGAGGGTGCAGGGGTGCGAAAAGGGGACGAAACGTTCCCTCGAATTGGTCCGATTGTGGTAGAACTGGGCCGGGGGCCTCCTCACGGCGCAAGTACTGTTTTCCGCTTGAAGAAATAGCGAAAATAATGCGGGAGGCCCTGCGCCCATTTTTCCGGCCTAAAAAGGCCGAAATCCGTGAGCTATAGCACACTGATTGCGGCCAAATTTCGTGTTTCAGGGGCGGCGTGGAATTTTTGGCTGACATGATGGGGTTTGGTGGGAGTCGGTGGCGGGAGAAAACGGAATCCAATTCCGAGGTCCGAAACTCGTTTTACGGCCACTTTGCCGCCAGAGAACGGGTTCCCAAACGGGTGGGCCAACTCGTCCGATTCAGGCAAAACCGGTGAAAGAAGTGGAAGGTAGGTGTGGATCTCAGTTTTTGGTCCAAGAATACGAAGCAACGGCGAGGACAGTGTGCTCACATTTTGGCAAAATGCTCACCCGCAGCCAAGGCCAAGGCACAGGGCCACGCTCGAGCTCCCTATCCTTGCCCCGGGAGCGCGGTCCAAGTATGTATTGTGTGTGTGCGAAGTGTGCGACGTGCCTTGGTCGCGACCATGTACTGCATTTCGAGCATGGCACGCAGCCAGCCTGCGGCCAAGGCCAAGGCCATGGCACCCAGCCACCCCGCGGCTAAGGCCTAGGCAAGCAGCCACCCCGCGGCCAAGGCCGTGTGCTGTAGCTCACGGATCTTGGCCAACTTTCGCGTTTCAAGGGCGGTGCGGGATTTTGGGGTGATGCATTAGATACGTGCGACAGTCGAACGTCGGAGAAGACGGGAGTCGATTCCGAGGTCCGAACCTCGTTTTACGTCTGATTTACCGAACGTGCGGGGGTGCGACAAGGGGACGAAACGTGCCCGCGAATTGGTCCGGTTGTGGTAGAACTGGGCCGGGGGCCTCCTCACGGTGCTAGCACTGTTTTCCTCTCGAAGAAATGGCGAAAATAATGCGGGAGGCCCTGCGCCCATTTTTCCGCCCGAAAAGGCCAAAATCCGTGAGCTATAGCGCACGGATTGCGGCGAAATTTCGCGTTTCGGGGGCGGCGTGGGATTTTTGGCTGGCGTGGTCGGGTTTGGTGGGAGTCGGTGGCGGGAGAAAACGGAATCCAATTCCGAGCTCCGAAACTCGTTTTACGGCCATTTTACCGCCAGAGAACGGGTTCCCAAACGGGTGGGCCAACTCGTCCGATTCAGGCAAAACCGGAGAAAGAAGTGGAAGGTAGGTGTGGATCTCAGTTTTTGGTCCAAGAATACGAAGCAACGGCGAGGACTGTGTGCTCACATTTTGGCAAAATGCTCACCCGCGGCCAAGGCCAAGGCACAGGGCCACGCTCGAGCTCCCTATCCTTGCCCCGGGAGCGCGGCCCAAGTGTGTATTGTGTGTGCGCGAGAGTGTGCGACGTGCCTTGGTCGCGAGCATGTGCTGCATTTCGAGCATGGCACGCAGCCAGCCCGTGGCCAAGGCCAAGGCCATGGCACCCAGCCACCCCGCGGCTAAGGCCTAGGCACGCAGCCACCCCGCGGCCAAGGCCGTGTGATGTAGCTCACGGATCTTGGCCAACTTTCGCGTTTCCAGGGCGTGGTGGGATTTTGGGGTGATGCATTAGATACGTGCGACAGTCGAACGTCGGAGAAGACGGGAGTCGATTCCGAGGTCCGAACCTCGTTTTACGTCTGATTTACCGAACGTGTGGGGGTGCGACAAGGGGACGAAACATGCCCGCGAATTGGTCCGGTTGTGGTAGAACTGGGCCGGGGGCCTCCTCACGGTGCTAGCACTGTTTTCCTCTCGAAGAAATGGCGAAAATAATGCGGGAGGCCCTGCGCCCATTTTTCCGCCCGGAAAGGCCAAAATTCGTGAGCTATAGCGCACGGATTGCGGCGAAATTTCGCGTTTCGGGGGCGGCGTGGGATTTTTGGCTGGCGTGGTCGGGTTTGGTGGGAGTCGGTGGCGGGAGAAAACTGAATCCAATTCCGAGCTCCGACACTCGTTTTACGGCCATTTTACCGCCAGAGAACGGGTTCCCAAAACGGGTGGGCCAACTCGTCCGATTCAGGCAAAACCGGAGAAAGAAGTGGAAGGTAGGTGTGGATCTCAGTTTTTGGTACAAGAATACGAAGCAACGGCGAGGACCGTGTGCTCACATTTTGGCAAAATGCTCGCCCGCGGCCAGGGCCAACGCCAAGGCACGCGGCCACCCTGCGGCCAAGGCCAAGGCACAGGGCCACGCTCGAGCTCCTTATCCTTGCCCCGGGAGCACGGCCGAAGTGTGTATTGTGTGCTCGAATTGATTCCGCCTTGGTCCCGCCACCGACTGCCACCAAACCCGCACGACGCCAGCCCCAAAATCCCACGCCGCCCCCGTGCGGGAAAGGCCGAACGCACAACCGTGCTATAGCTCACGGATTTTGGCACTTTTCCGGGAAAATGGGCCAGGGCCTCCCGCATTATTTTTCCCATTTCTTCGAGGAAAACAGTACTTGCGCCGTGAGGAGGCCCCCACAGTTCTACCCAATCGACTCACCGCGAGGGCACGGCCCCCTTTCGCACCCCACCGTCGTAAATCGCTGGTAAACGAGGTTCGACCTCGGAATCGACTCCTCCCCGACAACTCGACGCAACCACGCTCTAATGCATCACCCCAAAATCCCGCACCGCCCGAAACGCGAAAGTTGGCCAAGATCCGTGAGCCTACAGCACACGGCCTTGGCCTTGGCCGGGGGGTGGCTGGTGGCCTTGGCCTTGGCCTCGGGTGGCTGGGTGGGGGGTGGAACACCCCCTTGGCCGGACCGACCAGGTGGCTGCGTGCCAGGCCTTGGCCGCTGGCTGGCTGGTGCCATGGCCTTGGCCTTGAAAAGGGCTGGCTGCGTGGGCCTTGGCCTTGGCGGGGCTGCCCTGGCCTTGGCCGCGGGCTGGCTGGGTGCCATGGCCTTGGCCGCGGGGGCCACCATGGCCTTGGCCGGGAGCGTGCCTCGCCTTGGCCACGGGCTGGCTGCCTCGCCTTGGCCTTGCCTTGCCTTGAAATGCAGCATGCTCGCGACCAAGGCAGGTCGCACACTCTCACGCACACAGAACACACACACCGGCCGCGCTCCCGAGGCAAGGATAGGGAGCTCGAGCGTGGCCCTGTGCCTTGGCGTTGGCCGCGGGGTGGCTGCGTGGCTTGGCCTTGGCCGCAGGCGAGCATTTGGCCAAAATGTGAGCACACGGTCCTTGCCGTTTCTTCGTATTCTTGACCAAAACTGAGATCCACACCTACCTTCCACTTCTTTCTCCGGTTTTGCCTGAATCGGACGAGTTGGCCCACCCGCTTGGGCACCCGTCGCTGCCGGTAAGATGGCAGAAACGAGTTTCGAGCTCGAATTGATTCCGCTTTTCTCCCGCCACCGACTCCCACCAAACCCGACGACGCCAGCCCAAAATCCCACGCCGCCCGAACGCGAATTTGGCCAAAATCCGTGTGCTATAGCTCACGGATTTTGGCCTTTTCTGGGGAAAATGGGCGCAGGGCCTCCCGCATTATTTTTGCCATTTCTTCGAAACGAAAACAGTACTTGCGCCACGAGGAGGCCCCCCGCCCAGTTCTACCACAATCGACCACCCGAGGGCACGCTTTCATCCCCTTTTCGCACCCGCGCACTCGGTAAATCGGCCAAAACGAGGTTCGACCTCAAATCGACTCCCTCTTTTCCGAACGCTCGACTGTCGCACGATCTAATGCATCACCCCAAAATCCCACACCGCCCGAAACGCGAAAGTTGGCCAAGATCCGTGAGCGACAGCACACGGCCTTGGCCTTGGCCGGGTGGGTGGCTGGCTGGCCTTGGCCTTGGCCTCGGGGCTGGCTGGGCCTTGGCCTTGGCCTTGGCCACTGGCTGGCACGGGCTGGCCCTTGGCCTTGGCCGGCACATGGGCCAAGGCTGGGTGCCATGGCCTTGGCCTTGGGCTGGCTGCTGGCTGAGATCCACACCCTTGGCCTTGGCCGCGCTTGGGCTGGGTGGCCTGGCAGCTGGCCCTCAGCACACGGCCTTGGCCAAGGGGTGGCTGCGTGCGGCTGGCCTTGGCCTTGGCCGGGGCTGGCTGGCCGTGCCTTGCTCGAAATGCAGCACATGCTCACCAAGGCAGGTCGCACACTCACGCACACACAACACACACCCGGCCGCCGCCCCGAGGCAAGGATAGGGAGCTTGAGCGTGGCCCTCACCTTGGCGTTTCCGGGGTGGGCTGCGTGGCCGGCTCCCGCATGGCCGCCGGCAGCATTTGGCCAAAAATGTGAGCAGCCACGGTCCAAGATTCGACTCGCACACGGCCTTTGCCTTTTCTTGGACCAAAAACTGGCCACACCTACCTTCCACTTCCTCCGGTTTTTCGCCTGAATCGGACGAGGGGGCCACCTGGCTTGGGCACCCGGCCTTGGCCGGGGTGAGCTCGAGCTCGGAATTGGCCTTGGCCGCTTGGCTCCCGATGGCCTTGGCCCACCAAACCAGGACCACGCCCAGCCCAAAATCCCACGCCGCCACTTGGCACACGGGTTTGGCCTTGGCAATCCGGGTGGCTGCCTAGCTCACGGATTTTGGCCTTTGGCTGGGGAAAATGGGCGCAGGGCCATGCCGCGACCATTATTTTCCATTTCACGCACACACAACACACACTCAGGCCGTGCTTGGGCCACGGCATAGGGTGGAGCGTGAGCATGGCCCAGGCCTTGGGCCCCGGCCCAGGCCTTGGCTACCAGCATTTGGCCAAATGTGAGCACACGGGGCGCTGCTTTCCAAGCTTATTCTTGACCAAAAACTGAGATCCACACCTACCTTCCACTTCTTTCTCCTGGTTTTGCCTGAATCGACGAGTTGGCCCACCCGCTTGGGCACCCGTCGCTGCCGGTAAGATGGCCGTAAACGAGTTTCGAGCTCGAATTGATTCCGCTTTCTCCGCCACCGACCCCACCAAACCCGACGACGCCAGCCCAAAATCCCACGCCGCCTCCCCGAAACGCGAAGAATCCGTGTGCTATAGCTCACGGATTTTGGCCTTTTCCGGGGAAAATGGGCGCAGGGCCTCCCGCATTATTTTTGCCATTTCTTCGAGCGAAAACAGTACTTGCGCCGTGAGGAGGCCCCCGCCCAGTTCTACCACAATCGACCAATTTGAGGGCACGCTTTCGCCCCCTTTTCGCACTCGCACTGGTAAATCGGCCAAAAACGAGGTTCGACCTCAAATCGACTCCCTCTTTTCCAACGCTCGACTGTCGACGATCTAATGCATCACCCCAAAATCCCGCACCGCCCGGAAACGCCGAAAGTTGGCCAAGATCCGTGAGCGACAGCACCGGCCTTGGCCTTGGCCGCGGGTGGCTGGCCGCGTGGACCATGGCCTTGGCCTTGGCCGCGGGTGGCTGGGTGCCATGGCCTTGGCCTGGCTGCCCAGGCCTTGGCCGCGGGGGCTGGGTGCCATGGCCTTGGCCGGGGTGGCCTTGGCCACGGGTGGCTGCGCCTGGCCTTGGCCTTGGCCGGGGCTGGCTACGTGCCTTGCTCGAAATGCAGCACATGCTCGCGACCAAGGCAGGTCGCACACTCACGCACACACACACACACACACGGCCGCGCCCCGAGGCAAGGATAGGGAGCTCGAGCGTGGCCCTGTGCCTTGGCGTTGGCCGCGGGTGGCTGCATGGCTTGGCCTTGGCCGCGGGCGAGCATTTGGCCAAAATGTGAGCACACGGTCCTCGCCGCTTTCTTCGTATTCTTGACCAAAACTGAGATCCACACCTACCTTCCACTTCTTTCTCCGGTTTTGCCTGAATCGGACGAGTTGGCCCACCCGCTTGGGCACCCGTCGCTGCCGGTAAGATGGCCGAAACGAGTTTCGAGTCGGAATTGATTCCGCTTTTCCCCGCCACCGACTCCCACCAACCCCGACGACGCCAGCCCAAAATCCCACGACGCCCCCGGAACGCGAAATTTGGCCACAATCCGTGTTCTATAGCGCACGGATTTTGCCCTTTTCTGGCGGAAAAATGGGAGCAGGGCCTCCCGCATTATTTTTGCCATTTCTTCGAGCGGAAAACAGTACTTGCGCCGTGAGGAGGCCCCCGCCCAGTTCTACCACAATCGACCAATTCGAGGGCACGCTTTCGTCCCCTTTTCGCACCCCCGCACCCTCGGTAAATCGGCCGTAAAACGAGGTTCGGACCTCGAAATCGACTCACCTCTTTTCCAACGCTCGACTGTCGCACGAATCTAATGCATCACCCCAAAATCCCGCACCGCCCCAGTAACGCGAAAGTTGGCCAAGATCCGTGAGCTACAGCACACGGCCTTGGCCTTGACCTTGGCCGCGGGGTGGCTGCGTTGGCCTGGCCTTGGCCTTGGCCTTGGGTGGCTGGGCGTGCCAAGGCCTTGGCCGCGGGCTGGCGGGGTGCCTTGGCCTTGGCCGCGGGCTGGCTGCGTGCCTGGCCTTGGCCGGCGGGCTGGCTGGGTGCCATGGCCTTGGCCGCTGGGCTGGCCTTGGGTGGACTCTTGGCCTTGGCCACCGGGTGGCTGCGTGCCTCGGCCTTGCCCTTGGCCGCGGGCTGGCTCCGTGCCTTGCTCGAAATGCAGCACATGCTCGCGACCAAGGCAGGTCGCACACTCTCACGCACACACAACACACACTCCGACCGCGCTCCCGAGGCAAGGATAGGGAGCTCGAGCGTGGCCCTGTGCCTTGGCGTTGGCCGGGGGTCGCTGCGTGGCTTGGCCTTGGCCGCGGGCGAGCATTTGGCCAAAATGTGAGCACACGGTCCTCGCCATTTCTTCGCATTCTTGGACCAAAATTGAGATCCACACCTACCTTCCACTTCTTTCTCCGGTTTTGCCTGAATCCGACGAGTTGGCCCACCCGTTTGGGCACCCGTTCGCTGCCGGTAAGATGGCCGTAAAACGAGTTTCGGAGCTCGGAATTGGATTCCGTTTTCTCCCACCACCGACTCCCACCAAACCTGACCACGCCAGCCCAAAATCCCACGCCGCCCGAAACGCGAATTTTTGGCCACAATCCGTGTGCTATAGCTCACGGATTTTGGCCTTTTCTGGGGAAAATGGGCGCAGGGCCTCCCGCATTATTTTTGCCATTTCTTCGAGCGAAAACAGTACTTGCGCACGTGAGGAGGCCCCCCGCCCAGTTCTACCACAATCGACCAATTCCGAGGGCACGCTTTCGTCCCCCTTTCGCACTCCCCGCACTGTCGTAAATCGGCCGAAAACGAGGTTCGACCTCGAAATCGACTCCCCTCTTTTCCAACGCTCGACTGTCGCACGATCTAATGCATCACCCCAAAATCCCGCACCGCCCGGAAACGCGAAAGTTGGCCAAGATCCGTGAGCGCTACAGCACACGGCCTTGGCCTTGGCCGCGGGTGGCTGCGTGCCATGGCCTTGGCCTTGGCAGCGGGTGGCTGCATGCCATGGCCTTGCCCTTGCCACGGGTGGCTGTGGCTGGCCGCGGGGTGGCCAAGGCCTTGGCCTTGGCCGGGCTGGCTGCATGCCTTGGCCTTGGCCGCGGGCTGGCTGGGTGCCATGGCCTTGGCCGCGGGTGGACGCGTGCCTGGCCTTGGCCACGGGGTGGCTGCGTGCCTCAGCTTTGGCCTTGGCCGCTGGCTGGCTCCGTGCCTTGCTCGAAATGCAGCACATGCTCGCGACCAAGGCAGGTCGCACACTCTCACACACACAACAACACACACTCCGCCGCGCTCCCGAGGCAAGGATAGGGAGCTCGAGCGTGGCCCTGTGCCTTGGCGTTGGCCGCGGGTGGCTGCGTGGCTTGGCCTTGGCCTTGCGGGCGAGCATTTGGCCAAAATGTGAGCACACGGTCCTCGCCGTTTCTTCATATTCTTGGACCAAAAACTGAGATCCACACCTACCTTCCACTTCTTTCACCGGTTTTGTCCGAATCGGATTAGTTGGACCACCCGGTTGGGCACCCGTCGCTGGTAAGATGGCCGTAAAACGAGTTTCGAGCTGGGAATTGATTCCGTTTTCCCCGCCACCGACTCCCACCAAACCCGACGATGCCAGCCCAAAATCCCACGCCGCCCCGAAACATGAAATTTGGCCACAATCCGTGTGCTATAGCTCACGGATTTTGGCCTTTTCTGGCGGAAAATGGGCGCAGGGCCTCCCGCATTATTTTTGCCATTTCTTCGAGCTGAAAGCAGTACTTGCGCCGTGAGGAGGCCCCCGCCCAGTTCTACCACAATCGACCAATTCGAGGGCACGCTTTCGTCCCTTTTCGCACCCCCGCACCCTCGGTAAATCGGCCGTAAACGAGGTTCGACCTCGAAATCGACTCACCTCTTTTCCGACGTTCGACTGTCGCACGTATCTAATGCATCACCACAAAATCCCGCACCGCCCTGGAAACGTGAAAGTTGGCCAAGATCCGTGAGCGACAGCACACGGCCTAGGCCTTGGCCGCGGGGTGGCTGCGGGCCATAGCCTTGGCCTTGGCCTCGGGGGGGCTGCGTGCCATGACCTTGGCCTTGGCCACCGGGTGGCTGTGTGCCAAGGCCTTGGCTGCGGGCTGGCTGGGTGCCATGGCCTTGGCCGCGGGGTGGACGCGTGCCTTCGCCTTGGCCACGGGGTGGCTGCGTGCCTCGGCCTTGGCCTTGGCCGCGGGCTGGCTCCGTGCCTTGTTCGAAATGCACCACATGCTCACGACCAAGGCAGGTCGCACACTCTCACGCACACACAACACACACTCGGGCCGCGCTCCCGAGGCAAGGATAGGGAGCTCGAATGTGGCCCTGTGCCTTGGCGTTGGCCGCGGGGTGGCTGCGTGCCTTCGCCTTGGCCGCGGGCGAGCATTTGGCCAAAATGTGAGCGCACGGTCCTCGCCGTTTCTTCGTATTCTTGGACTAAAAACTGTGATCCACACCTACCTTCCACTTCTTTCTCCGGTTTTGCCAGAATCGGACGAGTTGGCCCACCCGTTTGGGCACCCGTTCGCTGCCGGTAAGATGGCCGTAAAACGAGTTTCGAAGCTCGGAATTGGATTCCGTTTTCTCCCGCCACCGACTCCCACCAAACCCGACGTCGCCAGTCCAAAAACCCACGCCGCCCCCGGAAACGCGAAATTTGGTCAAAACAATCCGTGTGCTATAGCTCACGGATTTTGGCCTTTTCTGGGGAAAATGGGCGCAGGGCCTCCAGCATTATTTTTGCCATTTCTTCGAGCGGAAAACAGTACTTTCGCCGTGAGGAGGCCCCCGCCCAGTTCTACCACAATCGGGCCAGTTCGAGGGCACATTTCGACCCCCTTTTCGCACCCCCGCACCCTCGGTAAATCGGGCCGTAAAACAAGGTTCGACCTCGAAATCGACTCCGCTCTTTTCCGACGACGTCGATTGTCGCGACGATCTAATGCATCACCCCAAAATCCCGCACCGCCCGAACCGCGAAAGTTGGCCAAGATCCGGGAGCGACAGCACACGGCCTTGGCCTTGGCCGCGGGGTCGCTGGGTGCCTAGGCCTTGGCCTTGGCCTCGGGGTGGCTGCGTGCCATGGCCTTGGCCTTGGCCACCGGGTGGATGCGTGCCATGGCCTTGGCCTTGGCCACCGGGTGGTTGTGTGCGAAGGCCTTGGCCGCGGGCTGGCTCCGTGCCTTGCTCGAAATGCAGCACATGCTCGCGACCAAGGCAGGTCGCACACTCTCACGCGCACACAACACACACTCGGGCCGTGCTCCCAAGGCAAGGATAGGGACCTCGAGCGTGGCCCTGCCTTGCCTTGGCGTTGGCCGCGGCGAGCATTTGGCCAAAATGTGAGCACACGGCCTCCCGCCGTTTTTTTCGCCATTCTTGACCAAAACTGAGATCCACCTACCTTCCACTTCTGTCTCCGTTTTTACCTGAATCGACGAGTTGGCGCACCCGTTTGGGCACCCGTTCGCTGCGGTAAGATGGCCGTAAACGAGTTTCGATCTCAGAATTGATTCCGTTTTTCTCCACCACCGACCCCACCAAACCGACCACGCCAGCCCAAAATCCCACGCCCCCGAAACGCGAAAGTTGGCCAAGATCCGTGAGCTACAGCGCATGGCCTTTGGCGTTGGCTGCGGGGTGGCTGGGTGCCTTGGCCTTGGCCGCGGGATGGCTGCGTGCCAAGGCCTTGGCCGCGGGCTGGCTGGGTGACATGGCGTTAGCCGCGGGCTGGCTGGGTGCCATGGCCTTGGCCTTGGCCGCAGGCGGGCTCCGACCCTTGCTCGAAATGCAGCACATGCTCGCGACCAAGGCATGTCGCACACTCTAACGCACACACAACACACACTCGGGCTGCGATCCCAAGGCAAGGATAGAGAGCTCGAGCATGGCCCTGTGCCTTGGCGTTGGCCGCGGGGTGGCTGCATGGCTTTGCCTTGGCACAACACACACTTGGCCGGCCTGGGCGAGCATTTGGCCAAAATGTGAGCACACGGTCCTCGCCGTTTCTTCGTATTCTTTGACCAAAAACTGAGATCCACACCTACCTTCCACTTCTTTCTCTGGTTTTCCCTGAATCGGACAAGTTGGCCCACCCGTTTGGGCACCCGTTCACTGCCGGTAAGATGGCCGTAAAACGAGTTTCGGAGCTCGGAATTGGATTCCATTTTCTCCCGCCACCGACTCCCACCGAACCCGACGACGGCAGCTGAAAATCCCACGCCGCCCCCGAAACGCGAAATTTGGCCACAATCCGTGTGCTATGGCTCACGGATTTTGGCCTATTCCGGGGGAAAAATGGGCGCAGGGCCTCCCGCATTATTTTCGCCATTTCTTCAAGCGGAAAACAGTACTTGCGCCGTGAGGAGGCCCTCAGCCCAGTTCTACCACAATCGGACCAATTCGCGGGCACGTTTCGTCCCCGTTTCGTACCCCCGCACCCTCGGTAAATCGGTGGTAAAACTATGTTCGACCTCGAAATCGACTCCCCTCTTTCCAACGCCGACTGTCACACGTATCTAATGCATCACCCCAGAATCCCGCACTGCCCCGAAACGCGAAAGTTGGCCAAGATCCGTGAGCGACAGCACACGGCATTGGCGTTGGCCGCGGGCTGCCTGCGTGCCTAGGCCTTGGCTGCGGGGCGGCTGGGTGCCATGGCCTTCGCCTTGGCCACCGGGTGGCTGTGTGCCAAGGCCTTGGCCGCGGGGTTAGTGCGTGCCTAGGCCTTGGCCGCGGGCTGGCTGGGTGCAATGGCCTTGGCCGCGGGGTGGACGCGTGCCTAGGCCTTGGCCACGGGGTGGCTGCGTGCCTCGGCCTTGGCCTTGGCCGCGGGCTGGCTACATTCAATTCTCGAAATGCAGCATATGCTCGCGACCAAGGCAGGTCGCACACTATCACGCACACACAACACACACTCCCGCCGCGCTCCCGAGGCAAGGATAGGGAGCTCGAGCGTGGCCCTGTGCCTTGGAGTTGGCCGCGGGGTGCTGCATGGCTTGGAGTTGGCCGCGGGGTGCTGCATGGCTTGGCCTTGGCCGTGGGCGAGCATTTGGCCAAAATGTGAGCACACGGTCCTCGCCGTTTCTTCGTATTCTTGGACCAAAAACTGGGAACCACACCTACCTTCCACTTCTTTCTCCGGTTTTGCCTGAATCGGAGGAGTTGGCCCACCCGTTTGGGCACCCGTTCGCTGCCGGTAAGATGGCCGTAAAACGAGTTTCGGAGCTCGGAATTGGATTCCGTTTTCTCCCGCCACCGACTCCCACCAAACCCGACGACGCCAGCCCAAAATCCCACGCCGCCCCCGAAACGCGAAATTTGGCCACAATCCGTGTGCTATAGCTCACGGATTTTGGCCTTTTCTGGCGGAAAAATGAGCTCCGAAACTCATTTTACGGCCATCTTACCGGCAGCGAACGGGTGCCCAAACGGGTGGGCCAACTCGTCCGATTCAGGCAAAACCGGAGAAAGAAGTGGAAGGTAGGTGTGGATCTCAGTTTTTGGTCCAAAAATACGAAGCAACGGCGAGGACCATGTAATCACATTTTGGCCAAATGCCCGCCCGCGGCCAAGGCCAAGGCACAGGGCCACGCTCGAGCTCCCTATCCTTGCCCCGGGAGCGCGGCCCAAGTTTGTGTTGTGTGTGCGCGAGAGTGTGCGACGTGCCTTGGTCGCGAGCATGTGCTGCATTTCGAGCAAGGCACGTAGCCACCCCGCGGCCACGGCCAAGGCCATGGCACCCAGCCACCCCGCGGCCAAGGCCTAGGCACGCAGCCACGCCGCGGCCAAGGCCGTGTGCTGTAGCTCACGGATCTTGGCCAACTTTCGCGTTTCCAGGGCGGGGCAGGATTTTGGGGTGATGCAATAGATACGTGCGACAGTCGAACGTCGGAGGAGGCGGGAGTCAATTCCGAGGTCCGAACCTCGTTTTACGTCTGATTTACCGAACGTGCGGGGGTGCGAAAAGGGAACGAAACGTGCCCGCGAATTGGTCCGATTGTGGTAGAACTGGGCCGGGGGACTCCTCACGGTCCTAGTACTGTTTTCCTCTCGAAGAAATGGCGAAAATAATGCGGGAGGCCCTGCGCCCATTTTTCCGCCCGAAAAGCCCAAAATCCGTGAGCTACAGCACACGGATTGCGGCCAAATTTCGCGTTTCGTGGGCGGCGTGTATTTTTGGCGGGCGTGGTCGGGTTTGGTGGGAGTCGGTGGCGGGAGAAAACGGAATCCAATTCCAAGCTCCGAAACTCGTTTTACAGCCATTTTACCGCCACAGAACGGGTGCCCAAACGGGTCGGCCAACTCATCGGATTCAGGCAAAACCGGAGAAAGAAGTGGAAGGTAGGTGTGGATCTCAGTTTTTGGTCCAAGAATACGAAGCAACGGCGAGGACCGCGTGCGCACATTTTGACCAAATGCTCGCCCGCGGCCAAGGGCAAGCCCAAGCACGCGGCCTCCCCGCGGCGAAGGCCAAGGCACAGGGTCACGTTCGAGCTCCCTATCCTTGCCCCGGGAGCGCGGCCCAAGTTTGTGTTCTGTGTGCGCGAGAGTGTGCGACGTGCCTTGGTCGCGAGCATGTGCTGCATTTCGAGCAAGCCACGAAGCCAGCCCGCGGCCAAAGTCAAGGCACGCAGCCACCCCGCGGCCAAGGCCAAGGCCATGGCACCCCGTGGCCAAGGCCAAGGCACGCAGCCACCCCGCGTCCAAGGCCAAGCCCATGGCACCCAGCCACCCCGCGGCCAAAGTCAAGGCACGAAGCCAGCCCGCGGCCAAAGTCAAGGTACGGAGCCACCCCGCGGCCAAGGCCAAGGCCATGGCACCCAGCCACCCCGCGGACAAGGCCTAGGCACGCAGCCACCCCGCGGCCAAGGCCAAGCGGCCAAGGCCTAGGCACGCAGCCACCCCGTGCCCAAGGCAAAGGCACGCAGCCACCCCGCGGCCAAGGCCAAGCCCATGGCACCCAGCCACCCCGCGGCCAAGGCCAAGGCACGCAGCCACCCCGTGGCCAAGGCCAAGGCCATGGCACCCAGCCATGCCGCTGCCAAGGCCTAGGCACGCAGCCACCCCGCGGCCAAGGGCGTGTGCTGTAGCTCACGGATCTTCGTCAACTTTCACGTTTCCAGGCAGTGCGGGATTTTGGGGTGATGCATTAGATACGTGCGACAGTCGAACGTCGGAGAAGACGGGAGTCGATTCCGAGGTCCGAACCTCCTATTACAGCCGATTTACCGAACGTGCGGGGGTGCGAAAAGGGGGCGAAATGTGCCCGCGAATTGGTCCGGTTGTGGTAGAACTGGGCGGGAGAAAACGGAATCCAATTCCGAGCTCCGAAACTCGTTTAATGGCCATTTTACCGCCAGAGAACGGGTTCCCAAACGGGTGGGCCAACTCGTCGGATTCAGGCAAAACCGGAGAAAGAAGTGGAAGGTAGGTGTGGATCTCAGTTTTTGGTCCAAGAATACGAAGAAACGGCGAGGACCGTGTGCTCACATTTTGGCCAAATGCTCGCCTGCGGCCAAGGCCAAGCCATGCAGCCACCCCGCGGCCAACGCCAAGGCACAGGGCCACGCTCGAGCTCCCTATCCTTGCCTCGGGAGCGCAGCCGGAGTGTGTGTTGTGTGTGCGTTAGAGTGTGCGACCTGCCTTGGTCGCGAGCATATGCTGCATTTCGAGAAAGGCACGTAGCCAGCCTGCGGCCAAGGCCAAGGATGAGGCACGCAGCCACCCCGTGGCCAAGGCCTAGGCACGCGTCCACCCCGCCCAAGGCCTAGGCACGCGTCCACCCCGCGGCCAAGGCCATGGCACCCAGCCAGCCCGCGGCCAAGGCCTAGGCACGCAGCCACCCCGTGGCCAAGTCCTTGGCACACAGCCACCCGGTGGCCAAGGCCAAGGGAATGGCGCCCAGCCACCCCGCAGCCAAGGCCTAGGCACGCATCCACTCCGCGGCCAAGGCTAAGGCCGTGTGCTGTCGCTCACGGATCTTGGCCAACTTTTGTGTTTCCGGGGCGGTGCGGGATTTTGGGGTGATGCATTAGATACGTGCGACAGTCGAACGTCGGAAAACAGCGGAGTCGATTTCGAGGTCCGAACCTCATTTTACGGCCGATTTACCGAGGGTGCGGGGTTGCGAAAAGGGGACGAAATGTGCCCTCGAATTGGTCTGATTGTGGTAGAACTGGGCCGGGGGCCTCCTCACTGCGCAAGTACTGCTTTCCGCTCGAAGAGATGGCAAAAATAATGCCGGAGGCCCTGCGCCCATTTTTCCGCCAGAAAAGGCCAAAATCCGTGAGCTATAGCACACGGATTGTGGCCAAATTTCGCGTTTCGGGGGCGGCGTGGGATTTTGGGTTGGCGTCGTCAGGTTTGGAGGGAGTCGGTGCCGGGAGAAAACCGGTTTCGGAGCTCGGAATTGGCCGCGAGCTGGCTGGGTGCCATGGCCTTGGCCGTGGGTGGACTCGTGCCTTGGCCTTGGCCACCGGGTGGCTGTGTGCCAAGGCCTTGGCCGCAGGGTGGTTGCGTGCCTAGGCCTTGGCCGCGGGATGGCTGGGTGCCATGGCCTTGGCCGCTGGGTGGACGCGTGCCTAGGCCTTGGCCGCGGGCTGGCTACGTGGCTTTCTTGAAATGCAGCATATGCTCACGACCAAGGCAGGTCGCACACTCTCACGCACACACAACACACACTCCGGCCGCGCTCCCGAGGCAAGGATAGGGAGCTCGAGCGTGGCCCTGTGCCTTGGCGTTAGCCGCGGGGTGGCTGCTTGGCTTGGCCTTGGCTGCGGCCAAGCATTTGGCCAAAATGTGAGCACAAGGTCCTCGCCGTTTCTTCGTATTCTTGGACCAAAAACTGAGATCCACACCTACCTTCCACTTCTTTCTCCAGTTTTTCCTGAATCGGACGAGTGGGCCCACCCGTTTGGGCACCCGTTCACTGCCGGTAAGATGGCCGTAAAACGATTTTCGGAGCACGGAATTGGATTCAGTTTTCTCCCACCACCGACTCCCACCAAACCCGACCACGCCAGCCCAAAATCCCACGCCGCCTCCGAAACGCGAAATTTGGCGACAATCCGTGTGCTATAGCTCACGGATTTTGGCCTTTTCCGGGGGGAAAATGGTCGCAGGGCCTCCCGCATTATTTTCGCCATTTCTTCAAGCGGAAAACAGTACTTGCACCGTGAGTAGGCCCCCGGCCCAGTTCTACCACAATCAGACCAATTCGAGGGCACGTTTGGTCCCCTTTTGCAACCCCGCACCCTCGGTAAATCGGCCGTAAAACGAGGTTCGGACCTCGAAATCGACTCCCCTCTTTTCCAATGCTCGACTGTCGCACGTATCTAATTCATCACCCCAAAATCCCGCACCGCCCCGGAAATGTGAAAGTTGGCCAAGATCGGTGAGCTACAGCACATGGCCTTGGCCTTGGCCGCGGGGCGGCTGCGTGCCAAGGCCTTGGCCGCGGGCTGGCTGCGTGCCTAGGCCTTGGCCATGGGCTGGCTGGGTGCCATGGCCTTGGCCGCGGGCTGGCTGGGTGCCATGGCCTTGCCCGAGGGGTGGACGCGTGCCTTGGCCTTGGCCACGGGGTGGCGGCGTGCCTCGGCCTTGGCCTTGGCCGCGGGCTCGCTCCGTGCCTTGCTCGAAATGCAGCACATGCTCGCGACCAAGGCAGGTCGCACACTCTCACGCACACACAACACACACTCCCGCCGCGGGCTGGCTGCGTGCCTAGGCCTTGGCCGCGGGCTGACTGGGTGGCTTTCTTGAAATGCAGCATATGCTCGCGACCAAGGCAGGTCGCACACTCTCACGCACACACAACACACACTCCGGCCGCGCTCCCGAGGCAAGGATAGGGAGCTCGAGCGTGGCCCTGTGCCTTGGCGTTAGCCGCGGGGTGGCTGCTTGGCTTGGCCTTGGCTGCGGCCAAGCATTTGGCCAAAATGTGAGCACAAGGTCCTCGCCGTTTCTTGGTATTCTTGGACCAAAAACTGAGATCCACACCTACCTTCCACTTCTTTCTCCAGTTTTTCCTGAATCGGACGAGTGGGCCCACCCGTTTGGGCACCCGTTCACTGCCGGTAAGATGGCCGTAAAACGATTTTCGGAGCACGGAATTGGATTCAGTTTTCTCCCGCCACCGACTCCCACCAAACCCGACCACGCCAGCCCAAAATCCCACGCCGCCTCCGAAACGCGAAATTTGGCGACAATCCGTGTGCTATAGCTCACGGATTTTGGCCTTTTCCGGGGGGAAAATGGTCGCAGGGCCTCCCGCATTATTTTCGCCATTTCTTCAAGCGGAAAACAGTACTTGCACCGTGAGTAGGCCCCCGGCCCAGTTCTACCACAATCAGACCAATTCGAGGGCACGTTTGGTCCCCTTTTGCAACCCCGCACCCTCGGTAAATCGGCCGTAAAACGAGGTTCGGACCTCGAAATCGACTCCCCTCTTTTCCAACGCTCGACTGTCGCACGTATCTAATGCATCACCCCAAAATCCCTCACCGCCCCGGAAACGCGAAAGTTGGCCAAGATCAGTGGGCGACAGCACACGGCCTTGGCCTTGGCCGCGGGGTGGCTGCGTGCCTAGGCCTTGGCCGCGGGCTGGCTGGGCGCCATGGCCTTGGCCGCGGGGTGCACTCGTGCCTAGGCCTTGGCCACGGGGTGGCTGCGTGCCTCGGCCTTGGCCGCGGGTTGGCTGGGTGCCAAGGCCTTGGCCGCGGGCTGGCTGCGTGCCTAGGCGTTGGCCGCGGGCTGGCTCCGTGCCTTGCTCGAAATGCAGCACATGCTCGCGACCAAGGAAGGTCACACACTCTCACGCACACACAACACACACTCCGGCCGCACTCGCGAGGCAAGGATAGGGGGCTCGAGCGTGGCCCTGTGCCTTGGCGTTGGCCGCGGGGTGGCTGTGTGTCTGGGTCTTTGCCGCGGGCGAGCATTTGGCCAAAATGTGAGCACACGGTCCTTGCTGTTTCTTCGTATTGTTGGACCAAAAACTGAGATCCACACCTACCTTCCACTTCTTTCTCTGGTTTTGCCTGAATCGGACGAGTTGGCCCACCCGTTTGGGCACCCGTTCGCTGCCGGTAAGATCGCCGTAAAACGAGTTTCGGTGCTCGGAATTGGGTTCCTTTTTCTCCCGCCACCGACTCCCACCAAACCCGACGACGCCCGCCCAAAATCCCGTGGCCCCCCCGAAACGTGAAATTTGGCCACAATCCGTGTGCTATAGCTCACGGATTTGGCATTTTCTGGCGGAAAAATGGGCGCAGGGCCTCCCGCATTATTTTTGCCATTTCTTCGACCGGAAAGCAGTACTTGCGCCGTGAGGAGGCCCCCGGCCCAGTTCTACCACAATCGGACCAATTCGAGGGCACGTTTCGTCCCCTTTTCGCACCCCCGCACCCTCAGTAAATTGGCCGTAAAATGAGGTTCGGACCACGAAATCGACTCCCCTCTTTTCCGGCGTTCGACTGTCGCACGTATCTAATGCATCACCCCAAAATCCCGCACTCTCACGTACACACAACACACACACCGGCCGCGCTCCCGAGGCAAGGATAGGGAGCTCTAGTGTGGCCCTGTGCCTTGCCGTTGGCCGCGGGGTGGCTGCGTGGCTTGGCCTTGGCCGCGGGCGAGCATTTGGCCAAAGTGTGAGCCCACGGTCCTCGCCGTTTCTTCTTATTCTTGGAGCAAAAACCGAGATCCACACCTACCTTCCACTTCTTTCTCCGGTTTTGCCTGAATCGGACGAGTTGGCCCACCCGTTTGGGCACCCGTTCGCCGCCGGTAAGATGGCCGTAAAACGAGTTTCGGAGCTCGGAATTGGATTCCGTTTTCTCCCGCCACCGACTCCAACCAAACCCGACGACGCCAGCCCAAAATCCCAGGCCACTCCCGAAACGCGAAATTTGGCCACAATCCGTGTGCTATAGCTCACGGATTTTGGCCTTTTATGGCGGAAAAATGGGCGCAGGGCCTCCCGCATTATTTTTACCATTTCTTCGACCGGAAAGCAGTACTTGCGCCGTGAGGAGGCCCCCGGCCCAGTTCTACCACAATCGGACCAATTCGAGGGCACGTTTCGTCCCCTTTTCGCACCTCCGCACCCTCTGTAAATCGGCCTTAAAACTAGGTTCGGACCTCGAAATAGACTCCCCTCTTTTCCGACGTTCGACTGTCGAACGTATCTAATGCATCACCCCAAAATCCCGCACCGCCCCGGAAACGCGAAAGTTGGCCAAGATCCGTGAGCGACAGCACACGGCCTTGGCCTTGGCAGCGGGCCATGGGCTTGGCCTTGGCCTCGGGGTGGCTACGTGCCTTGGCCTTGGCCTTTGCCACCGGGTGGCTGTGTGCCATGGCCTTGGCCGCGGGCTGGCTGGGTGCCATGGCCTTGTCCGCGGGCTGGCTGGGTGCCATGGCCTTGGCCGCACGGTGGAGGCGTGCCTTGGCCTTGGCCACGGGGTGGCTGCGTGCCTTGCTCGAAATGCAGCAAATGCTCGCGACAAAGGCAGGTCGTACACTCTCACGAACACACAACAGACACTCGGGCCGCGCTCCCGAAGCAAGGATAGGGAGCTCGAGCGTGGCACTGTGCCTTGGCGTTGGCCGCGGGGAGGCTGCGTGGCTTGGCCTTGGCCGCGGGCGAGCATTTGGCCAAAATGTGAGCACACGGTCCTCGCTGTTTCATCGTATTCTTGGACCAAGAACTGAGATCCACACCTACCTTCCACTTCTTTCTCCGGTTTTGCCTGAATCGGACCAGTTGGCCCACCCGTTTGGGCACCCGTTCGCTGCCGGTAAGGTGGCCGTAAAACGAGTTTCGGAGCTGGGAATTGGATTCAGTTTTCTCCCGCCACCGACTCCCACCAAAGCCGATGACGCCAGCCCAAAATCCCATGCTGCCCCTGAAACACGAAATTTGGCTCACGGATTTTGGCCTTTTCCGGGGGAAAAATGGGCGCAGGGCCTCCCGCATTATTTTCGCCATTTCTTCGAGTGGAAAACAGTACTTGCGCCGTGAGGAGGCCCCCGGCCCAGTACTACCACAATCGGACCAATTCGCGGGCACATTTCATCCCCTTTTCACATCCTCGCACCCTCGGTAAATCGGCCGTAAAACGAGGTTCGGACCTCGAAATCGACTCCCCTCTTTTCCAACGCTCGACTGTCGCACGTATCTAATGCATGACCCAATATCCCGCACCGCCCCGGAAACGCGGAAGTTGGCCAAGATCCGTGAGCTACAGCACACGGCCTTGGCCTTGGCCGCGGGTGGCTGCGTGCCATGGCCTTGGCCGCGGGCTGGCTGGGTGCCATGGCCTTGGCCGCGGGGTGGACGCGTGCCATGGCCTTGGCCGCGGGGTGGCTGCGTGCCTCGGCCATGGCCTTGGCCGCGGGCTGGCTCCGTGCCTTGCTCGAAATGCAGCACATGCTCGCGACCAAGGCAGGTCGCACACTCTCACGCACACACAACACACACTCCGGCCGTGCTCCCGAGGCAAGGATAGGGAGTCGAGCGTGGCCCTGTGCCATGGCGTTGGCCGCGGGGTGCCTGCGTGGCTTGGCCTTGGCCGCGGGCGAGCATTTGGCCAAAATGTGAGCACACGGTACTCGCCGTTTCTTCGTATTCTTGGACCAAAAACTGAGATCCACACCGACCTTCCACTTCTTTCTCCGGTTTTGCCTGAATCGGACAAGTTGGCCCACCAGTTTGGGCACCCGTTCGCTGCCGGTAAGATGGCCATAAAACGAGTTTCGGAGCTCGGAATTGGATTCCGTTTTCTCCCGCCACCGACTCCCACCAAACCCGACGACGCCCTCCAGAAATCCCACGCCGCCCCCGAAACGCGAAATTTGGCCACAATCCGTGTGCTATAGCTCACTGATTTTGGCCTTTTCTGGAGGAAAAATGGGCGCAGGGCGTCCCGCATTATTTTTGCCATTTCTTCGAGCGGAAAGCAGTACTTGCGCCGTGAGGAGGCCCCCAGCCCAGTTCTACCACAATCGGACCAATTCGAGGGAACGTTTCGTCCCCTTTTCGCACCTCCGCACCCTCGGTAAATCGGCCGTAAAACGAGGTTCGGACCTCGAAATCGACTCCCCTCTTTTCCGACGTTCGACTGTCGCACGTATCTAATGCATCACCCCAAAATCCCGCACCGCCCCGGAAACGCAAAAGTTGGCCAGGATCCGTGAGTGACAGCACCCGACCTTGGCCTTGGCCGCGGGCTGGCTGGGTGCCATGGCCTTGGCCGCGGGCTGGCTGGGTGCCATGGCCTTGGCAGCGGGGTGGCTGCATGGCTTGGCCTTGGCCGCGGGCGAGCATTTGGCCAAAATGTGAGCACACGGTCCTTGCCATTTCTTCGTATTCTTGGAGAAAAAACTGAGATCCACACCTACCTTCCACCTCTTTCTCCGGTTTTGCCTGAATCGGACGAGTGGGCCAACCCGTTCGGGCACCCGTTCGCTGCCGGTAAGATGGCCGTAAAACGAGTTTCGGAGCTGGGAATTGGATTCCGTTTTCTCCCGCCACCGACTCCCACCAAACCCGACCTAGCCAGCCGAAAATCCCACGCCGCCCCCGAAACGCGAAATTTGGCCACAATCCGTGTGTTATAGCTCACGGATTTGGGCCTTTTCTGGCAGAAAAATGGGTGCTGGGCCTCCCGCATTATTTTCGCCATTTCTTCGAGCGGAAAACAGTACTTGCACCGTGAGGAGGCCCCCGGCCCAGTTCTACCACAATCGGACCAATTCGCGGGCACGTTTCGTCCCCTTTTCGCACCCCCGCACCATCGGTAAATCGGCCGGAAAACGAGGTTCGGACCTCGAAATCGACTCCCCTCTTTTCCAACGCTCGACTGTCGCACGTATCTAATGCATCACCCCAAAATCCCGCACCGTCCCAGAAACGCAAAAGTTTGCAAAGATCCGTGAGCTACAGCACACGACCTTGGCCTTGGCCGCGGGGTGGCTGCGTGCCAAGGCGTCGGCCGCGGCCTGGCTGCGTGCCTAAGCCTTCGCCGTGGGCTGGCTGGGTGCCATGGCCTTGGCCGCGGGGTGGACGCGTGCCTTGTCCTTGGCCACGGGGTGGCTGCGTGCCTCGGCATTGGCCATGGCCGCGGGCTGGCTCCGTGCCTTGCTCGAAATGCAGCACATGCTCGCGAGCAAGGCAGGTCGCACACTCTCACGTACACACAAGACACACTCCGGCCGCACTCCCGAGGAAAGGATAGGGAGCTCGAGCGTGGCCCTGTGCCTTGGCGTTGGGCACGGGGTGTCTGCGTGGCTTGGCCTTGGCCGCGGGCGAGCATTTGGCCAAAATGTGAGCATACGGTCCTCGCCGTTTCTTCGTATTCTTGGACCAAAAACTGAGATCCACACCTACCTTCCACTTCTTTCTCCGGTTTTTCCTGAATCGGACGACTTGGCCCACCCGTTTGGGCACCCGTTCGCTGCCGGTAAGATGTCCGTAAAATGAGTGTCGGAGCTCGGAATTGGATTCCGTTTTCTCCCGCCGCCGACTCCCACCAAACCCGACGACGCCAGCCCAAAATCCCACGCCGCCCCCGAAACGCGAAATTTGGCCACAATCCGTGTGCTATAGCTCACGGATTTTGGCCTTTTCTGGCAGAAAAATGGGCGCAGGGCCTCCCGCATTATTTTTGCCATTTCTTCGAGCGGAAAGCAGTACTTGCGCCGTGAGGAGGCCCCCGGCCCAGTTCTACCACAATCGGAACAATTCGAGGGCACGTTTCGTCCTCTTTTCGCACCCCCGCACCCTCGGTGAATCGGCCGTAAAATGAGGTTCGGACCTCGAAATCGACTCCCTTTTGAAATTCTATTTAGGCTACCCAAGAGGGGGGGTGAATTGGGTTTTAAAAACTAAGCCAATAAAAATGCACAATATTAAAACTAATGTCTTAATCAAAAACAAAAGTAATAAATTCAACAATGCTCAAATTAAAAAGGATAAGGGAAGAGAAATCAAACACTAGAATTTTTACGTGGTTCGGCCAACCGTGCCTACGTCCACGCCTCCAAGCACACCGGGCTTGAGGATTCCACTATGCAAGCCTCCAAGGCTTCAAACACTTACACTTGACTTCCAAGGTGTCAATGAACCTTTACAATAAAGAGATTATTCCCAATCTCTTAACCCAAGTGTATCCCAACACTTACAATCACTCAATGATAGAGATTTAATAACAAATAATCTCTCACACACTCCAAATGATTACAATTGAAATTTTAATGTGTGAGGGAATGAAATGAAACACAATTGAAGCTCAAAGAAGATTGTTTCTCAGTAGTAAGCTCAAAAATCAAATGTTGGATCACTCTTGTTTGAATTTGATTGAGCCTTTTTATAGTTGGAGCTGAAAACTAGCCGTTATTGACTTTCTGAGAATAATCGGATCGCCGTTTGTCTCTATCGGTTAGCCGTTTTGAATTTCCAACTAGCCGTTATCCTTTGACTTCAAATAAACGGTTTGCCGTTAACTTTATCGGATCACCGTTTCTTTCCAGTAACCTGCAAAACAGAACTCGGCTCTCCGTTTTTGATAAACGGTTCAAGAGTAGAGAACTTCTACTCACTGGAAGTTATCGGTTAGCCGTTTTAAATAAACGGTTCAAGGCTAAAACATTTTTACTCACTGGAATTGTTCGGTTAGCCGTTTTAATTAACGGTTCACCGTTAATTTCCAGAAGCTGTGACACAAAACTTTGCTAACCGTTTGGGCTAATCGGTTCAAGGCTAAAACATTTTTTACTTACTGGAATGTATCGGTTAGCCGTTTTAAATAAACGGTTCACCGTTATTTTCCAGAACATGTGAAATGTTCATCACTGTAAATTATCGGTTCACCGTTTTCCAGTAAACGGTTCACCGTTAATTTCCAGTTTCATCATTTTTGAATTTAAAACAAGTGTATTGCTTTTAGAAAATTCTTTTTAATAGCCCCAACACTTTAATCATGAACATATAATTTTTGTTATCATCAAAATCATTATTATAAGATTAACACTCTTTACCGACGTTCGACTGTCGAACGTCTCTAACGTATCACCCGAAAGTTCCACAACGCCCCGGAAACGCGAAAGTTGGCCAAGATCCGTGAGGGACAGCACACGGCCTTGGCCTTGGCCGCGGGGGGGCTGGGTGCCATGGCCTTGGCCAGGGCCACCGGGTGTCTGTGTGCCAAGGCCTTGGCCGCGGGGTGGCTGCGTGCCTAGGCCTTGGCCGCGGGCTGGCTGGGTGCCATGGCCTTGGCCGCGGGGTGGACGCGTGCCTAGGCCTTGGCCACAGGGTGGCTGCCACGGGGTGGCCGCGTGCCTCGGCCTTGGCCCTGGCCGTGGGCTGGCTACGTGCCTTTCTCGAAATTTTTGTGTCAAGGATAGGTAGCTCGAGCGTGGCCCTGTGCCTTGGCGTTGGCCGCGGGGTGGCTGCATGGCTTGGCCTTGGCCGCGGGCGAGCATTTGGCCAAAATGTGAGCACACGGTCCTCGCTGTTGCTTCGTATTCTTGGACCAAAAACTGAGATCCACACCTACCTTCCACTTCTTTCTCCGGTTTTGCCTGAATCGGACGAGTGGGCCCACTCGTTTGGGCACCAGTTCGCTGGTAAGATGGCCGTAAAACGAGTTTCGGAGCTCGGAATTGGATTCCGTTTTCTCCCGCCACCGACTCCCACCAAACCCGACCACGCCAGCCCAAAATCCAACGCCGACCCCGAAACGCGAAATTTGGCCACAATCCGTGTGCTATAGCTCACGGATTTTGGCCTTTTCCGGGGGAAAAATGGGCGCAGGGCCTCCCGCATTCTTTTCACCATTTCGAGCTCGGAATTGGATTCCGTTTAAATCACTTTTCGTAGGCACGATTCCTTCACTTTTCACACCCCCGCACCCTCGGTAAATCGGGCGTAAAACGAGGTTCGGACCTCGAAATCGACTCCCCTCTTTTCCAAGGCTCGACTGTTGCACGTATCTAATTCATCACCCCAAAATCCAGCGCCGCCCCGGAAACGCGAAAGTTGGCCAAGATCCGTGAGCTACCGCACACGGCCTTGGCCTTGGCCGCGGGGTGGCTGAGTGCCATGGCCTTGGCCTTGGCCGCGGGGTGGCTGCGTGCCACGGCCTTGGCCTTGGCCTTGGGGTGGCTGCGTGCCAAGGCCTTGGCCGCGGGCTGGCTGCGTGCCTAGGCCTTCGCCGCGGGCTAGCTGGGTGCCATGGCCTTGGCCGCGGGCTGGCTGTGTGCCATGGCCTTGGCCGCGGGCTGGCTGTGTGCCATGGCCTTGGCCGCGGGGTGGACGCGTGCCTTGGCCTTGGCCGCGGGCTGGCTCCGTGCCTTGCTCGAAATGCAGCACATGCTCGCGACCAAGGCAGGTCGTACACTCTCTCGCACACACAACACACACTCGGGCCGCGCTCCGGATGCAAGGATAGGGAGCTCGAGCGTGGCCCTGTGCCTTGGCGTTGGCCGCGGGGTGGCTGTGTGGCTTGGCCTTGGCCGCGGGCGAGCATTTGGGAAAAATGTGAGCACACGTTCCTCGCCGTTTCTTCGTATTCTTGGACCAAAAACTGAGATCCACACCTACCTTCCACTTCTTTCTCCGGTTTTGCCTGAATCGGACGAGTTGGCCCACCCGTTAGGGCACCCGTTCGCTGCCGGTAAGATGGCCGTAAAACGAGTTTCGGAGCTCAGAATTGGATTCCGTTTTCTCCCGCCACCGAATCCCACAAAACCCGACCACGCCGCCCCCGAAACGTGAAATTTGGCCACAATCCGTGTGCTATAGCTCACGGATTTTGGCCTTTTCCGGGGGAAAAATGGGAGCAGGGCCTCCCGCATTATTTTCGCCATTTCTTCGAGCGGAAAACAGTATTTGCGCCGTGAGGAGGCCCCCGGCCCAGTTCTACAACAATCAGACCAATTCGAGCGCACGTTTCATCCCCTTTTCGCACCCCAGCAACCTCGGTAAATCAGCCGTAAAATGAGGTTCGGACCTCGAAATCGACTCCCCTCTTTTCCGATGTTCGACTGTCGCACGTATCTAATGAATCACCCCAAAATCCCGCATCGCCCCGGAAACGCGAAAGTTGGCCAAGATCCGTGAGCGACAGCACACGGCCTTGGCCTTGGCCGTGGGGTGGCTGCGTGCCTCGGCCTTGGCCTTGGCCGTGGGCTGGCTCCGTGCCTTGCTCGAAATGCAGCACATGCTCACGACCAAGGCAGGTCGCACACTCTCACGCACACACAACACACACTCGGGCCGCGCTCCGGATGCAAGGATAGGGAGCTCGAGCGTGGCCCTGTGCCTTGGCGTTGGCCGCGGGGTGGCTGTGTGGCTTGGCCTTGGCCGCGGGCGAGCATTTGGGAAAAATGTGAGCACACGTTCCTCGCCGTTTCTTCGTATTCTTGGACCAAAAACTGAGATCCACACCTACCTTCCACTTCTTTCTCCGGTTTTGCCTGAATCGGACGAGTTGGCCCACCCGTTAGGGCACCCGTTCGCTGCCGGTAAGATGGCCGTAAAACGAGTTTCGGAGCTCAGAATTGGATTCCGTTTTCTCCCGCCACCGAATCCCACAAAACCCGACCACGCCGCCCCCGAAACGCGAAATTTGGCCACAATCCGTGTGCTATAGCTCACGGATTTTGGCCTTTTCCGGGGGAAAAATGGGAGCAGGGCCTCCCGCATTATTTTCGCCATTTCTTCGAGCGGAAAACAGTATTTGCGCCGTGAGGAGGCCCCCGGCCCAGTTCTACAACAATCAGACCAATTCGAGCGCACGTTTCATCCCCTTTTCGCACCCCAGCACCCTCGGTAAATCAGCCGTAAAATGAGGTTCGGACCTCGAAATCGACTCCCCTCTTTTCCGATGTTCGACTGTCGCACGTATCTAATGAATCACCCCAAAATCCCGCATCGCCCCGGAAACGCGAAAGTTGGCCAAGATCCGTGAGCGACAGCACACGGCCTTGGCCTTGGCCGAGGGGTGGCTGCGTGCCTCGGCCTTGGCCTTGGCCGTGGGCTGGCTCCGTGCCTTGCTCGAAATGCAGCACATGCTCACGACCAAGGCAGGTCGCACACTCTCACGCACACACAACACACACTCCGGCCGCGCTCCCGAGGCAACGATAGGGAGCTCGAGGGTGGCCCTGTGCCTTGGCGTTGGGCGCGGGGTGGCTGCGAGGCTTGGCCTTGGCCGCGGGCGAGCATTTGGCCAAAATGTGAGCACACGGTCCTCGCCGTTTCTTCGTATTCTTGGACCAAAAACTGAGATCCACACCTACCTTCCACTTCTTTCTCCGGTTTTGCCTGAATCGGACGAGTTGGCCCACCCGTTTGGGCACCCGTTCGCTGCCGGTAAGATGGCCGTAAAACGAGTTTTGGAGCTCGGAATTGGATTCCGTTTTCTCCCGCCACCAACTCCCACCAAACCCGATGACGCCAGCCCAAAATCCCACACCGCCCCCGAAACGTGAAATTTGCGCACAATCCGTGTGCTATAGCTCACGGATTTTGGCCTTTTCCGCGGGAAAAATGGGCGCAGGGCCTCCCGCATTATTTTCGCCATTTCTTCGAGCCGAAAACAGTATTTGCGCCGTGAGGAGGCCCCCGGCCCAGTTCTACAACAATCAGACCAATTCGAGCGCACGTTTCATCCCCTTTTCGCACCCCAGCACCCTCGGTAAATCAGCCGTAAAATGAGGTTCGGACCTCGAAATCGACTCCCCTCTTTTCCGATGTTCGACTGTCGCACGTATCTAATGAATCACCCCAAAATCCCGCATCGCCCCGGAAACGCGAAAGTTGGCCAAGATCCGTGAGCGACAGCACACGGCCTTGGCCTTGGCCGAGGGGTGGCTGCGTGCCTCGGCCTTGGCCTTGGCCGTGGGCTGGCTCCGTGCCTTGCTCGAAATGCAGCACATGCTCACGACCAAGGCAGGTCGCAGACTCTCACGCACACACAACACACACTCCGGCCGCGCTCCCGAGGCAACGATAGGGAGCTCGAGGGTGGCCCTGTGCCTTGGCGTTGGGCGCGGGGTGGCTGCGAGGCTTGGCCTTGGCCGCGGGCGAGCATTTGGCCAAAATGTGAGCACACGGTCCTCGCCGTTTCTTCGTATTCTTGGACCAAAAACTGAGATCCACACCTACCTTCCACTTCTTTCTCCGGTTTTGCCTGAATCGGACGAGTTGGCCCACCCGTTTGGGCACCCGTTCGCTGCGGTAAGATGGCCGTAAAAACGAGTTTTGGAGCTCGGAATTGGATTCCGTTTTCTCCCGCCACCAACTCCCACCAAACCCGATGACGCCAGCCCAAAATCCCACACCGCCCCCGAAACGTGAAATTTGCGCACAATCCGTGTGCTATAGCTCACGGATTTTGGCCTTTTCCGCGGGAAAAATGGGCGCAGGGCCTCCCGCATTATTTTCGCCATTTCTTCGAGCGGAAAACAGTATTTGCGCCGTGAGGAGGCCCCCGGCCCAGTTCTACAACAATCAGACCAATTCGAGCGCACGTTTCATCCCCTTTTCGCACCCCAGCACCCTCGGTAAATCAGCCGTAAAATGAGGTTCGGACCTCGAAATCGACTCCCCTCTTTTCCGATGTTCGACTGTCGCACGTATCTAATGAATCACCCCAAAATCCCGCATCGCCCCGGAAACGCGAAAGTTGGCCAAGATCCGTGAGCGACAGCACACGGCCTTGGCCTTGGCCGTGGGGTGGCTGCGTGCCTCGGCCTTGGCCTTGGCCGTGGGCTGGCTCCGTGCCTTGCTCGAAATGCAGCACATGCTCACGACCAAGGCAGGTCGCACACTCTCACGCACACACAACACACACTCGGGCCGCGCTCCGGATGCAAGGATAGGGAGCTCGAGCGTGGCCCTGTGCCTTGGCGTTGGCCGCGGGGTGGCTGTGTGGCTTGGCCTTGGCCGCGGGCGAGCATTTGGGAAAAATGTGAGCACACGTTCCTCGCCGTTTCTTCGTATTCTTGGACCAAAAACTGAGATCCACACCTACCTTCCACTTCTTTCTCCGGTTTTGCCTGAATCGGACGAGTTGGCCCACCCGTTAGGGCACCCGTTCGCTGCCGGTAAGATGGCCGTAAAACGAGTTTCGGAGCTCAGAATTGGATTCCGTTTTCTCCCGCCACCGAATCCCACAAAACCCGACCACGCCGCCCCCGAAACGCGAAATTTGGCCACAATCCGTGTGCTATAGCTCACGGATTTTGGCCTTTTCCGGGGGAAAAATTGGAGCAGGGCCTCCCGCATTATTTTCGCCATTTCTTCGAGCGGAAAACAGTATTTGCGCCGTGAGGAGGCCCCCGGCCCAGTTCTACAACAATCAGACCAATTCGAGCGCACGTTTCATCCCCTTTTCGCACCCCAGCACCCTCGGTAAATCAGCCGTAAAATGAGGTTCGGACCTCGAAATCGACTCCCCTCTTTTCCGATGTTCGACTGTCGCACGTATCTAATGAATCACCCCAAAATCCCGCATCGCCCCGGAAACGCGAAAGTTGGCCAAGATCCGTGAGCGACAGCACACGGCCTTGGCCTTGGCCGAGGGGTGGCTGCGTGCCTCGGCCTTGGCCTTGGCCGTGGGCTGGCTCCGTGCCTTGCTCGAAATGCAGCACATGCTCACGACCAAGGCAGGTCGCACACTCTCACGCACACACAACACACACTCCGGCCGCGCTCCCGAGGCAACGATAGGGAGCTCGAGGGTGGCCCTGTGCCTTGGCGTTGGGCGCGGGGTGGCTGCGAGGCTTGGCCTTGGCCGCGGGCGAGCATTTGGCCAAAATGTGAGCACACGGTCCTCGCCATTTCTTCGTATTCTTGGACCAAAAACTGAGATCCACACCTACCTTCCACTTCTTTCTCCGGTTTTGCCTGAATCGGACGAGTTGGCCCACCCGTTTGGGCACCCGTTCGCTGCCGGTAAGATGGCCGTAAAACGAGTTTTGGAGCTCGGAATTGGATTCCGTTTTCTCCCGCCACCAACTCCCACCAAACCCGATGACGCCAGCCCAAAATCCCACACCGCCCCCGAAACGTGAAATTTGCGCACAATCCGTGTGCTATAGCTCACGGATTTTGGCCTTTTCCGCGGGAAAAATGGGCGCAGGGCCTCCCGCATTATTTTCACCATTTCTTCGTGCGAAAACAGTACTTGCGCCGTGAGGAGGCCCCCGGCCCAGTTCTACCACAATCGGA
Organism: Luvunga scandens; assembly: GCA_030449905.1. Lineage (NCBI taxonomy): Eukaryota > Viridiplantae > Streptophyta > Magnoliopsida > Sapindales > Rutaceae > Luvunga > Luvunga scandens. The sequence continues at coordinate 15,750 of JASUUG010000335.1, read as the reverse complement.
CCAATTCGCAGGCACGTTTCGACCCCTTTTCGCACCCCCGCACCCTCGGTAAATTGGCCGTAAAACGAGGTTCAGACTCGAAATCGACTCCTCTCTTTTCCGACGTTCGACTGTTGCACGTATCTAATGCATCACCCCAAAATCCTGCACCGCCCCGGAAACGCGAAAGTTGGCCAAGATCCGTGAGCGACAGCACACGGCCTTGGCCTTGGCCGCAGGGTTGCTGCCGGCCATGGCCTTGGCCTTGGCCGCAGGGTTGCTGCGGGCCATGGCCTTGGCCTTGGCCGCAGGGGTGGCTGCGTGCCATGGCCTTGGCCTTGGTCACCGGGTGGCTGTGTGCCATGGCCTTGGCCGCGGGCTGGCTGGCCTCGGCCGCAGGGTTGCTGCGTGGCTTGGCCTTGGCCACGGGGTGGCTGTGTGCCTCGGCCTTGGCCTTGGCCGCGGGCTGGCTACGTGCCTTTCTCGAAATGCAGCATATGCTCGCGACCAAGGCAGGCCGCACACAACACACACTCGGGCCGCGCTCCCGAGGCAAAGATAGGGAGCTCGAGCGTGGCCCTGTGCCTTGGCGTTGGCCGCGGGGTGGCTGCGTGGCTTGGCCTTGGCCGCGGGCGAGCATTTGGCCAAAATGTGAGCACACGGTACTCGCCGTTTCTTCGTATTCTTGGACCAAAAACTGAGACTCACACCTACCTTCCACCTCTTTCTCCGGCTTTGCCTGAATCGGACGAGTGGGCCCACCCGTTTGGGCACCCGTTTGATGCCGATAAGATGGCCGTAAAACGAGTTTCGGAGGGCGGAATTGGATTCCGTTTTCTCCCGTTTTGGTTTGGCGTCGTCGGGTTTGATGGGAGTTGGTAACGGGTGGGCCAAGCCATTCAGCCACCCCGCGGCCAACGCCAAGGCACAGGGCCATGCTCGAGCTCCCTATCCTTGCCTCGGGAGCGCGGCCGGAGTGTGTGTTGTGTGTACGTGAGAGTGTGCGACCTACCTTGGTCGCGAGCATATGCTGCATTTCGAGAAAGGCACGTAGCCAGCCCGCGGCCAAGGCCAAGGCCGAGGCACGCAGCCACCCCGTGGCCAAGGCGTAGGCACGCGACCACCCCGCGGCCAAGGCCTAGGCACGCAGCCACCCCGCGGCCAAGGCCTTGGCACACAGCCACCCGGTGGCCAAGGCCAAGGCCATGGCACCCAGCCAACCCGCGGCCAAGGCCTAGGCACGCAGCCACCCCGCGGCGAAGGCCAAGGCCGTGTGCCGTCGCTCACGGATCTTGGCCAACTTTCGCGTTACAGGGGCAGTGCGGGATTTTGGGGTGATGCATTAGATACGTGCGACAGTCGAGCATTGGAAAAGAGGGGAGTCGATTTCGAGGTCCGAACCTCGTTTTACGGCCGATTTACCGAGGGTGCGGGGGTGCGAAAAGGGGACGAAACGTGCCCGCGAATTGGTCCGATTGTGGTAGAACTGGGCCGGGGGCCTCCTCACGGCGCAAGTACTGTTTTCCGCTCGAAGAAATGGCAAAAATAATGTGGGAGGACCTGCGCCCATTTTTCCCCCGGAAAAGGCCAAAATCCGTGAGCTATAGCACACGGATTGTGGCCAAATTTCGCGTTTCGGGGGCGGCGTGGGATTTTGGGCTGGCGTCGTCGGGTTTGGTGGGAGTCGGTGGCGGGAGAAAATGAAATCCAATTCCAAGCTCCGAAACTCGTTTTACGGCCATCTTACCGGCAGCGAACGGGTGCCCAAACGGGTGGGTCCACTCGTCCGATTCAGGCAAAACCGGAGAAAGAAGTGGAAGGTAGGTGTGGATCTCAGATTTTGGTCGAAGAATACGAAGAAACAGCGAGGACCGTGTGCTCACATTTAGGCCAAATGCTCGCCCGCGGCCAAGGCCAAGCCATGCAGCCACCCAGCGGCCAACACCAAGGCATAGGGCCACACTCGAGCTCCCTATCCTTGGCTCGGGAGCCCGGCCGGAGTGTGTGTTGTGTGTGCGTGAGAGTGTGCGTCCTGCCTTGGTCGCGAGCATATGCTGCATTTCGAGAAAGGCACGTAGCCAGCCCGCGGCCAAGGCCAAGGCCGAGGCACGCAGCCACCCCGTGGCCAAGGCCTAGGCACGGGTCCACCCCGCGGCCAAGGCCTAGGCACGCAGCCACCCCGCGGCGAAGGCCTTGGCACACAGCCACCCGGTGGCCAAGGCCAAGGCCATGGCACCCAGCCAGCCCACGGCCAAGGCCTAGGCACGCAGCCACCCCGCGGCCAAGGCCAAGGCCGTGTCCTGTCGCTCACGGATCTTGGCCAACTTTCGCGTTTCCGGGGCGTTGCGGGATTTTGGGATGATGCATTAGAGACGTGCGACAGTCGAACATCGGAAAGGAGGGGAGTCGATTTCGAGGTCCGAACCTCGTTTTACGGCCGATATACCGAGGTTGCGGGGGTGCGAAAAGGGCACGAAACGTGCCCTCGAATTGGTCTGATTGTGGTAGAACTGGGCCGGGGGCCTCCTCACGGTGCAAGTACTACTTTCCGCTCGAAGAAATGGCAAAAATAATGCAGGAGGCCCTGCGCCCATTTTTCCGCCAGAAAAGGCCAAAATCCGTGAGCTATAGCACACGGATTGTGGCCAAATTTCACGTTTCGGGGGCGGCGTGGGATTTTGGGCTGGCATCGTCGGGTTTGGTGGGATTCGGTGGCAGGAGAAAACGGAATCCAATTCCGAGCTCCGAAACTCGTTTTACGGCCATCTTACCAGCAGCGAACGGGTGCCCAAACGGGTGGGCCAACTCGTCCGATTCAGGCAAAACCGGAGAAAGAAGTGGAAGGTAGGTGTGGATCTCAGTTTTTGGTCGAAGAATACGAAGCAACGGTGAGGACCATGTGCTCACATTTTGCCCAAATGCTCGCCCGCTGCCAAGGCACGGGCCAAGGCACGCGGCCACCCCGCGGCCAAGGCCAAGGCACAGGGCCACGCTCGAACTCCCTATCCTGGCCCCTGGAGCGCGGCCCAAGTGTGTGTTGTGTGTGCGCGAGAGTGTCCGACGTGCCTTGGTCGCGAGCATGTGCTGCATTTCGAGCAAGGCACGCAGCCACCCCGCGGCCAAGGCCAAGGCCATGGAACCCAGCTACCCCGCGGCCAAGGCCAAGGCACGCAGCCACCCCGTGGCCAAGGCCAAGGCACCCAGCAACGGCGAGGACCGTGTGCTCACATTTTGGCAAAATGCTCGCCCGCGGCCAAGGCTAAGGCAGAGGGCCACGCTCGAGCTCCCTATTCTTGCCCCGGGAGCACGGCCCAAGTGTGTATTGTGTGTGCGCGATAGTGTACGACATGCCTTGGTCGTGAGCATGTGCTGCATTTTGAGCATGGCACGCAGCCAGCCCGCGGCCAAGGCCAAGGCACGCAGCCATCCCGCGGCCAAGGCCAAGGCCATGGCACCCAGCAACCCCGCGGCCAAGGCCAAGGCACGCAGCCATCCCGCGGCCAAGGCCAAGGCCATGGCACCCAGCAACCCCGCGGCCAAGGCCTAGGCACGCAGCCACCCCGCGGCCAAGGCCGTGTGCTGTAGCTCATGGACCTTCGCCAACTTTCGCGTTTCCGGGGCGGGGCGGGATTTTGGGGTGATGCATTAGATACGTGCGACAGTCGAACGTCGGAGAAGATGGGAGTCGATTCCGAGGTCCGAACCTCGTTTTACGTCCGATTTACCGAACGTGCGGGGGCGCGAAAAGGGAACGAAACGTGCCTGCGAATTGGTCCGGTTGTGGTAGAACTGGGCCGGGGGCCTCCTCACGGTGCTAGTACTGTTTTCTTCATCAATAAATGGCGAAAATAATGCGGGAGGCCCTGCGCCCATTTTTCTGCCCGAAAAGGCCAAAATCCGTGAGCTACAGCACACGGATTGCGGCCAAATTTCGCGTTTCGGGGGCGGTGTGTGATTTTTGACGGGCGTGGTCGGGTTACGTGGGAGTCGGTGGCGGGAGAAAACGGAATCCAATTCCAAGCTCCGAAAATCGTTTTACAGCCATTTTACCGCCAGAGAACGGGTGCCGAAACGGGTGGGACAACTCGTCGGATTCAGGTAAAACCAGAGAAAGAAGTGGAAAGTAGGTGTGGATCTCAGTTTTTGGTCCAAGAATACGAAGCAACGGTGAGGACCGTGTGCTCACATTTTGGCCAAATGCTCGCCCGCGGCCAAGCCCAAGCCATGCAGCCACCCCGCGGCAAACGCCAAGGCACAGGGCCACGCTCGAGCTCCCTATCCTTCCCTCGGGAGTGCGGCCAGAGTGTGTGTTGTGTGTGCGTGAGAGTGTGCGACCTGCCTTGGTCGTGAGCATGTGCTGCATTTCGAGCAAGGCACGGAGCCAGCCACACAGCGACCCCGTGCCAAGGCCAAGGCCATGGCACCCAGCCACCCCGCGGCCAAGGCCTAGGCACGCAGCCGCCCCGCGGCCGAGGCCGTGTGCTGTAGCTCACGGATCTTGGCCAACTTTCGCGTTTCCGGGGTGGTGCGGGATTTTGGGGTGATGCATTAGATACGTGTGACAGTCGAACGTCGGAGAAGACGGGAGTCGATTCCGAGGTCCGAACCTCATTTTACGGCCGATTTCCGAACTAGCGGGGGTGCGAAAGGTGACGAAACGTGCCCACGAATTGGTCCGGTTGTGGTAGAACTGGGCCGGGGGCCTCCTCACGGTGCTAGTACTGTTTTGCGCTCGAAGAAATGGCGAAAATAATGCAGGAGGCCCTGCGCCCATTTTTCCGCCCGAAAAGTCCAAAATCCGTGAGCTATAGCACACGGATTGCGGCCAAATTTCGCGTTATGGGGGCGGCGTGGGATTTTTGGCTGGCGTGGTCGGGTTTGGTGGGATTTTTGCCTGGCGTGGTCGGGTTTGGTGGGAGTCGGTGGCGGGAGAAAACGGAATCCAATTCCGAGCTCCGAAACTCGTTTTACGGCCATTTCACCGCCAGAGAACGGGTTCCCCAATGGGTTGGCCAACTCGTCCGATTCAGGCAAAACCGGAGAAAGAAGTGGAAGGTAGGTGTGGATCTCAGTTTTTGGTCCAAGAATGCGAAGCAACGGCGAGCACCGTGTCCTCACATTTTGGCCAAATGCTCGCCCGCGGCCAAGGCACGCGGCCACCGCGCGGCCAAGGCCAAGGCACAGGGCCACGCTCGAGATCCCTATCCTTGCCCCGGGAGCGCGGCCCAAGTGTGTGTTGTGTGTGCGCGAGAGTGTACGACGTGCCTTGGTCGCTAGCATGCGCTGCATTTCGAGCAAGGCACGCAGCCAGCCCGCGGCCAAGGCCAAGGCCATGGCACCCAGCCACCCCGTGGCCAAGGCCTAGGCACGCAGCCAGCCCGCGGCCAAGGCCAAGGCCATGGCACCCAGGCACCCCGTGGCCAAGGCCAAGGCACGCAGCCACCTCGTGGCTAAGGCCAAGGCCATGGCACCCAGCCACGCCGCTGCCAAGGCCCAGGCACGCAGACACCCCGCGGCCAAGGCCGTGTGCTGTAGCTCACAGATCTGGGCCAACTTTCGCGTTTCCTGGGCGGTGCGGGATTTTGGGGTGTGCATTAGATACTTACGACAGTCGAACGTCGGAGAAGACGGGAGTCGATTCCGAGGTCCGAACCTCGTTTTACGGCCGATTTACCGAACGTACGGGGGTGCGAAAAGGGGACGAAATGTGCCCGCGAATTGGTCCGGTTGTGGTAGAACTGGGCCGGGGCCTCCTCATGGTGCTAGTACTGTTTTCCTCTCGAAGAGATGGCGAAAATAATGCGGGAGGCCCTGCGCCCATTTTTCCGCCCGAAAAGGCCAAAATCCGTGAGATATAGCATATGGATTGCGGCCAAATTTCCCTTTTCGGGGGCGGCGTGGGATTTTTGGCGGGCGTGGTCGAGTTTGGTGGGAGTCGGTGGTGGGAGAAAACAGAATCCAATTCCGAGCTCCGAAACTCGTTTCACGGCCATTTTACAGCGAGAGAACGGGTGCCCAAACGGGTGGGCCAACTCGTCGGATTCAGGAAAAACCAGAGAAAGAAGTGGAAGGTAGGTGTGGATCGCAGTTTTTGGTCCAAGAATAAAAAGAGAAGGCGAGGACCGTGTGCTCACATTTTGGCCAAATGCTCGCCCGCGGCTAAGCCCAAGGCGAAGGCACGCGGCCACCCCGCGGCCAAGGCCAAGGCACAGGGCCACGCTCGAGCTCCCTATCCTTGCCCCGGGAGTGCGGCCCAAGTGTGTGTTGTGTGTGCGCGAGAGCGTGCGACGTGCCTTGGTCGCGAGCATGTGCTGCATTTCGAGCAAGGCACTTAGCCAGCCAGCGGCCAAGGCCAAGGCTCGCAGCCACCCCGCGGCCAAGGCCTAGGCACGCAGCCACCCCGCGGCCAAGGCCAGGGCCATGGCACCCTGCCACCCCGCGGCCAAGGCCAAGGCCGTGCGCTGTAGCTCACGGATCTTGGCCAACTTTCGCGTTTCCGGGGCGGTGCAGGATTTTGGGGTGTTGCATTAGATACGTCCGACTGTCGAACGTCGGAGAAGACGGGAGTCGATTCCGAGGTCCGAACCTCGTTTTACCTCTGATTTACCGAACGTGCGGGGGTGCGAAAAGGGGATGAAATGAGCCCGCGAATTGGTCCGGTTGTGGTAGAACTGGGCCGGGGGCCTCCTCACGGTGCCAGTACTGTTTTCCTCACGAAGAAATGGCGAAAATAATGCGGGAGAAAGTGCGCCCATTTTTCCGCCTGAAAAGGCCAAAATCCGTGACCTATAGCACACGGATTGTGGCCAAATTTCGCGTTTCGGGGGCGGCGTGGGAATTTTTGGCTGGCGTGGTCGGGTTTGGTGGGAGTCGGTGGCAGGAGAAAAGGGAATCCAATTCCGAGCTCCAAAACTCGTTTTACGGCCATTTTACCGCCAGAGAACGGGTGCCCAAACGGGTGGGCCAACTCGTCCGATTCAGGCAAAACCGGAGAAAGAAGTGGAAGGTAGGTGTGGATCTCAGTTTTTGGTCCAAGAATACGAAGCAACGGCGAGGACCGTGTGCTCACATTTTGGCCAAATGCTCGCCCGCGGCCAGGGCACGCGGCCACCCCGCGGCCAAGGCCAAGGCACAGGGCCACGCTCGAGCTCCCTATCCTTGCCCCGGGAGCGCGGCCCAAGTGTGTGTTGTGTGTGCGCGAGAGTGTACGACGTGCCTTGGTCGCGAGCATGTGCTGCATTTCGAGCAAGGCACGCAGCCAGCCCGCGGCCAAGGTCAAGGCACGCAGCCACCCCGCGGCCAAGGCCAAGACACGCAGCCCACACGCAGCCCACACGCAGCCCGTACGCGCGCGGCATCAACGGCCAATGCATATAGCGGGCGTTGCCGAAGCGTCTGTCCGACTTTGTTTGGGCCGAAATTTTAGGAGGTGACATATTTCGACCGAAGTTATCTTACGGGACTCAAAAGTGGGGGAAACAGCGCGGAAGCTCCGGGCCCCATTTTTCGGGCCAAAATGGCCAAAGACCGTGTGCTGTAGCTCGCGGATCTGGTCCAACTTTCGTGCCGTGGCCAATGCCCAGGTATGGTGCAGCCAACGCGCGCTCCCGAGGCAAGGATAGGGAGCTTGAGCGTGGCCCCGTGCCTTGGCCGTGAGCACCCGTTTTGCCCCCACTCCCAAATGCCACGTGAGGCTAAAAACACCTCTTTTCGTGCTACGAAATATTTTTCTCTTTCTATTTAATAGTATTTCACATTTTTTTCTACCATCATGGAAAAAATCACACCGTAATTCAATATACTTTTTTTTTGGGGGGGTGAGAGTTAGCTCAAGGACTGGTGGTGTCTACTGCTGGTGGGTCCAAAATTGCTCTAATACCTCGATTGTCGATTGCATATATATCCTAATATGCAGCAGAAAATAATTTTTAAATTAAATGTGAAATATTCAGATATGTTGTTTTTGAAATTAATGTAATAATATTTGAAGAGAATATTCGAAGCTTTAGCTCTCGCTTGAACCCCTAACATGTAGGTCAAAAATGCAAATAAATTTTCAAGCCTACCATTGAGACAACTTAAAATATCAATATACAACACGCAAATAAAATTTATATTTGGATCTAAGATATAAATTAATTATAAATCAAATAATTAATGATTTCACATCACAATTGGAAATTTAAGTTGCTGCTTGCTGTGGTGAAATCCAAATTAAAATTTCTTATTGTTGAAAAAAGTTAGGGTTAAAAAATTCGTGCTACAAAAAATGTGTGAAAACATAAGAGAAACACAAAATTAAGGTTCGGGAAAGCCCCGCAAGCTCCTACGAGAGGCCCTGCGCCCATTTTTCCGCCCGAAAAGGCCAAAATCCGTGAGCTATAGCACACGGATTGTGGCCAAATTTAGTGTTTCGGGGGCGGCATGGGATTTTTGGCTGGCGTGGTTGGGTTTGGTGGGAGTCGGTGGCGGGAGAAAACCGAATCCAATTCCGAGCTCCCAAACTCGTTTTACGGCCATTTTACCGCCAGAGAACGGGTGCCCAAACGAGCGGGCCAACTCGTCCGATTCAGGCAAAACCGGAGAAAGAAGTGGAAGGTAGGTGTGGATCTCAGTTTTTGGTCCAAGAATACGAAGCAACGGCGAGGACCGTGTGCTCACATTTTGGCCAAATGCTCCCCCGCGGCCAAGGCACGCGGCCACCCCGCGGCCAAGGCCAAGGCACAGGGCCACGCTCGAGCTCCCTATCCTTGCCCCGGGAGCGCGGCCCAAGTTTGTGTTGTGTGTGCGCGAGAGTGTGCGACGTGGCTTGGTCGCAAGCATGTGCTGCATTTCGAGCAAGGCACGCAGCCAGCCCGCAGCCAATGCCAAGGCACGTAGCCACCACGCGGCCAAGGCCTAGGCACGCAGCCACCCCGCGGCCAAGGCCTAGCCACGCAGCCACCCCGCGGCCAAGGCCTAGGCACGCAGCGACCCCGTGGCCAAGGCCAAGGCACGCAGCCACCCCGTGGCCAAGGCCAAGGCCATGGCACCCAGCCACCCCGCGGCCAAGGCCTAGGCACGCGGCCACCCCGCGGCCAAGGCCGTGTGCTGTAGCTCACAGATCTTGGCCAACTTTCGCATTTCCGGGGCGGGGCGGGATTTTGGGGTGATGCATTAGATACGTGCGACAGTCGAACGTCGGAGAAGACGGGAGTCAATTCCGAGGTCCGAACCTCGTTTTACGTCTGATTTAACGAACGTGCGGGGGTGTGAAAAGGGGACGAAACGTGCCAGCGAATTGGTCCGGTTGTGGTAGAACTGGGCCGGGGCTTCCTCACGGTGCTAGTACTGTTTTGGGATTGAAGAAATGGCGAAAATAATGCGGGAGGCCCAGCGCCCATTTTTCCGCCCGAAAAGGCCAAAATCCGTGAGCTATAGCACACGGATTGCGGCCAAATTTCGTGTTTCAGCGGCGGTGTCGGATTTTTGGCTGGCGTGGTCGGGTTTGGTGGGAGTCGGTGGCGGGAGAAAACGGAATCCAATTCCGAGCTCCGAAACTCGTTTTACGGATATTTTACCGCTAGAGAACGGGTGCCCAAACGGGTCGGCCAACTCGTCCGATTCAGGCAAAACCGGAGAAAGAAGTGGAAGGTAGGTGTGGATCTCAGTTTCTGGTCGAAGAATACGAAGCAACGGCAAGGACCGTGTGCTCACATTTTGGCCAAATGCTCGCCCGCGGCCAAGGCCAACGCCAAGGCATGCGGCCACCCCGCGGCCAAGGCCAAGGCACAGGGCCACGCTCGAGCTCCCTATCCTTGCCCCGGGAGCACAGCCCAAGTTTGTGTTGTGTGTGTGCAAGAGTTTGCAACGTGCCTTGGTCGCGAGCATGTGCTGCATTTCGAGCAAGGCACGCAGCCAGCCCGCGGCCAAAGCCAAGGCACGTAGCCACCCCACGGCCAAGGCCTAGGCACGCAGCCACCCCGCGGCCAAGGCCAAGGCCATGGCACCCAGCCACCCCGCGGCCACGGCCAAGGCCCTGGCACGCAGCCACCCTGTGGCCAAGGCCAAGGCACGCAGCCACCCTGTGGCCAAGGCCAAGGCGATGGCACCCAGCCACGCCGCTGCCAAGGCCTTGGCACGCAGCCACACCGCGGCCAAGGCCGTGTGCTGTAGCTCACGGATCTTGGCCAACTTTCACGTTTCCGGTACGGTGCGGTATTTGGGGGTGATGCATTAGATACGTGCGACAGTCGAACGTCAGAGAAGACGGGAGTCGATTCCAAGGTCCGAACCTCAATTTACGGCCGATTTACCGAACGTGAGGCGGTGCGAAAAGGGGACGAAACGTGCCCGCGAATTGGTCCGGTTGTGGTAGAACTGGGCCGGGGGCCTCCTCACGGTGCTAGTACTGTTTTGTGCTCAAAGAAATGGCAAAAATAATGCGGGAGGCCCTGCGCCAATTTTTCTGCCCGAAAAGGCCAAAATCCGTAAGCTATAGCACACGGATTGCGGCCAAATTTCGTGTTTCGGGGGCGGCGTGGTATTTTTGGCTGGCGTGGTCGGGTTTGGTGGGAGTCGGTGGTGGGAGAAAACGGAATCCAATTCCGAGCTCCGAAACTCGTTTAGCGGCCATTTTACCGCCAGCGAATGGGTTCCCAAACGGGTGGGCCAACTCGTTCAATTCAGGCAAAACCGGAGAAAGAAGTGGAAGGTAGGTGTGGATCTCAGTTTTTGGTCCAAGAATACGAAGCAACGGCGAGGACCGTGAGCTCACATTTTGGCCAAATGCTCCCCCGCGGCCAAGACCAAGGCCCAGGGCCACGCTCGAGCTCACTATCCTTGCCCCGGGAGCGCGGCCCAAGTTTGTGTTGTGTGTGCGCGAGAGTGTGCGACGTGCCTTGGTCACGAGAATGTGCTGCATTTCGAGAAAGGCACGGCACGCAGCCAGCCAGCCCGCCATGCCCAAGGCCGTGTGCTGTAGCTCATGGATCTTGGCCAACTTTCGCATTTTTCCGCTCGAAAAGGCCAAAATCCGTGAGCTATAGCACACGGGTTGCGGCCAAATTTCGCGTTTCGGGGGCGGCATGGGATTTTTGGCGGGCGTGGTCGGGTTTGGTCGGAGTCGGTGGCGGGAGAAAACGGAATCCAATTCCGAGCTCCCAAACTCGTTTTACGGCCATTTTACCGCCAGAAAACGGGTGCCCAAACGGGTCGGCCAACTCATCGGATTCAGGCAAAACCAGAGAAAGAAGTGGAAGGTAGGTGTGGATCTCAATTTTTGGTCCAAGAATACGAAGCAACGGCGAGGACCGTGTTTTCACATTTTGGCCAAATGCTCGCCCGCGGCCAAGGTCAAGGCCAAGGCACGCGGCCACCCCACGGCCATGGCCAAGGAGCAGGGCCACGCTCGAGCTCCCTATCCTCGCCCCGGGAGCGCGCCACAAGTGTGTGTTGTGTGTGCGCAAAGTGTGCGACGTGCCTTGGTTGCGAGCATGTGCTGCATTTCGAGCAAGGCACGCAGCCAGCCCGAGGCCAAGGCCAAGACACGCAGCCAGCCCGCGGCCAAGGCACGCAGCCACCCGCGGCCAAGGCCAAAGCCATGGCACCCAGCCACCTCGCGGACAAGGCCTAGGCACTAAGCCACCCCGCGGCCAAGGCCAAGGCCATGGCACCCTGCCACCCCGCGGCCAAGGCCTCGGCGCGCAGCCACCCCGTGGCCAACGCCAAGGCCATGGCACCCAGCCACCCCGCGGCCAAGGCCTAGGCACGAAGCCACCCCGCGGCCAAGGCCGTGTGCTGTATCTCACGGATCTTGGCCAACTTTCGTGTTTCCGGGGCGGGGCAGGATTTTGGGGTGATGCATTAGATACGTGCGACAGTCGAACGTCGGAGAAGACGGGAGTCAACTCCGAGGTCCGAACCTTGTTCTACGTCTGATTTAACGAACGTGCGGGGGTGCGAAAAGGGGACGAAACGTCCCCGCGAATTGGTCGGGTTGTGGTAGAACTGGGCCGGGGGACTCCTCACGGTGCTGGTACTGTTGTCCTCTTGAAGAAATGACGAAAATAATGCAGGAGGCGCTGCGCCCATTTTTCCGCCCGAAAAGGCCAAAATCCGTGAGCTATAGCACACGGATTGCGGCCAAATTTCGCGTTTCGGGGGCGGCATGGCATTTTTGGGTGGCATGGTCGGGTTTGGCGGGAGTCGGTGGTGGGAGAAAACGGAATCCAATTCCGAGCTCCGAAACTCGTTTTACGGCCATTTTATTGCCAAAGAATCGGTGCCCAAACGGGTGGGCCAACTCGTACGATTCAGGCAAAACCGGAGAAAGAGGTGGAAGGTAGGTGTGGATCTCAATTTTTGGTCCAAGAATACGAAGCAACGGCGAGGACCGTGTGCTGACATTTTGGCCAAATGCTCGCCCGCGGCCAAGGCCAAGGCACAGGGCAAGCCTCGAGCTCCCTATCCTTGGCCCGGGAGCGCGGCCCAAGTTTGTGTTGTGTGTGCGCGAGAGTGTGCGACGTGCCTTGGTCGCGAGCATGTGCTGCATTTCTAGCAAGGCACGCAGCCAACCCGCGGCCAAGGCCAAGGCCATGGGACCCAGCCACCCCGCGGCCAAGGCCTAGGCACGCGGCCACCCCGCGGCCACCCCGCGGCCAAGGCCAAGGCCATGGCACCCAGCCACCCTGCGGCCAAGGCCAAGGCACGCAGCCACCCCGTGGCCAAGGCCAAGGCACGCAGCCACCCCGTGGACAAGGCCAAGGCCATGGCACCCAGCCACGCCGCTGCCAAGGCCTAGGCACGCAGCCCCCCCGCGGCCAAGGCCGTGTGCTGTAGCTCACAGATCTTGCCCAACTTTCGCGTTTCCGGGGCGGTGCGGGATTTTGGAATGATGCATTAGATACGCAGTTGGATTCAGTTTTCTTCCGCCACCGACTCCCACCAAACCCGACCACGCCAGCCAAAAATCCCACGCCGCCCCCGAAGCGCGAAATTTGGCCACAATCCGTGTGCTATTGCCCACGGATTTTGGCCTTTTCAGGCGGAAAAATGGGCGCAGGGCATCCCGCATTATTTTTTCCATTTCCTCGAGCTGAAAGCAGTACTTGCACCGTGAGGAGGCCCCCGGCCCAGTTCTACCACAATCGGACCAATTCGAGGGCACGTTTCGTCCCCTTTTCGCACCCCCGCGGCCTCGGTAAATCGGCCGTAAAACGAGGTTCGGACCTCGAAATCGACTCCCCTCTTTTCCGACGTTCGACTGTCGCACGTATCTAATGCATCACCGAAAAATCCCGCACCGCCCCGGAAACGCGAAAGTTGGCCAAGATCCGTGAGCTACAGCTCACGGCCTTGGCCTTGGCCGCAGGGTGGCTGCGTGCCATGGCCTTGGCCTTGGCCTCGGGGTGGCTGCGTCCCAAGGCCTTGGCCGCGGGGTGGCTGCGTGCCTAGGCGTTGGCCGCGGGCTGGCTGGGTGCCATGGCCTTGGCCGCAGGGTGGACGCGTGCCTAGGCCTGGGCCACGGGGTGGCTGCGTGCCTCGGCCTTGGCCTTGGCCGCGGGCTGGCTCCGTGCCTTGCTCGAAATGCAGCACATGCTCGCGACCAAGGCAGGTCGCACACTCTCACGCACACACAACACACACTCCAACCGCACTCCCGAGGCAAGGATAGGGAGCTCGAGCATGGCCCTGTGCCTTGGTGTTGGCCGCGGGGTGGCTGCATGGCTTGGCCTTGGCCGCGGGCGAGCATTTGGCCAAAATGTGAGCACACGGTGCTCGCCGTTTCTTCGTATTCTTCGACCAAAAACTGAGATCCACACCTACCTTCCACTTCTTTCTCCGGTTTTGCCTGAATAGGACGAGTGGGCCCACCCGTTTGCGCACCCTTTCGCTGCCGGTAAGATGGCCGTAAAACGAGTTTCGGATCATGGCCAACTTTCGCGTTTCCGGGCCGGTGCGGGATTTTGGGGTGATGCATTAGATACGTGCGACAGTCGAGCGTTGGAAAAGAGGGGAGTCGATTTCGAGGTCCGAACGTGTGTTTTACAGCCGTTTTACCGAGGGTGCGGGGGTGCGAAAAGGGGACGAAACGTGCTCGCGAATTGGTCCGATTGTGGTAGAACTGGGCCGGGGGCCTCCTCACAGCGCAAGTACTGTTTTCCGCTTGACGAAATGGCGAAAATAATGCGGGAGGCCCTGCGCCCATTTTTCACCCGGAAAAGGGCAAAATCCGTGAGCTATAGCACACGGATTGTGGCCAAATTTCGCGTTTCGGGGGCGGCGTTGGATTTTAGGCTGGCGTCGTCGGGTTTGGTGGGAGTCGGTGGCGGGAGAAAACAGAATCCAATTCCGAGCTCCGAAACTCGTTTTACGGCCATCTTACCGGCAGCGAACGGGTGCCCAAACGGGTGGGCCAACTCGTCCGATTCAGGCAAAACCAGAGAAAGAAGTGGAAGGTAGGTGTGGATCTCAGTTTTTGGTCCAAGAATACGATGAAACGGCGAGGACCATGTGCTCACATTTTTACCAAATGCTCGCCCGCGGCCAAGGCCAAGCCACGCAGCCACCCCGCGGCCAACGCCAAGGCACAGGGCCAAGCTCGAGCTACCTATCCTTGCCTCGGGAGCGCGGCCCGAGTGTGTGTTGTGTGCGCGTGAGAGTGTACGACCTGCCTTGGTCGTGAGCATGTGCTGCATTTCGAGCAAGGCACGGAGCCAGCCCGCGGCCAAGGCCAAGGCCGAGGCACGCAGCCACCCCGTGGCCAAGGCAAAGGCACGCGTCCACCCCGCGGCCAAGGCCATGGCACCCAGCCACCCCGCAGCCAAGGCCATGGCACCCAGCCAGCCCGCGGCCAAGGCCTAGGCACGCAGCCAGGTCGCGGGACAAGGCCTTGGCACGCAGCCACCCCGAGGCCAAGGCCAAGGGCATGGCACGCAGCCACCCCGCGGCCAAGGCCAAGGCCATGGCACGCAGCCACCCCGCGGCCAAAGCCAAGGCCATGTGCTGTAGCTCACGGGCTTTGGCCAACTTTCGTGTTTGCGGGGCGGTGCGGGATTTTGGGGTGATGCATTAGATACGTGCGACAGTCGAGCGTTGGAAAAGATGGGAGTCGATTTCGAGGTCCGAACCTCGTTTTACGGCAGCTTTACCGAGGGTGCGGGGGTGCGAAAAGGGGACGAAATGTGCCCTTGAATTGGTCCGATTGTGGTACAACTGGGCCGGGGGCCTCCTCACGGCACAAGTACTGCTTTCCGCTCGAAGAAATGGCAAAAAGAATGCGGGAGGCCCTGCGCCCATTTTTCCGCCAGAATAGGCCCAAATCCGTGAGCTATAGCACACGGATTGTGGCCAAATTTCGCGTTCCGGGGGTGTCGTGGCATTTTGGGCTGGCGTGGTCGGGTTTGGTGGGAGTCGGTGGCGGGAGAAAACGGAATCCAATTCCGAGCTCCGAAACTCGTTTTACGGCCATCTTACCGGCAGCGAACGGGTACCCAAACGGGTGGGCCCACTCGTCCGATTCAGGCAAAACCGGAGAAAGAAGTGCAAGGTAGGTGTGGATCTCAGTTTTTGGTCCAAGAATACGAAGAAACGGCGAGGACCGTGTGCTCACATTTTGGCCAAATGCTCGCCCGCGGCCAAGGCCAAGCCACGCAGCCACCCCGCGGCCAACGCCAAGGCACAGGGCCACACTCGAGCTCCCTATCCTTGCCTCGGGAGCGCGGCCGGAGTGTGTGTTGTGTCTGCGTGAGAGTGTGTGACCTGCCTTGGTCGCGAGCAGGTGCTGCATTT
>JASUUG010000334.1:0-35981 GCA_030449905.1 Luvunga scandens | reverse complement strand
AATGGTCAATCAGATAAATTGAGGTGACCAGAAAACAGGAATTTCTAAGGCAATAACAAACGAATTATTTCCATTACTTAATTCAATGATGTGTTAATTAATTACATAAGGGTATAAATAATTTCTCTTCCAGAGAAGAGACTCCAATGACCCCCAACCTCTACCCTCTTAGCCTGATCATTCTACCATTCACATAACAACATTCTCTGTTAAACTCATCGCAGCTAAGACAATCCATATCGCACAGTTCCCACATTCCTATGTGCAGCCACAGCAACTGCTGCAGCACCGAACTGGGATTGCGCCTGCAGCAACTTTGCATCAATAGCAATTCGCTCATTCAATTGATCTACCTTGGCTTGTGGTTGGTAATAAGGATTCACGTTGACATCAATAGGCAAGCCATGAACTGGTTTTGCACCAAGGTTGTGTTGTGTGGGCTCTGGTTTAACATGAGAAGAACCCCTCCCAGACTCTAGTCCTGACTTCTCTTGGCTTATGGTGTTGGTCTTAAAGAAACAATGTGGCGATACATTCTGTGGGGGAAGGACTGCATTTCTGTAAAACATTCTTGCATCATAGGTATCTTTAATGTTTCTCCCATTCTCATATGGCACAACCGAACCAACAACTCTCCCTGGTTTTGCTGACAAGAAAGAGGAAAAAGAATGAAACTGTCAGCTACCAAATTACAGCAATTACAACTTCCAACCACCAAATCTATTTGAAAAGGTGCTAGCAGAGGCCTGACAGATCAGATTCAAAAAGAATGGAAAAGATTGAGATAAATAAGAGCTCCATGTATACCTGCTGGGCACTCTTGTGGAGGTCAGAAACTTGGGAATGATTTCCAGAAATTTCATCGGTTACTCTAAAATTTCTAGAAGTGTCTTCTGTCATTTGCTGGCTTTAGATGAAGCTTCAGCATTATGCTACAACAGGAGGGATTGTGCCTGAGTGAATCCGCAGACCTGCTAACAGACAGGTTCAGAAACAAACCACCAAGATCATTAGAGGCCAAATATTAAGCTCTCTAGCAGCCAAGTATTTAACGATTCTGGATCAGCTTAAGGAAATTCATACACCAATATTTTAATTTAAAAAACCAAGAACAGAAACACACGTTCATCTGGATTCCCCATCAGCCTTAGCCAAAATAACAAAGTGCTATCTAGAATTTGGCAAATAATAGGACAAACTAATTGCAAAAATGATAAGACCATGGTATGTAACTAAAGATAGTTCACTCAGCATAGTCTTATCGTGAGTGAGACATGCTTCCTCTCTGGAGAATCACCGACCACTTCTTCCACCATTTTCCTCGAGATATGCAAACTGCTTTCTGAATTGGCCTATAGCACTGCAATGGAACGAGATGTTCAAAATTATTGGCAAAATGAGATAAAAAAAATCTAAAATCAATATAAAGAATACTAATAACATTTAAGGGTTCTATGAAAATTAGAACCTAGGGTAGAGAAAAATTTGTGCCTTCAGTTCCATTAATATAGTCTTTTGCGCAGCTGAGGATGATATTCTAGTATCTCTCTATATATTAGTTCTCTAATATCATCCTTCGTCACCCTGCTCTCTCAAATTCAAATTCCAACTTTGAAATTGGCTGACAAGAAGGCTCTCTTTCAATCTTGGCAAGGCCTTTGAAGTACGGATCAGCCAGCGCCTGTCAAAACCAGAATATTGAGAAGGTCAAGTACAATAAAGAAAAAGACTAAAAACCTATTGACAACAAATATAAAAAAAAAAATGATAAAACTGTAATCCTTTATGGGTTAAATGTTTCATCTGCTAACCTTCTTATGGGAGGGAACAAAAGATATCACAGAATACCAACCTCTTCAGCAGTCGGCCGATCCTTTGGGTCAAATGCTATTAATCTCTGCAATAGACGAAGTGCTAAAGGATCTACATTTGGAAACTTCTGAAATAATGGCACAGGAGGCTTCTTCCAGATTTCTGTCAAGTATTTTCTAGCTTTTTCATTTCGAACCTGCATTTGTTTTGCTCGAAAACATACTATCAAATATATGGACAAGAAATACAAATAAACATAGCAGCTTAAGAAACAATCATGTAGAAAACACAAAAGCTAAAAAGAAAAAAATAAGAGATGTGCATCATACCACAGCAATCGCTTCTGGTGAAGGTGTTCCAAGAAGATCAGTGATCAAATCTAATTGATGAACAACACTTTTACCAGGAAACAACGGCTTCCCTGTCAATACCTCAGCGAATATGCAGCCAATACTCCAAATATCAATTGNAGGTGTGTACTGTCAGAAAGATACCAACACAAGTAAGATTACCAAAGAAGAAAAAAATTGACATTGTAAGTAAAACCGCTCCAGAGAAACGGACATAACATGACACAAGTACCTGATAAGACAGATATTTCAACTTCCAGGAGAGTTCATAGTCCTCCCTGAACAACAATTGTTTTAATCTAGGCATTACTGCTTACTCTAAAGTACTCAAGCAGTTTATAGAGAAAAAATATGTGTTACTTTAGCACTATTCCATCTCATAACAGCTAAACATGTCACTCTAGTTACAACGCTGCTCAAGAAAAGCAGAAAAAGAAATGTTGTGCAAATCTGGAGATGCTACATAGATTCGTCTTTCTTAAAGAAGTTCAAATAACAGATAGAGTAGCAACAGAATTTTATCAAATAACCCATCAAATCTATTACCATTGATCTAGAAATGGGAGATAGTAAAATGATGCCCACATTGGGCAACCCATACCTTTGAAAAGAAAGATCCACACAGCTCTGGAGCCCTGTACCATCTGGTAGCCACATAATCCTGTGAAGAACATCAGAAAAATAAAATTTGCAAGAATTCTGCATGCTTCTGCAAATCAAACTATCAAGTTACATAAGCTATTTATATGACTGCAAAACAAGGGCATTGAAAGTACAAACCGTCCAAAAGACAGTCA
Organism: Luvunga scandens; assembly: GCA_030449905.1. Classification (NCBI taxonomy): domain Eukaryota; kingdom Viridiplantae; phylum Streptophyta; class Magnoliopsida; order Sapindales; family Rutaceae; genus Luvunga; species Luvunga scandens. Next base: position 33,022 of record JASUUG010000334.1, on the reverse strand, counting down.
TTGGAGTATCACTAAAAGCAACTCTTGCTAGTCCAAAATCACAGACTTTGAGTTTGCAATTAGCATTCGCCAATATATTTTTTGGTTTAAGATCCCGGTGGTACACATTTGCTGTGAGCAAATAACAAAGAAGAATCAGAAAACTGTCAACATATTTCGAGCTTTTCTTTTTTCCCCCTCCCTTAATATATTAAAGCTTAAAAGCTTAAGATACCATGAACTTAATAAAAAGTGGATCCAGCAAAGAAATAACTGAAGTTTAACAAAACAAAATCAAAATGAAAGAAAAAATCACAAAATAAACGGTGGTACTTGAGCTACTAAAAGGACAGCAAATCATTGTCATTTGTGTCACATATCATAGCCGCCTAAAAAAAAGAGCAAGATATACTTCGATTAGTATAAAAAGGGGAAAAGGAATAACCTGTATGCATATATTTCAATGCACGTAGCATTTGGTAAAGGAAAAACTGATGGTGTTCACGGGTCAAATCATCATTAGCTTTGATGACCTGGTGCAGGTCAGACTCCATAAGCTCAAATACAACATATATATCTTTAAACTCTCTCTTTGAGGGTGGCAACATGATACGCTTAATTTCAACAATATCAGGATGCCGTAAAAGCCTTAGCAACTTGACTTCACGCAGGATCCGAATTGCATCAGAAATGTGCTCAAAAACATCATGTATCTTCTTTATAGCAACTTTCTCCCCAGTATGTGTGTCAATAGCAGCACAGACAACTCCATAGCTTCCCTTCCCAATAACTTCCAAAATCTTGTATCTGTTAGCATCACCATACTCTGTGAAAAAGTCCTTGTCTTTCAGGTCCTGAATGACAAACTAGCAAAAGACAAATATTAGACCTATATGCCAAGACTGGTATAACTAGAAGCGTCACATAAAGAGAACCAAAGAAATTTGACAAATTCCACATGCATGCTTAAAAATTAAAATAGACGTCAGACAACCAGGCAAAGCAGGAGGAACGCAAGGCCTAACTATCGACAACTCTAACATAAAAAATTTTAACTTCCTAAAGTGATGGAGGAGACAGCAACCTTCTCTAGACTGAAAACAATTTAGGCACAGAAAATAATAATTCCAATTTATAGATAATCAAATCATTTAGGGAACAGATTCAGGCTCCAGAAAGTAATACCAGCCTAATGAAAGCGCCAGTGAATAATCAGACAAATGAAACGCAAGCTAATTTCATTCCCAGAAATTGCAGTCCGGCATAACCAAAGGGGCATCAAAACACATATCTGAGTAAATCATATTAGAACAATTGTTTTTCATCAAGTCCATCCAGGGAATTTAGATATGCTGAGTGCTGTCCCAAAAATTGGGACTGAAAAAAAAATTACTCAAAATATACAACAAAATAAAGTCATGATAAGTGATGCACACCGGCTAAACTGTCCCAAAAGGGAAAACCTAAATTAGAAACAAATATTCAGTTACTTTTAAGAGGGTAACCATTATTTCATTTTCTTTTCATAAATTTGCTTTCCACCAGATCTAATCTTTCTCAAACTTTCCCAGGAATCAAATGGGCGAAAACTCAAACCCTAAACTATCAACTGAAAAAAATTCACCAAAGAGAAAAACAGAGAGGGAGAAAGTAACCTTCTTTGTCTGATCTTGCTGCATCTTTCAAACAAAGATCTCTCCTTTCTCTCTTTTTACTTCAATTCAAGTGTAAAAATATGAACTTTCCGGGGAAAAGCAATAAACTTTCGTGGGAAACAAAGAAAGTAGACAAATGAAAATAAAAAACTCAAGAACCCGGAAACAAAATCAAATCAAAATTCACTTCCCCCAGCGAGGTACAACAAAACCACACCAACCCAAATGCAATAGCCAAGAAGCTTCTCTCTCATTCAAATCAAATCACCTAAAAAAGAAAAAACCTGCAGTTTCTTGAAGAAACTCCAATTTTATTATTATCTGAAAATTAGATGCTTGAAGATAAAAGTGAAATGAACAGTGTGGCTTTAGCAAGATCTGATTGTCAATTTTTATTATTATTTAAGAGAATATATAGAGAGAGTGGAAAGTTCTGTTGTGGGTGCGAGCAATACAATATAAATACTGTACTTCCAATTTTTTTTTTTTTAAATTTGTTTTGATTATTTTTTGCGTTTTTGTTTTTAAATTTGTTTTTATTATTTTCTGTGGTGGTACTTTAGTGGGTACGGAGCCCAGTGAACGGTATACGTCAGTGGCAGTATGGTAATTTTATTTACCGTGCCCTTTTTGTGATTACATCAATAAATTCTTTATCTATTTGCAAAATTAATAGTTTTCAAAAGGTGTGCACAAAATAGATAATTTTCTCATTTCATTTAATTATAAATAAAAAAGTTTGACTGGATTAATTGGTTTTCAAATTAACTTAATCGTTTGGTGAAACGATAATGTAAAAATATTTTGCCTACATCAATTACATTAATCGTGAATCAAATCGGTCAAATTACAAAATTAGTATCAAGTACTAATCTCAGATTGTGTTTGTTTTTTTATCTAAAATATAAATGGATATGAATTTATCTAAATCTAAATAGTCTTCAATAAAAATATCTTAATAATATGTTTATTTTTTTTTTCAACATCTGAAGAGAAAAATTTAAAAGGTAATAGTTTAACATAAATATCTTTTAAGTGGTACACATATTTGTTGTTTACAATTTATAATTTTCATAAGTTAATTATTTTGGTAGCATTAAAAAAAATACTATTATTATTGATCTTAATTTAATTTTTTAATAAAAGATGTAATTATAACATCAATTTGTATTATAAAGTCAACACTATTATTTTATTTTTGATTCATCACAATGAACATAATTTGATTTGTTCAATATTTCAGTTTAGTTAATATTATTGTATGAATAAAAATTTAAAGTAATTAAAAAAATAACTTCAAAAATAGTATAAAAATATTAGGTTTATACATAATATTGGAAATACATGAATTGTTAAGGGTATTTTTGAGATTTGAAATTAAAATTTTCTATTTAGACTTTAGACTTTACATAAGAGTGGATTTTTTTTTTTTACTTTTTCTATTTAGATAAAATTTTTTTTAAATAAGTGAAAATTTAAAAAACGCCCTAGAGACGTGGTTGGGTTGGTTGATAAAAATTGTCGCTTTACAAGCAGTTTGATCCTTAGGGTTAGAAGAGAGATAAAAATCAGATTTGAAACTTATCTACCTCTCCTTATCTTTTTAAAAAAAGGAAAAAAATGATAAGTTAAAAAACAAACAACCTAAAATATATAAATGTTTGAAAAAAAGTTAAATTTATACTTTAGAATAAAAAACAAACAGCACCTCATATTTTGCTAAGCTCTTAATAAATTACTAGGATTTTTTTTTTTTATCATTTTATCGGACAAATTTAACACTCAACAAAAACTTAGCTTGGTGCTAAATTCTTGTCCTAAATTACATTTGAAAGTCAGATAATATTCGCCAAAATAAACTATCCTCTAAGATTAGAAAATTGGTGAGTTTAAAAATAGATATTAATTTCAAAGTTTTTTTTTGTTACAATAAAAATTTGAAATCAATTTTATGATAGGACAATCGGAAAATTTAAGTGATATTAAAGTTTGAAAATTTAAGCTTAGATGGGTTAATTTATTTCTAAATATTTGAAAAAAAAAATCAACTTCTAAATAGACACGAGAAGAATCAAACCCTTAATCCTAGTAATAAAATGAAGGGAAGAGATTCATCAATCAATAATTTACAAGTTTTATATTATTTAATCATTTCATCATCATCACCAACAAGTTAGATTTGCATTTTGCATATTATAGATTTATGATCCGTTTGTATGCTATGTTATTTTTTATTTATTTGCAATTAAACATTGAAAAGTTAATTAATAGAATTTTTTAATGATGCTGTGTGAATTTTTATAACATTAATAATGAGGTTATTGTATATCTTTGGATTTAAGGTCCTATTTGGAATTGTATTTAAAACACTATATTTAATTCTTTTTTAAGTTACTCTATTTTGAAAACATCTTTCAAAAGTATGTAGGAGATTATTTTTTATAAATAACTTATCAAATAAGTGAGTGCACTTTTTTTAAGTTCCTATTATAACGTTATTATTTTAATTAAAGGATAATTATATTTAACTTTTTCACAAACCCTAATATACAAATAAATTTTTTTTATTATATAATAAAATAACAATTTCGTGATAAAATTTAATAAATGCATATATTCTATTTTTTAAACTTACAACAAATGGAACAATAGGATTTATTGAATACCAAATTATTTTTAATTAATAAATTATTCATTTGCAAAGCAAATACAACTTATTTCATTAACTACTACAATCTCATACTAATCGTAAATGTTTAATCTTTACCATTCGTCTAATTTAATAGATAAATAATTAGTTATTTATTCTTTTTTGTCATGTGTTCCTAAGTTCTAAAAAATGAAAATCTTCTCTCCTTATTTATCATTTAATTTATTTTAATTCAAGCTAGCTGCTTTCCATATGAATTCTTCACGCATTCCATTTTATTGTTAATGCATTCCATTTTATTTGTTAATTGACACTTGAAATTAGTTAAAACATAACAGATATTGATAAAGATTGGCCTTTTATTTGTTTCATCATCATCACCATCACAACGATGGTTAAAGAAGCGGGACATCAATGGCCGACCAAGCGTATTTCCATTAACAAATAGTGATATTAAAAAAAAACAAAAGAATCATTAAAGAGTAGATGCAAAAGTTTTTTGAATTCCCCTAAAGAATATAATACTATGCAATCATTAGAATTTATAAACTTCAAAATTCGTTCCACAATTTTTAAAGAATTTATATTTTTTACATTATTAATATTATAAATAAATAAATAAACAACTGCACCATAAAATGACCTGAGTTATTGATATTATGCGGGATCTTTGAACTACAAAGTCAAAACGATTTGATAAAAAGCACAAGCCGACTACTCATTGAACAATGTTAAAACAACCTTGAAATAACTGTGCCGACCTTTGGTTAACAAGTATATATATATATATATGGCAACATTAATCAAGACAATCATAAATAAGTTAAATAATTTTTGGAGTGGCCTATAATTTACTAACACAATTAAAAAAGATAAAATCCACAAATTAAATAAAACTCTAAACTGTAATTACGAATTTATGAGTTTAATACTATAGTACTCAAAAAGAGTTGGAACAAATTAAACTCTAAAGCACGCATTTGCAAAATGCACATTGTTTCGATTAAATTAAAACAACCCTCTAATCTTTGACTAATTTTAAAATTCATCACAAACCATTTTTAATTTTTGAATTGATTAAAAGTACTTCTTAAAATTCATGAAAATAGTCAACTCTAGTTTATTTTTTTAAGGAATTAAAAAAATTTTTAATTTCATTATATTACGATCGACAAATTAATTCTAGGGGGCCAAAGGGTTTGGATGGCATGTCAAGATCCCAAACAGCAGGAATGTTACTCTCAATACGTCAAGGTCAAGGGCTCTACCAACAAATTATATTAATCAAATAAAATTTAATTTATTATTTTTATGATATGATTGTTAGGTGTAAAGCCTTTGCTTTCTATAAAGACAATGCACGTAAGCACGTTGCATCTATGTGGAGATGACCTAATTAATTAATCTTTTTCTTAATTTTTTTTAGTTTCTAATTTCCTTTAAAGCTCTTCTTGAACATTAAGGTAGCATCAAGTCATGAAAATGAAATAAACAAATAGAAGAGCTGCAACCTTAAATTAAAAAAAGCACAAATGATATATTGCGAATATTTTCATAATTTTTTTTTTAAATTACAACTTTGCATCATCCAGACGTTTCCACATTTATGGCAGCAGGTTCTGTATGCCTTAGAATTCATTCCAAATTTCCTCAACGATAAGCAAAGCAATCTTTGTTCAGATTCATTGAAATCATCATTGAAAGGTGTCTCTGAGTTTTACAAATTGTAAATATATATAAAAAATAAAATTGACATGATATACAATTAAACATAAGCAAAATTCAGCTCTTGAGAATAGTTTGATAGCCAGTAAATATATTTTACATTTACAATCATTCAAGTTCGAATAATAATAAAGAGTAATAATTAGTATTTAGTCGTTATATTTCTCATCCTCCTCTAAATATTTTCTGAAAAGTAAGAAATAATCAAAATTCACTTGTATCCAGCATGTACTTTGGTAGTTTCTTTCAGTTTTTTATTTTTATTATTATTACAATTATTAATTTCCTTTTATATTAGCTCTTTATATCTCTCTCTTTTGAAATTGGTTAAACTGAGAATCAGAGAAGTAGGAGCGAAAGATTTGCCAACGTTCAATGTGGTGATCAAGCAATAATTTGAGCAAGTGGGGCATCACCTAAAGACTGTCATTTTCGACAAATTATGCCCACAATTTTAAAGTAGTAATGTCCCACAATTTCCAATTGTTATATTAATTAGCAACTTTCCCTGTCTAAAAGGTAATTTGATTGTCGTCTTCAATTTTTCTTTCTCAATTTATATTTTATATTTTGTTTTTCGAGTGATGGCATTTTTGAGGAGCAAACCTCTCCTATCTTAGAAAAAAATTTTAAAATGAACTTCAAGTAAATTATGTATCGAGATTTGATACAATTCCAAAAATCATCTGCTTCTTTTTCTTGTCATCTATCAAATACCTTTTAAATGGCGCTTTCCAAAAATATAATAAATCTTATCAACCTTGTGAAACCATCAAATTAATTTGATTGACAAAAAAAAACAATCTACGTATCTATGTGGGATTTCAATTTGGATATACATGTTGTCGAGAATTATTGAAACAAATTGCATGGGAGTAAGAAGTTGAAATAAAAATTAATTAAAATTAAATAATTGTGGTTGAGATATGCTAAAACTGCCAAATGAGATATGTTAGTTATGCTAAGCAATTCTATTAACTAATGTCCTAACTTAGATGGTAAACTAGAACTTTAGTGGCAAAGTGTTCATCAAAAAATGTTGTGAGATTGTCATATTCATTTTTTTAAAAGATTCTTGCACCCAAAGTTTTTCCTAATTTACACTATGGTCGAATTGTGCAGCAACCAGACAATCATGTTAACACTTGAATTTGTAATTTTGGGAAACGGTTCTGTACTGTTTCCTCTCTATTGAACAGGTTCTTGCAACCTTGAGTACTCCCTCCAAGAACACCTGTGTCCATAAAAATCAATCAGGGAACATCGGGGGTTTTTTCGGCTCAAACCCCCCAACACTCAAGTTAATGATTTGGGTCTACATGGAAAAACTTGTGCCATAACTCTCATGGCTTAATTACAATTGTTTCGAAGGAAAAAGAAGTTAATTTCAAGAAGAAAGAAAGAAAGCCGAGAGAAATTGTCAAAAAGTTAAGAGACAATATAAGATAATTAAGTGTTAAAAATGTCCAACCCCCCATACCTCTATTCTTTGTAGTTTTTATACCCAATTGGAATTATCGACATCTTCTCCCCCACAACTATTATCGAGTCAATTACATAGTTTTGGGTGAGTGGGCAGCGTTACTACTGGTGAGTGGGCTTTGTGCCTAAATTCTTTGGAGGAAACTCATGAGTTGACTTTTGACCAGGCCTTCAATTCGACTTGATCCTGATCTCGCCTCCCATGTCCTTAAGTTGACTCTATCCACGTGACCAGCCACATGCCTCCTCAAAGAGTCATATTACGCTAAGGAGAGCACATTCTCTTCATGTGTATTTGGTTGGGGATTTTCACCCCAAAACACTAGTCCCCAAAATTTTAATGTTAAGAGTAAAACAAATCAAATTGGAAACTTAGTTTATTCTACTCAACATAATGTCTTTCTGATTGCTCGAACCTTATAAAAAGATGTTGCTGAGAGTACATTTTGCTTCCCTAATGGGCTACCACTTGTTCACCCAAATAGTTGCATCATCTTAGATATGTGTGACGTGGCATGCACTGGACCAAGTGTTTAAATTTCAAATATGGGGTTGTGACACTCTCGAGGCACGCGTGATTAAATGATGTGCTAGTTGAAACTTTTCACTCCCTTAAAATCCCTAATTTACAAATCATTTTCTCTATCTTTATGCCTTATCTCGCTTTTCCTAAGTCAATCCTTTTCCCTGAAGATCAAATTGTGCTAACTGCCTCATTTATGATTTTTCCTTGCCTTGGGTATTGTTTCTTGTACTTCATCATTGGGTATTTATTGTTTTTGCTTGTCTTAGTGGATTTTTGGTACTAACTCTAGGTTTATTTGAAAGATGTCAAAGGGTAAGGAGAAGGTGGTTGATGTCGATAACGAATTGCAGTTTTTGTCCAGTTTACTCAAGGCACTAGTTTTCAACCCGAAAATCCCTCTAGAAACCATAAGTGATATTAGTGTTAGAGACTATGCTAGGAGGATATCTCCTAAGACTTTGGCCTCATCTATGGAAAGTGGGTCAAATAATATTGACATCGATGATGCCTTTGACACAAATGAGACTTTGAGTGAGAACCAGGAGAGAGATTGTAGTGAGGATGGAGGTGAAGAGTCTTGACCAAAAGAGGTACAATGTATGACCAAAGAAGAAAAGGAAAGTGAGCAGCAGAACTCTGCCTGGCAATTTTGTAAGCTTAGAAAATTTTATAGCATTCTTGATGATATAGATCTTAGGATTTTTGGTAAAAAAGACACACCTAGCCCCCTTAAAAGGATATGTTGCCATCTTCTTAGAGTGTTTTAAACTATGGATGAGGCTAGGGATGGTAAAATTCGGATTTGGATCTGGATGTAAATGTATTTGGATCCGCATATTGATTAACATTTTTATATCCAGATCAGTAAATTCTTTTATGGATCCAGATTGTGGGTAGTATCCGCACGGATTTTTGGCGGATATCCTGGATATCCGGATCAATAAAAATTAAAATTTAACAATTTAAAAATAAAATCAAGCATTTACAATTTTACATTATATTGAAAATTAATGCATTTAATTAAAGTAATTAAACAAAAACCATAAATTCATTTTGAATACTTGTTAATTAATTGATCAATTAATCAATCACAATTTGGCAAGTCTTCATTGAGATTCAAAGAATGAAATAGGGAAAAACCATTAAATTAAATCTTCAAAATCAGCAGCAGCAGTAACAACAACAACAACAACATGCTAACGGTGGCTACTTGTCTTCGTTCAAATTTGCCAAGTTGTTAGATCTAGACATGTCTTGGGACAAGGATAAATTGGGAGATGTATTCCATTGGGTTTGACAAGTGGTGGCTCTTGCTTTGATTTTGTATGGTTTCTAAGAGGAAAAGAAAAAGCCAAAAACATAATTAAAGTAATTGAAGTAATTTGTACAATCAAGGAAGAGTACAGAGATTTAGCCGTGCGCAATGTGCCTAGCGAGTTAGAGATGCAACAACGTGCCAACGTTGTATGATAACAAAGTGTGGTTAGTGAGGCGAGGCAGGGTAGCCGGTAATCGACGACAGCAACATGTGCCTAGCTTGGTAAGGCAGTTGGCGTTTGATAACAGCAACTATGAGGTAGATGGCATTCGACGACAAGGGATTTGGGGTTGTTCCTGATTTTGGTTGCGGTGGCTGCTTGTGAGTTGTGGTGAAGTGGTTCGTATGTGTGTTTTTAGTTTTAACTTTTAGGGTTGTTGGGATTAAGTTTGTTAGTTTTCAACTTTTGTTTATATATTTTCAATTGAAAATTGACTAAATTAATAATTTAATTAAAAATAAGTCGGATTGGGATATCTGGTTTTCTTGATGCAAGCACATTTGGATTTGGATTCGAATCCGTGTGGATGTTAATTCTCAAACTTCAGATCTGTATTTTTTAATATGCGGATCTAGAAAAATATGGACCTAAAAAAATATGGACCCGGATTTTTCAAATCTTTACGGATGCAGGCTAGATTCAAATTTTTTTACAATCCTTAGATGAGGCTTCCTTTACAACCCTATTTTGTTCGGGTACTTGGAAGAACACATTTAACCTTTAGCTAGTTAGACCCAAATAGGTGGAGGGTACTCTCTGGTCTTTTCATCTTATGGAATAGATATGGGCAAAGTAAACCTTCCATTGATGAGAGAAAGCACTTGTACTAGCTGAAGAATAGCCTAAAAGATGTAGGCTGGCCCCACTTTATGTCAAGCACTGCCCAAAAGATGCAGGCTAGTACTAGTTTAAGTCAAGCATTAAAACCAAAAAACTCATAACTGATATCCCAATCTCAAGTGGAAATTGGAAAAGTAAGTTCTTCTTTATTAGAGGTAACTGGAGTCAAGTAACATTTACAGATGGCAGAAATATTCATGTTCCTTCCTGTTTCTCGACTCCAAGTTGCTTGTTGGCTTAAGACATTTTTTTATTATGCTTGCTTAGTTAAATTTTACCATTCTAATAGGATATTGCCTTGTGCTGTAAATTCTTGGAGTGTGACCTACAACATCAAGAGTAGATTGTTGAAGAGGGTTGAGGTTGTCTTAACGAATTCTTGCTCGTGCTGAGATTTATTTTCTATTCGTAACTTGGTCGACTCACATTTAGTGTCAAATGCCCATGATATGGAGGATCTTGTAATTGGAGCCTTGAACAATAAACACTTATTCTGGTGGTGTTAAAGAGAGTTCAAGCAAGGAAGCTCCTCAGGAAAAGCACCCTACTCTCATAGAAAAAGTTTCTCTTCTAAAAACTCTCCTGCCCCTTGTTGCTTAAGGCGAGTAAAGCAAGTGGGACTGTGAGCAACAAAGGTCCTGTAACCTTTACTTATCCTACTAGCCAGAAATCTTAGCTTTTAAGTGAGTGACCAGAATATCTCATCGATATTAATAAGTTTAGTAAGTTGATAAAGAAAAAAGATCTCGAGGATTTCGAAGGTCGCACACTTGGGATGTGGTAGAAGCTCTTTAGTTTGGTGCATTCCAACTAGGCACTTGGCCATTTACTACAAGGAAAAAGTTGTTTGCTATGATGGGAAAATGAAAGATGATATTTAGGCTTTGAAAAAGAGAGCATATCCTACTAAAGAGAAATTACGCCAAACTTCATCTCTAGAACTTAAAGCTTGTGGAGCAAATTTCTCTTTTTGAAGATAAAGTAGTCTAACTGGAGTAGACTGTCTATCATTAAAGAAGAGCTTGCCACCTAAAAAGCCTCTTATGAGTATTGGTTGGAGTATCTTCAAGTAAACACTAGGGCTAGGTCATGGCTTTGGAAAAAGAGGTCGATGACAACTACAATGAAAGGCTTAGATACTCTTATTGACATATCATGGTAGTCCTCAAGAGGTAACATCTCGATTTGAAGATGGATAACCTGACTACTGGTGTTACTAAATATATAAATGAACAAGCAGTTAAAGAGGACATGGAAAAAAGAGGCCCTACTGTAACTACTGAGGCCACAATTTCTCCTGGTGCAACTTACGAGACCCCTATTTCTCCTTTAGCTAGTGATGACTAAAGAGGACGAGTTGGCTACTAGTGTTACTAACTATATGAAGGAATAGACAGCTAAAAAAGACGTGGAAGAAAGAGGCCTTGCTACAACTGGTGAGACCTCTATTCCTTCTCCAGTTGGTTATGACTTATCAAGAACAGATCATTCTGAGGACCTCTAATCTTCATAAATATAGTAATTTCTCATTTTATTAATAGACTTTTGTAAAATTTTGTACTTTTTTTCCTTTAATGATACGAATGTTTTCTTGCCCTTTTAAAATTTTATAAATGATTCTCTGCTTGCCTTGCTGCAAATTAATAAGCGTTGGTAAATTTTGACTTTGGTCTTGACACAAAAAGGCTTAGAGACTCAAAGCCTTATATTTGCCTTAAAACATATTTACAATGGATTGCTTGCTCAACTAGGCTTAGTTAAGACGTTTTGGTAAATTTAAATTTTTTATCTAGCCTCGATGAGGCTTTAAGACTTTAAGCCTTTGCTTCTCTTAGATTATATTTACACAAATTACTGCTTGTTGCCTGCAATAGCCTTATCATCATTTGCTCCCTAGTTAGGCTCTGTGAGTTCTACTATAAAATCTACTAATGCATGTGCTTTTATTGTTGTTTGGGGTTTGTAGCTAATGTCAAACTCATTCAACTCCACCGACCATTTCACTAGGTGCCTAGAAGCCTCTGGTTTATGCAACGTTTGCCAAAGCGGTTGATTCATTAGCATAATAATTGGATATGCCTAGAAGTATTGTTTCAGTTTATGAGCAGCTATAACCAGGGCTAGTGCTTATTTCTCTATCTTAGCATATCTATTTTCTACATCGACCAGAGCTTTGTTGGTATAATACATTGGGTGTTGAATTTCTTTCTCTTCTCGTACTAGTGCCGAACTTGTGAACCGTTCAGACACTGCCAAATTTAGTGCCCATTTTTCTTTCTCGTAGTGTTGATAATAGTGGGGCCTAGAGCAAATATTTCTTTAACTCCTAAAATCAATTCTTTAACTCCATCGTGCACTCAATCTTCTTTCTTCTCCTTGTGACCTAGAAAAAGACATGACACATGTTTGTTGCCTTTGGTATGAATCGACTTAAAGCTGCTAGTTTCCGAGTGAGTCTTTGTATCTCTTTGAGCGTGTGAGGAGATTTCATTGCTACAATTGCTCATATCTTCTCAAGATTCACCTTGATTACTCTGTGGCTTACCATGAATCCCAAGAACTTTTCTAAGCTTACCCCAAATATACACTTTTTAGGGTTGAGCTTCATCTAGTATGTTTTTAGCAACTTAAAAGTCTTCTTTAGGTATCTTGTGTGTTTAACCAAATTTTTAGATTTGTTGATCATGTCATGGACATTCTCCTTCATGATGCGTCCAATAGGCGACTTGAAGATTTTGTGCACTAGCCTCTAGTACGTTTCCCCCACATTCTCAAAGTCGAATGACATCACTCTATAACAAAATAAACCTTAGTCAATAATAAAGGTCGTATGTTCTTCATCTTTGTTGATGAGGTAATTGGTGACCGATACAATCTCAAAGGGTAAGAATCTCCAAAGTAGACAATCAAATTTCTCAAAGATAGGGATGAAATCTATCAGTGAGAATTCATGAACCCTTGAGATAAGAAATATAGAAACCTTAATTTAAATTATATTTGGGTCAAAACCACTAAGCCAACAAGGTTAAAATATTAAGATGGTGCTTACCACCAAAGGGGAATTTTGGAAATATTTTAAAAATGGCTAAAGAAATTGGTTACAAAGCCATTATGCTCACAACACCCCCAAAAGTATGGAACCACTCCCATTCTGAGAAATATGCTCCATTTTCTTATCGGTTGAAGTATTTAAATGTAAAAAATGCCATGAAAGAGGTATGATGACTGAAGCAAACTAAAACACTTCGATATCAATTCTAAAGGCTCTTTACTGACTTAAACAGTAGAATGAGCGCATCGGAGACCATCAGCTTCAGCCTCATTTCACCCTTTTCATGTTTGCTATTGTGTGTGCATGTCATCTCCATTTGTTGAATTTGGTTCAACCCCAGGTGAGAAAAAATTAGGTATCAATAGTTGGCGCTAGAAGAAGGGCCTTCTGCCAACACAATTTTGAATAAGATTTGATGCAATCATAAATACTACAATCTTCAAGATCGTAGCGGGTACGGGAAGAAGATCGACTGGAAAGAAATAACCTGAAAGAAGCGTAATCACCGCCACCAAATCCTCATAGCTCATACCAAGCCGGAACTCAAAGGTCTCATTCTAGTTTAATAGAGCGAAAATGGGAAAATTTATTTAATGAAAGGGGAAAAAGAATGAGGCAGTGGATACAAAGAATAGAAGACAAAATCAAATGACTAATTTTGACTCCAACTCAAGTGCATCAAAGTGACACTATGAAGGAGATTCAAAACGAGATGAGGAAACGAAGTTAGACAAACCAGTTGTAAGTCAAACACAAAAAAAAAAAAAAGGCACGTAGAGACGTAAATCACCAAGCTTAGTTCCATGAGACAATAAGAGTACACCGATAAAGTCGAGGTCAAGATAAAAGAACCACAGTAGAAAGATAAGTTACGAGAAGTAAAGGACCAAATTTGAAAAATGAGAAACAATGTTTGTAAGGGAGTTGAAGACAAAGAAAGGATGGATGTTATAAAACCACTATTTACATATGAGATCATGAACACCCCACTGCCCTTAAGGTTCAGGTTGGCACAAATAGGTGCGAATAATGGTCAAGGGGACCCTGCCAACCAGCTGGAATCATATAGTTCGTGGATGAAATTACAAAGAGTTTCAAAAGTAATAATGTGTTGAGGAATTGATTAGGCAAAAGAAATTTAAAGAGTCTATAAAAGACATAACATCGAGAAGAAGCCCAGAAAGCGCGAAGACAACGAAAAAAAAGGGAAAGCTCTAATTTAGATCAAAACCATACTTAGAGGGCTATCAATAAAAGGCAATCAAACGATAGGCTAGAAAAGTGATGCATAGTTATTATCTCGAGCAGAACATTCAAGTTGTACCATATGAGATAACCTGCACCGAGGTAGAGGCTGCAGAGGTAAAATTACCTTATAATGATGCACAAGTAATTACCATGATGGTGATGAATTGCCTAATAAATCAAATTCTTATGGACAATAGGAGCTCTATTGACATACTTTACAAGGAGACATTTGGAAAGATGAACATTGGAAAGAACAAGCTGAGGCTGATTAAAACACCCTTAATAGCTTTCGGGGGTGAAAGAAAGATAGCTAAAAGGGCTATAGAACTACTAGTTATAATAGGGGAGGCACCATATCAAGTAATGTCTATGATTGATTTTTTTTTTTTAAGTATAGATAACCCTTCTATTTATAATATGATCATAGGAAGACCTTTCTTAAACTCTATCAAGGTAGTCACGTTGACGTATACTCCAGATATGAAGTTCCAAGTAGGAAGTAAAGTGGGTACAGTCAGGGGAGAACAGTGAACTGCCAGAGAAAGTTACGCCCTGGCTATGAAAAATATCAACCTCAGGGTAGGAGATTTACCGACCTCGACAGGAAAGCATAAAAATTAAGCTCTTTGCCTTGAAAGAGAAGTAAAAAAAAAAACAACTAACTATAGAACCAGAAAAGGCAGTAGAACGGGTAAATATTGGTGAAAACAACACCTTTAGGGTGGCGAAAATCGAAAGAAGCCTTGATGAAGCTTTCCAAAAAAATAATAAAGATGTATTTGGATGATTTATGAAAAAATGCCAAGAATATCACCAAGCAATATAATGCAACTCCCTAAATGTCAATCCATACATCCAAGAACGATGTGTGTAGATTTTATCGATCTCAATCGAGCCAATTCTAAGGATAGCTTTTCTCTTCCTAGAATAGATCAGCTAGTTGATTCAACTGTTGAGAATGGATTACTAAATTTTATGGATGCTTTTTCAAGTAATAATCAAATACAAATGTCGTCTCCAGCCTAGGAGAAAATAATATTCATTACGAATCAAGGGTTGTATTGTTTCTGTGTGATGCCTTTTGGATTAAAAAACACAGGAGCCACTTACCAACGTATTGTAAATAGCACATTTAAAGATTAGATTGAGAAAACAATGGAGGTCTACATGGATGATATGCTTGTCAAAAGTCAGATACTCATCGATCATGTACACCACCTTAAAGAGATGTTTATGATTCTCTAAGAATACTAAATGAAATTGAACCTAAATAAATGCACATTTAGGGTGACATCAGACGAGTTTCTTGGTTACCTAGTCCATAATCGAGGGATCGACGCCAAACCTACCAAGGTGCGCGTAATTTTAAAGATGAAATCTCCTTCTAACAAGAAGAAAGTACAAAGTCTGATGGGAAGATTGACCGTTTTAAGCTATTTTATTTCGTGATTGACAAATAGATGCACCCCTTTATTTAAAACTCTTAGTAGTACTAATAACTTCACTAGGAGCAATAAATGCGAGATGGCTTTTGAGGCCTTAAAAAGGTTCCTCACACATGCTATGACCTTGGCGAAATCGTTGGAGAGTGAAGAGTTGGAGTTATACTTTGTTGTGTTCGAGATAAATATAAGTGCGGTGTTTTGAAATTTTCCATCTACTACATCAGCTATGCATTTGTCAGAGCTGAATCCTGTTACTCGGATTTAGAAAAGTTAGCACTGGCGTAGGTAGTATTAACTAGAAAATTATGACCATACTTTTTGGCCCACACTATCATGGTCCTAATTGACATTCCACTAAAAAAAGTAAGAAACCTGTCATTGAGGGGAAGAACTCCATCGCTATCATTGCAAGTCCTCAATGCAGCAAGAAACCTGAGATTTACAGCATCACCACTCAAAAAGTCAAAATCAAATGTCCACTAGTATAAATATTAACTTATTAAGGCTCCGTTTGTTTGAGCTCTTTATTTTTGGTATTTTAGCTGCCAAAATTAAGTTGTCAATGTGTTTCTTAAACAACCGTAACTTAGTTCTAATACACAATATTTCACAGTTATTTATTGAGAAGAAACTCTACAAATACTAATAAATAACTTTTTATTAACAAGATACGTATAAATTTTTTTTTTGAATTTTTATTTATTACTATTGTAGTTTAAAAGTCACAACACCATCATACCCAACAAAACTTTAATACCAACAATATAGCTAAACAGTTTAAGCTAAAACCACTGGCAATAATGTACATATCTAGAATTCTGAAAACTCCTGGTAATCAACAGATTAAAATCAGAAAAATTGGAAACACAAACATGAAATACAAATTTAGTATGGCACCATCTAGTTATTAGAGAAAACCTGAATCCAATCGGAAACCTATAAATCTAAACACATAGGGTTTGACTAAAACAAGGAAAAAATTTCAAAAAGACTTGCAATTCGTCTATATGTTAAAAAATTTACATCATAGGGAAGATGCTGCCCAAACTCATTGGCAATTGTAATTGGAGCGGGTTGATAAGCAAGGCAATTCTGGGGAGCAATATTTGTATCCGCACCCATAGTGAAGAAATTCCCAAAATAACCCCGGTTGGCATCGCAATACTCAACTCCAAGCCAGTCATCTCTTCCTTTTCAATATAACCTGCCCCGAATTTGATAAATTCCTTGTTATTATCATCTTCATGAATATGATTGTTTCCGAATTTAAACTGTTCATCACAAGCATAGTTGTTTCCGAATTTAAATTGTTCATCACAAGCATAGCCAACATTGGAAGCGGAAGCAGAAGCAGAAGCACAAGCACTACAAGAACCTGAATTCGAAACCTGGGAAGAAATAAGCAAATCAGTCAACCGATGAATAGCCTTCTCTTTCGCCTTCGCCAATTTATCAACTATAACCCCCAACTCTCCAATTGATTC
The DNA here is from genome assembly GCA_030449905.1 of Luvunga scandens. NCBI lineage: Eukaryota > Viridiplantae > Streptophyta > Magnoliopsida > Sapindales > Rutaceae > Luvunga > Luvunga scandens. The sequence continues at coordinate 15,617 of JASUUG010000334.1, read as the reverse complement.
ATCAGAATTTCCCAATTTTTCATAACCCTCCCAAAATCCTTCACTCTCAAAATTACTCTTTGTGGCCTTACTTATCTTCTTGTCATAAAGCTCCAAGTCCTTAATCTCATTAAACATCGAAATCCCCAAACGTACAAGCTCCTTATCTGCAGCTTCAGGTACTCGATTGTTTACAAAGGCATCCAAAACTGCATCAACCGAAGAGTGTCCGAATGTGTAGAAGGTTGTGTCCGAAGCCGGGGACGAAACCAGCAGGGCAAGCTGAGAGCGAGTACGCAAGCAATACTCCGCTGCTTTGTTCAGCAGCCCATGTCGCCTTTTACTGAAGCTGACGGCTCTTTGCTCTTTGGTGTCACGTCTCTTCAATGGAATCCTTCTCTTTCCAACTGCCACCATTGTTGAGAAGATGAATAAATTCGAAATCTAAGAAGGTAATACTGGTGTCCGTACTTATAACCTTTGCTTGCTTATGTAAGTTATTAATAACGTTGTCGGTATTTATAGCCTTTTCTTGCTTGTTTCGGACAGAGGTCGTTGCGCTTGCAGGATTTCGGCCTAGTAATTAAGTCTAGAAATTAAACAATGTGTAGTAATTAAGTTTAAAATTTAATGGTGAGAATCTTTTTCAAATCGTCATTAAATAATGTATCTTTTTAAAAATCTGCATTAATTAATGGTTTCTCCTACTCAATGCAGGATATAATTAATATAACAAAACTGGAGAGAAGAATAGCGCCGCTGGAAAAGTGAATGAAATTATTGGGATTACTTAGATGTATATAAAACACTCACAATATTTTTTATTAAATACTTTCATTGAAAGATTTTTTTTTTGATGAAAAAGATGATTTGTTAATTCAATAATACAAAGTTAATTTATTATAAATTTTCTTTAGGGTTTGGTAATCTCTTACTCATTCTTTACATTCAACACAAGATTTTTACGTTTTATCAAAAAAAAAAAAAATTGGCAGCACTTAATTTTATTATATTAATATAAAATATAAAATATAATATTGTAAATTCTGCATTTTTTATTTCTTCTCAGTTGATATAGCAATTTCGGCACATCCAATGTTCATCTGAGCGACAAACTAAACAATTAGATGTTATATGAAAATTCTTGTCTCCATATATGGCCATGAACAATTTGGTTTTTCAAATAATAAAATGCTTTTAATTACTTTAGTAAACTCTTCACCTCATGTCGATAAATTGAGTTTTCCTATCTGATTGTGGTAGCAGATTTTCAACTAATTTAAAAATAGCACTCTCCATCGTTTTCTATAACAAATTTTCAAGCTAGACTTTAGATGGACTATATCAATTGTAGGTTTCTGATTGCAACATTAGTAGAAGATTATATTATTAAAAATAGACAATGTAAAAAACATTTTAAAAGTAACAAAATTTTAAAACGTAATACTATGTATTATACTAGTATAAATAAATATTTATAAAATGCCTTTAAAACATAATTTTTAAAGGGGTGACTAATGTTTATCCATTAGATATCATTTTTATGCTAATTTGTTTCTTTATTTAAATTAACTTTTCGACAAAAAATACATATGCTATACATTCCAAAATTGTGATTTGGTAAATTCAAATTTCATTTTTCATAAATAAAGGTAAAAGAAAAATTGAAACTAGATTTGCTGCAACACAGTTTTTTTTTTCTATATATAGAGTTGTATGATACTTATTTTTAGTATAGAAAGGTCAGTAAAAATTCACTTATCTACTAGTGAGTACTAAAATAAAAAAAAAGTGTAAATATATAATTTTTTGCTCTTTTTTGTTAACAGAGAAAATGGTTTTAATTTGAAAGACACTATTAAACATACTAAAACTTTTGAAACACAATTAATTTTTTAAGAATACTTTTTCTATCGTTTTAAGAATTTATCTTCTCTACTCCTTGAGCTCTATTGACAGTAATATTATATACACTCCATCATGTACTGTTGGAGATGTATATGTGGGGAATTGGAGAAATAATGGTGGAATTTTATTATAATAAAGGAATATGTTTATAATCAGTAGGTACAGTTAAAAAATAAAAAATTAATGTATGCTTTAAGGTATGTTTACAGAAGTTTTTCTTAATACATTATTTGTCTCTAATGATAGAGTGACGCATATAGGTTAAGTATATATGCTTTCGGAATACAATGAAACACACCAATGAAAATAAAGTTAAATACCCTTGAATATTTAAAGCTCGGTAAGAAACAATATATTGTTCTTATAGAAAACTGTATATAGGATATTTGATTCATAAAATATATAGATAAAATATGTTGAAATCATTTTAGGAAAAGGCCTCAAAAAGAAGTGTTGTAGGCTACTTTTTTTTATGCCTAAATGGCCTAATTATGGCCTCTATTTTATAGATATATTTATATTTCTCTATTTTGATTGTTACCTTTCATGATATCCTTCATTTATTCATGATATCCTTCATTTATGGCCATTATATTAAGATTGGATTTTGATCAATGGTTTAAATTGAACGATCACAATTTCAAATCAAATGACACCATGAATGGATGCATTCTTAAGTGAAAAAAATACCTTTTTCTTTTTTTTTTTAAGTCACAATTGATTGAACATTATTATTCATTTTCAAAATATTCCAATATCAAAAATATTTCAGCTCAATTGACCACCTTTTTCATTATCACCATTACACCATAGCAGTATATAACACGTATGTTTAAAGCATTTTCAAGCTGTTTGGCAAAAGCCAACAACAAAAAGAACAATTTACATTTTTTCAGAATTGTACAACACCTCAGCAGCCGTTAATTAATAGCAAACCCAACCTCGTGAATTGATTGGGATACCACGAGGAACCCTTTAGGCTTTAACTTCAAAAAGCTAGAGAGTCATGCTTTTAATAATGTCTATCTTTTACCCTTTTACAGCTTGGAAAAGATTGTTGGTTCAGAAATCATATTAATAAAGCCTAAGTTTTGATAAACAAATAAAGAGTCGTAAGGTAAAAAATTCTCAAGTCCTTAAATTATTTTCGTCGTTGTAGTTTGTGGAACTAATGTAGTCACTAGTATTTTTATTTATTGAGTTCGGCTCTTTAAACTTAAATTTTTGAAACAAATCAATTTTGAGGTATTGATTTTATGCAATTCAATGATATATTATTCAAAGTGAAAGTAACATTTAATAATGTTCCATCATCCATCATTTGATTGCATGGGATCGACGAACTTTAAATTTATGTCAAATATTTATTTGAGAATTTAACTCGAAATAGTCCCATCCTATTCAGTGATTGGTGGATATATATTTTTTAAATATTAAAGACAGAATAAAAATGCGATATGCTCAAAATTTTTTATATTATGCTTTTAAAGTTAAGTAGAAGTATACTATATTAATAAAAACCATTAATATTTAAATCATAATTTCAGTCTTAATATCATTTATCACTTCTTTATTAAATGATAAATTTTATAACTTGTAAAATTATTTAAACATCATCTAATAAATAAATATCACTTCAATTAGAAATTGGATGTTGAGATGGATTTGCTCAAAATACATACCCATGAATGAATCATTCATTAGATAATCTGTCAAGCAAAGAAAACATTTGTTTACCTTCTTGCTTAATTTCTAGAGAGATAGAAACAAAAATAATACATTTCGATTAACACGCCCCTAGTCAATGGTCATATATTAGAAAAGTAAAATGCTCCTACATTTTTTTTTTTTTTGAGTGAAAAGTTTCTACTTTAACTTTACAAAAAGAAAGTTGAAATTTAAAGACAGTATTATTTCAAGAAGTGACATGATATGCACGTACGTGAGCTAGCAAAATTCCAAAAAACTGCGGCTGTTAAGATCAATTATTAAGAATCATACAATTATTTCTATGGAAAAAACGAATTTATTTATTCATTTTTTTCTGCGAATTTTATATGAGCACTTTTGAAACTACATATATTATAACCTTGATGTACAGCAAACCTCTAATATTGGCAGAAACTAAATAAAGAAAGAGAGAGTCCTTAAGGATTTCGGTGCGACATCGGTTGCCATTGTCGTTGTGGAACGGAATTGCCTATAGGATTGGGTCCTGAATGCACTTCATGCAAGTCTTTTCTCCGAATTTGATGATCATCAACACCACCTAATTCAACAAATGACTGAAATTTGCTGATTAGTGTGTATCCACAAGCATTATAAATTACTTGAGCAATAAATTACGTGTGTATCAACAGATTAAATGATTGAAATAGAAAGAAAATTAAAGAACAAACAAACAAGCGCACAATTGATCATGTTTACCAGCTTGTCCACATCATTATTCATTGATGAATTATCTCTCCCTTTGTGATCAATTGCACCAACTGATTGGAAGGCATAATTTTTAGATTCCATTAGCTAGTATCATAGAATATGAAAATAGGAAAGCATAAAAATAAAAAGAAGAGTGTATTAGAGAGATTAAAAACCTTGAAGTTTTCTCATGGCAAAACTTGAATGGGAGGCAATTAAAATGAGGAGGAAAAATAAAGGAAAGTTCATTGTTTTGTTTCATGAGGAATTAAGAGATCAGAAATGGAAGTCTAATTGAAGGATATTAAAGGACATGCTAGTGGTTAATGATAAGCCCATGACAAAAAGTGAAAAATTCTTAAAAGGGGATATCTTCTAGTGGGGAAGAGTTAAAAGTTTTAAGATTCTAAAGCAATAATAGAAGGGAACTCTGTAGCTGTAGCGTCAACATCAAATATAATTAATCCATGGGAGTTGAATTAATACTCAAAGTGTGCGACACACGAGCAAAATAATATTATTTCACATTGAGTTAAAAAAAAAAAAATAGTATATTGTTAAAAACCACTAATGTTGCTAGTGCTTCAAAATGATATAATGATATAATTAAATATATATGCACTTGAGTATGGCTAATTGCAATCCACAAAAATATTAATTACCAAACCCATTTTTAATGAAATATTTTTATTATTTATTTTAATACACCTGAAGCAAATTATAATTATGGACAACAAAATATTATTCAACAATAAAATTTTTAATCTTTAAACCCATCTCTATGGTGCCATCTTGGAGAATATGATTGGAGATCAGCAATGAATGTGAATGAATGTTTGTTGCTGCGCTTCAAGGGAATCTCCGTGAAAGGTTCAATGGGAGGAAAGATGAGCTAAAAGTGGATGAGTTTTTCTTGAAGAATAACAGAGCTTTGGAGGATGAAGCACTTCTGAATAAAGGAGCTAAAGTTTCCAAGAGCTTCAGAAACATTGCTTGTTAGGTTACTGAAATGATGATTGTCAAATAGTTATGATGTTGATTATTAAACTTCTATTATATTAACCATTTATTGAGTCTCCAATGTTCAAAAGCCCTATAGATGGGTGGGAAGGAAATTGATGTTACAGATTGAGTTGGTATTTTAAAATATCAATATCTCACATTTTTTATTTAAGAGAGCATAAGTTGGTTTATATATACAAACCAAATATAGTGTGGTAACAAGTCCATAAAACAGGTAGCTCACGCACACGAAACCAATAACTCATGTGCAGGGGGGAAACCCCCAAGGGTGTCGTGTATGTAGGGGTGAGCATATCGAATTTTGGTTTAGGTTGTTCGGGTTTCGGATTGGGTTGCAACCCGTTCGAATTGAAAAATTCAACCCAATCGGGTTCAAAATTCCAACCCAAACCAAAGCAAGAATTTATTCTTTTATTCTTCCTTGCACTTTCCCATCAACCAAAGAAAAGTTTCCCATCAACCAAACAAAGAATCCAAAAAGACCACAAAGCTGAGAAAATTAGAAAAATAAAGATAGTAACAGATCAAAAAAGGAAAAAAAAAATCGTGAAGATTAAGTACAAAAATTTATGATTGAAGCTTCACGATTGGATCTAGGATTAAAAGCTGACCTTCCACAAACAAAGGGCAACGGTGATTGATTGGCATGCGGCGAGCAAGGTACAAAGAAAACGGTGGTGGTTGCAGTGTGTGTGCTTGTGCAAAGAATGGTTAGCTAGGTGGAAATTGTTTTATGAGTGGTTTTGACCCAAGAAACACCAAAAATCCAACAGCAACACAATTGAAAGATGATGATGTTACCAACAAGGCAAGAACGAATACCTGGCCAAGTCTCATATCCTCATGTGCTTTGGGATTGCTTTTTATCTGGGCTTGTCTTCCATGTTGATACTGGTTCCCATCTTGCCTATATAATCATCATCATCTTCATAATATTCATGTGGGCTGGATTTTTCCCGCACATCAATAGCATTGCTAATTCATTTTTTGAGATTATTTTTATTTTAACATTGAGACTTTAAGTGAGAGAGAGATGGACTTGTGAGAATTGAAAAATGAGAGGTGGAAGAGATTGGGAATCATTGAATTAGATTTAGAAATTTAAGAATTTTTTTTAGCAACCCGATTGGGTTTTAATTCGGTTCGGTTTTAATCTGAACCAAATTTTAACCCAATCGAATTGCAAAATTCAACCCAACCGGGTTATAGAGTCAACCCAAACTGAACCGAAAACTGAAATAAATTTCGAGTTAGGTTCAACCCGAACCGGACATCCACCCCTCCGTGTATGTGCGCTAGCTTGGCCACCTTTTACTTTTTTGCCCTTTGTTTAATTTTATTTATTTTAATTTGAATTATATTGAGGATTCGATTCTTAATTGAATTTGGATTATTTTAAATCCTCGTATATGTATAATTCACATTTACAAAGGAAAAGGGCCATAGGGCATATCTTTTTAAAGAGCCGATTATATGACACTGTGATTATCTAAAAAACATTTTCTATTCTACTTTGCTTTCTCTCCCTTTATCATTGTACATTTTACTGTTATAAACTATCATGTTGAAGTGCAACATTGCAATAATAGTCAATTATTCTGGAGATTAAACCGCTTTCATTAGTCTTTTTTACATCAAGATATTGTATCTTAAGTCACGAAATTTGGTCTTAAGGATAGTGGTGTGGCACGCCTTAACCATTTTTTTTGTTTCAATCCATTTTTTTGTTCAAACTTTTACTGTTTTCCATCTTAATTTTCTAACAATCTTAAGACCAAATTATGAGTAATCTTTTGTCTTCAGCGACCACTTGACTTCCTGCCCTGTAGCCTTTACACTTGCAGACCTTTCTGTTGCCAATCTACCTACTTCTGCTATCATTAATGGAAAAAACCTACTAGATACCCCAAGATTGAATTATTCAATTGCGAAATTTCAAACGTTGGCAAGAGAAGGTCTTTGATGTACTAGATGTTCATAACTTTGCTCACTATCTACAATCATCACCACCAAATCAAGGCATCGAAGATTATGACAAGAAACTCTAGATTTGGAATGTTGGTAATAAGGTATGCAGGCATACAATACTCAATACTCTTGTTAGTTTCCTTTATGATGTTTATTATCTATATGAGAATGCATATGAGATATGGTCACTACTAAGAAAAAAAATATGTTGTAAAAGATGCTAGAACTCAACAATATTATATTTGTGATTTTCTACATTATCAGATGGTGGATGATAAACTTGGGTCAGACTAAATCCATAAATACCACCTATCGGTTAGTAGTCTTAAAAATAAGGAAATATTTCTTTTTGAACGATTTGTAACTAGTTGTTTGACTGAAAACCCACCAGAATCATGGAACGATTATATTAAAACCTTGAAAAATAAAAAGAAAAAAGTGAGTCTTGAAGATGTTATTATATATATTAGGATTAAGAATAAGAATAGAATTAAAGATACATTTGATAAAGCAAAGAAATTTTGTTCCAATGCAAATCCAATTGAGAACTCTCCTCAACTTAATAAAAAGTAAAACAATCCTAATTGTAGACACACTAATAACCCCAAAAGGTCCATTGCTAAAAAGAAAAGTCATTGTTTTGTTTGTGGCAAAATTGAGCATTATGCTAATCAATGTAGGTATAAAACTTAGTGTAAACGATAATGCCAATATGGCTGAAGGGGAAAAAGGTGATATAATTGGTGTTGTGGTTGTCTTTGAGGTGAACATGGTGGATGGAAGCAAGGACTTGATGATTAATTCTGGAGCCACTTACTACACATATATGTAGCAATAAAAATTCTTTCTTTGATTGTACTCTAGTGAGAGAAGGAGAATAAGTCATTTCACTTGGTGATTCTTGGTTTACATCTATCCTACACAAGGGTAAAATTCTTCTCAATCTTACATTTAGGAAAATCCTCTTACTGAGTAATGTACTCTATGTTCCTAAGATCAGATACAATCTAATGTCTATTTATATGCTGAGCAAAGTTGGAATCAAAATGTCATTTGAGGATAATAAAATTGTAATGACAAAAAATGAGATGTTTGTTAGGAAAAGGGTATTGTTTTGAATAGCTTTTTTAAACTCAATGGATTCAATGTCATAATGAATAAAAAGACTTATTTTTTTGCTTACATTGTTGACTTTATTAATCTATGGCATGAGAGATTTGGTCATGTGAATTTTTCTTATGTTAGGAAAATGATAGAATGTGCTTTACTGTCTAATTTGAGCTTGTTTAATGACAAATGCAAGATGTGTGGAAGCTAAATTCACTAAGAAAACATGTAAACAATTTCAATATAGAGAAACTGAACTTTTCAATTTAATTCATAACGACCTTATTAATTTAAAATAGACCATGACTACAAAAGGCAAAATGTATTATATTACCTTTGTTGATGATTTCTCAAGGTATACATACATACATACATACATACATACATACATACATATTAAGAAATAAAGATGAAGCAAGCGAAAACTTCTTAATTTATAAAAGCAAAGTTGAAAATAAATTTAATAAGGAAATTAAAAGATTAGAACTAATAGAGGAGATGAATATGATTTAAGCATGCTAACTACTTATTGTGAGAATCATGGTATCATCTATAAAGTGACACCTCCTTATTCACCTGAATCTAATGATATAGCTTAAAGGAAACACAGAACTTTAAAGAATATGGTAAATGCCATGTTAATAATTTCTGGGGCACCACTGATCTTGTGAGGAGAATTGATGTTACATGTTTATCATGTTTAAAACAGAATACCTAATAAAAAAATAGGTAAGACACACTATGAATTATGAGGAGGTTATAAGCCTAATTTATCATACTTCAAAGTGTGAGAGTATCTTGCCAAAGTTCTTAAACCATATCCCAAAGAACAAGGTTGAGATTAAAAACTATCAATTGTATGTTTATAGGATATGCCCACAACAGTGCTACATATATGTTATTGGTATTACAAGCTGAAAGTATTTCTTTTGAGGTTAACACCATCATTGAGTCTACAAATACTGAGTTCTTTGAATATATTTTTCTTAAAATGACTAGTATTGGCCATTGGGAAACAGTTGTCCTATACTGAGTCAACAATTGAAAACTTCTTGAAAATTCAAATGTTAAACCAAAAAGAAGCATAAAGATAAAAAAAAAGCTTTAGAAGAAGCTTGTTCTAAAGCTGGCTTCTTCTAAAGCTGAGTGGTTACAACACCTCTTAACAGATCTTCTCATTTCTACTCATCCTCTTATTATTGTGTTAATTCATTAGGATTTTTAAGCTACTATTACGAGAACTAGGAACCAAATTTATAATGGGAAGAATATACACATACGTATGAGATATAGTATTGTTAAACAACTACTAGAATCAAGTGTTGTGAGCCTAGACTTTGTAAGGTTAGAGTTAAATTTAGCCAATCCTCTAACAAAACCACTAAACAAGAGTTTGGTAGAGATCACGTCGAGGAGGATGGGACTACTTTCTAGATCAAAAGACAAGGGTGATAGTAACCTTACTTATGTGATTGGAGATCTCATAAAGTAAGTTCATAAGGGTAAAAATAAGTTACTTGTAATCTTGTAGCATTATCGATATTTTGTAATCTTAATTTTATTCAATAAAGATTTTCTTTATTTATGAGCTCTCCCTATAGTGTAATAATGCTTATTGCAGTGAGTTAAATTGAACAATTAAGCTTTTAGTGAACCATAGCCTACCTTTTGTCTATAGTGGTGTGTTAAAATTGCATGACACACTTGATCGAGGTTCACCTATGTGAGTGTGGAATTGAATATGTTCCTATGAGAGTTAGACAGGATTCTCTAGAGCACTCATGAATCCGGGGAGCACAGGGCCATTAAAGTGTCCAATCGTAGAACAACAAAACATTGTAAGAGTTTAATGTGAGCTTGTAGTCCTCTATCTTACACAAAAGAAATATTGGTTTATAAAAGCTATAAGTTTTACCAAGTTACCCGTGAGATACGATTAGTTGTTCAATGACTGTTCATAGCCCAAAAGACACCAATTCATATGCATTAAACTTTATGGCCAATGATAAAGATGAATGAAATTTGTTATTTTGAAATATGTGGGGATTGCTAGAGATTGAGTTGGTATTTCAAAACACCAATATCCTATATTGCTTAGATAAAAGAGTATAAGTTGGTTTATATATAAAAACTAAATATGTTAGGATGATAAGCCCATAAAGAGGAAGGCCACATGCACAAAATCAAGCCTAAGAGATGAGCCCATTCCTAGAATCAAGTAATTAGGTGCGAGTGCCCAATAACTGACACACGATGCGACTCCCCATGGGGGTGTCGTGTATGTGCATGGGCTTGGACACCTTTTGTATTTTTTTCCCTTTGTTTTAATTTTATTTATTTTTAATTCGAATTATGTTGAGAATTCAATTTATAATCGAATTGGGATTTATTTTAAATCCTTGTATAATTATAATTCAATTTCCAAAGGAAAAAGGGGCTAGGGCATATCTATTTAAAGAGTCAATTATGTCACTTTGTAATTATCTAGAAAACGCTTCCTATTCTATATTGCTTTCTCTACCTTCATCGTTGTACGTTTTATCATTCTAAACTATTATATTGAAGTGCAACATTACAATAATAGTCATTATATCTTAGAAATCAAAATGCTTTTGTGAGTCATTCTTTTACAACAAGATATTGTATCTTGGTAGAGAATTTAGTTTTAAGGATAGTGTTGTCATATGCTTTGACTACTTTTTAGTTTCAATCTAGTTTTTCTTCCAAACTTCCACGGTTTTCATCTTAATTTTTCAACAATTGGATTGTTGTGAGGTTAAATAATACTAATAATAATAATAATACATAAAATAATGCCTTTCTTTATTCCTTTGGGACTTCAATCATTGTTAATTAATTTATTTTATTTTTTAAGAGTTGAGCTCCTAACACTATTTAAAACTCTTATTAAACTCCACTTGTTATATTTATAGCACTTATCATTGTTAAATTTACAAAAAAAGGACAAACATTAAATTCTAAACATACTTTTTAATAATAAAATTAGGTAATTCATTACTTGATTGTCTCAAAATTATTTTGAGTTTATTAAAAAAAAAACTTGATTATAATTTAAATTAGGATTTAAAGGTGGGAGGCAGTACTTTGCAGGTGAAAAGACATTATAATTTAGCTAAATTCATGATTGCTCTTTTATCCAATTTTTTCTAGCAATAGAGTTGGGATTACAAAACTAAGTTCTATCATGGTTTTAAAGGGTTATGAAAAGCTTTACTCTTATTTTAATTTTTTGTTTACTTTTAAAAGTAGAGCTTTTAACAACCCTTTTAATCTTTGTAACACCCTTTTTGAATTTTATTTCCTAAAATATCCCTAACTTTAATTTAAAAAATATTTACAAATCCATATAAAAAAAATCAACCATCTTCCCAATTAATTTAGCGCTAAAAAAGTATCTCTTTTTTTTTCTAAAAAATATTTAAATTCTAAAATTTTTAATTAATTTCTTCTTATTATATTATTGATATATCCATAACTCAAAACTAAGAATGACAATATGGAGGGAAGGGAGGGACTGACATCCTCGTACCCATCCTTAATATTTTGCATACGTCCCTGTCCTCTTCTAGCTCATCTCTAAATTGTTTGAGCATAGTGGATGGGAATCCCCAAAGAATAACAGAGGATCCCTAAGAGTATCTGATATTCGAATAATTGATACGTTTTTAATTTTTGAATTTGATTTAATCATATTAAAATAAACAGTTAAATAAAAGTAAAGTTTAACAATTTATCTACAAGCCTTAGATGAGAGCGAGTTCATCATGCGTCTTTGCTTTTCCCTTTTTAGAAAACTATAAAGTACAAATTATCGAATAAATATTTTCGTCAATCTTCATAATCCTATAACAAAAAGAAAAAGAAATTATTTATATCAATAATGAAATAAGTGAAATGGATATAATACTTAAATTAATATTTTTAATGAAAGCATTTACCTCTTGCACCTCATGTTGCTCCTATTCTTCCTAAAGGAATGTGGCAAATTGAGAGAGAGCCTCATGTATTAAATCTAAAACTCATAAGTGAAAATATTAATAAAATGAAATAGATCTTACATCTTTTCTTTTGTTAACCTAAAAAGATATAAAATAAAATGAGAATAATTATGAATAGATCTTATTTCGTTTTATTCCATCAAACTTTTGGTATATATAATATTCAAATAATGTAATTTTTATACAATATTAATGTGAGTGCTATTCATGAGCAATGATATCTCTTGGGCACGGACTATGGCACAACGAGCATCGCAAACTGGGCTACTGGCTGACAATGCAACATGTTATTGAGATACATTGAGATAAGGACGAGGTGGGTGCTAACTATGGTGCAAATAATTTGGAAAAGATGAATGAGAACCTGAGAGAGTGACTTAGGATTTGATTTATGGATTATAGGCTTGTAGGCTATGGTTAAGTTTAAATTATATTGAAGTTTTTGTATTAAGTAATATTTATATAATTTATATAAATATTTTAATGTTTGTTATTTACATCTACATTTAATATTTTTACAATTTAAAATTTTATTATTTATTCACTAATAATTCTAGAAAAATAAAATCAAACTAAAAATTAAAATGGGGAAATGGGAAAATAAGGAGGGGATAGGGAATCAACCTTATCCCTATACTTTTTGTAAATAAGAAATTTAATATAAAATTATTCTTGTGCCCTCTCCAAATGGAGAAAATTTCTAGGGGCCCTGTCCTTGTTGGAATTTCTATCATCCCTACTTAAAGCTCTAATAATTTTCTTTTAAAAGTCTTTTTAATTGAAATTTAAAATATAAAAATAAATTATGAAATGAGATGGGTGCAAAATTTTATTAAAAAGCTTATTTTATTTACATGTTTAATTGAATTTTCAATCAAAACCAACAACCATTAATTTGTCTTTGTATATTTAAGTAATAACAATAACAAAGGGGTTTTTTATGAGGAATTTTGAGAGGTGTACAAAGGCCTACTCTTCCTTTAATTGTAAACCATCAATAAATGAGCATCATTTGGGCTACTCCTATTCCTAGAAAAATCAATGTAATTGGTGTATAAGTACAGTGTTTTTAGAAGTACAAATTAAAGATGGCAAAATCCTACATATGTTTGAAATCTTTTGGAGCCCCATCCTAAATTGGGGTGAAGTTTTAATAATTTTTGGGAAATGAGATGGAGAATGAATAAAAATAATTTTTAAATTCTTAATGGGATGGGGTTTGGTTTGGTGCTCCTCTCATAATTTTTATTATATATGAATATTTTTTAATTTTTGTTTAATAATTTTGTTTTATCAATTACAATATTAGTTAATAATTTTTTTACCTAATATAAATAATTTATAACTAAAAAAAATGTACATGATAATTTTTATTCAACTTTAAAACATTATTATGTTTTCTTTTCTCTATTAAGGTATTGCTCTATTCAAACATTTTTTTTTAATTTTGATATTATTTTAAGATATTATTTCAAGATATTATTTCAATCTTTTAGAGATTTTTTAAAATAATTTAAATATTTATTAATATAGTAATGATTTTATTTAAATTTTTAATCTTTAATTTATAAAAATCATTTATCTATATTTGTTATAAAATAAATAAATGGATAATTGAGTGGGAATGTTTCTACATGAAGATTTTTTATTTTCATCCAATTAAATTTATTAAAAATATAATATGAAATAGAGTCAAAATTTGTAATAAAATGCGAAAGGGTATAGGACTCCCACCCCACCACAACCCACCGCACCCCACCTCTAGTACAAATCAGCGTATTGTCAAAAACTTGAGAATTTAGTATGAAATTCTCAGACCCAGGTTACAAGCGAAATACAGTCATATTCACTACACGCACATGGCATCTACAGTCGAAATTTGGCAAGCCATAAATACGATCTTTTTATGTGAGGTGACGTGGCCTCCTATTATTGGTTACATTGATTTATATTTGTTATATTCCGTGTACCAGATCCCTTCCTTCCGGAATCAAACGACCCCCGAAACGCAACGCCCCACCCAACCGTTAGTTAACACTTCACAGCCGTCATGAAAAAAACAATATATATATGTATCTTAAAAAAAAAAAAAAAAAAAAACAGATTGCCTTTGCGTTTTTGCAGACCTTTTTTTTTTAAATAGTTTAAGTGCTTGTTTGTATTTTTAGTTGAAGTGTGAGACAGAGAAGACTGGTTTTTGTGTTTGTGTTTGTGTTGGTGGGCATAAGGTTTCTTGTACTTCTGAGGGGAAAAATAAAAAGAAGGGAAATCATGGGTGAGAATGTGATAAAGGGCGAAGATTATTATTTGCTGAAGGAATTGAGATTTAAAATTGAAGGAGATGAAGAGGGTTTCAGTTTATGTTTCTGGTTTATCTCATGAAGTCCACTACATTTTCTGCTACTCTCTTATTAGCCAGGTTCTGTAAAAGCTTCCCTTTCTTTCTCTTGCCTTTCTGTTGGTGGTAGTTTTTTTATTTTATTTTATTTTATTTTATTTTATGTAACTTAAAATTTATTTGGAAGAATACCCATGTCTTACTTTTATGTTTTTAGTTATTTTCTTGAATTTTGGGGCTCTTAATTTGTGGTTTTTACTTGTTATTTTAAAAAATGGAGTTTTTTTTCTCCAACTATCATCAGTAGGGACAAAATCTTCTATGTGAAATTTGTCTTTTTGATAGTGTTTTTAGGAGTGTTGTGGCTCAAAATGTAATGCAAGTTTGTGGCTTGTTCATTATACGTTTGGTTTGTAGTTGGGATGTGGAAAATTTTCTGTTTTTAAAGCGTTCTATTGTAGTTTTCAGAGGCTAAGGATTTAACTTTCTGTGCATGAGTAAGAAAATATGCCTTTGATTTGTATTTTTTGATCTCGTGTGTCATTTGTGGTGAATTCATCTTTTTCATTGAAGCCTATTTGACATGTAAGAAAAATTTGTTGTTTTATCCTATTGAGTGCATTGTAAGTCCTCTATGGTAGTTTGATTATTTGTTAGGATTTGATGGGGTATGAATCTTTTGCTGTCTTATCATATGTTTATATTGTTTTTCTTTTGATAAGCTGTTGAAACATAGAACTCAACTTCGAGGTTGGAAATTTTTGTTGTACTTGTGCCTGTTATTAGTACTCATCTTCAAATGCAATGAACAGTGGATTGATTTTTATTACCTTTGCAGGTTGATATTGGTGGCAATG